>CM055077.1:7211537-7293920 GCA_029204045.2 Tillandsia leiboldiana | reverse complement strand
TTTGGGCTGACGAGGACGTCAGGCCTAAACGGGGGGAGTCTGTGACGCCCCCAATAGTCCCACATCGGATGTGGATGGATTTGTGATTGGGTTTATATGAGACTTGGACACTAGTAATAATAACTGGGCTTAAGCATTTTGGGCTGTGGTTTGGGCCCAACGAGTTATTATTGCTAGTGGGCCGGGTCGTTACATTTGGTATCAGAGCCAATAACCAGCCGGAAGTGTGTGATGAGTCTCGGCTGAGCCTGGGTCTAGATGACAGGGCTAGCGAGACGAGTCTCACATCGCCTGGTGATCTTGGGCTTGTGTGTGTGTGTTTGGGCTGACGAGGACGTCAGGCCTAAACGGGGGGAGTCTGTGACGCCCCCAATAGTCCCACATCGGATGTGGATGGATTTGTGATTGGGTTTATATGAGACTTGGACACTAGTAATAATAACTGGGCTTAAGCATTTTGGGCTGTGGTTTGGGCCCAACGAGTTATTATTGCTAGTGGGCCGGGTCGTTACAGAAAACAACGTATCCTCCGGAGATTTTCTCAAGATTTTGAAAACTATTTTTGTCACCGGTCATGTGACGGGAACACCCGCTATCCAGATACCAAGACGAACTATCATATGCATGCAAGGAAACATTGGAAACAAGACAAGGGAAAATTTCACCTTTGCGTACCCAAACCCTTTTGGTATGCGTCGGTAATGGTCGTGAAGTTGTATGCCTAGGTGAAAGCGTCTTGTTAAAACGATTGCTACTCCTTGATGAAATCGTCTTGCGCGGTGAACTACCAAGTCTCTTTTCATTTGAAAAGTTTTGCTTTGATTTCCGGGGAGGTGCCCTTTTGGTAGTTGTTGCAAGAGGTGCTTGAGATGAGCGTTTGACTCCCGTCTTGCAATATCTTCTTATGTGCCCTGAAACACCACAACGAAAACATACCTTAGATCTTGACGATCCCAAAGAGGATGAAGTAGGTTTGTTGTCGTTGTTTGTCTTGAATTCCGGTGTCGGAGGAGGAGATACCGACTGAGGCACAAAAACTGTCACACTCGAACTTGGACTGTTTCCAGTTTGAGTGTATCCGAGGCCGAACCGATTTGATTGACCAAGACCAAGAAGTCTATCCAACTTACTCCTTCCTGAAGAGAATCGCTGTAAGTCATTCTTGAGTTGGAAAATGGTCTTTGTCATTTCCAGGTTATCCTGTCGAGCCTCGTTGTAGAGCTTTGAGAAGTGATTCGCGTTATCCACCAGATTTGTATGTTCCTTCTCAAGTTGCTCATTGGACTCTTGAAGGGAAACATTTGCTTTTATCAGGTTTTCCCTTTCCACTTCAAGAGCGTTTGAGAGAGAAGTCGCCCTTTTTGCTTCTTCTTCGAGATCATGCAATCTCCCTCTCAAACTCTTGTTTTGCTTAGCCACTTTCTTTGAATCCCTCAAAAGTCTGTGGTAGGCTAGAGCAAAATCTTCACCTTCCGAATCATCCGATTCGTTGTCCGTTGCAATCTTTTCAACAGTGGAGTTGGACAACGACTCGGATGTACTTGCCATAAAGCACATGAAGGGAGAAGATATGGACGCGTGGAATGCCGTGGAGCTCTTTTCTTCATCACTTGAAGACGACTCATTTGACGTTGAGTTGTCATCCCAAGTGACGACTTGCATCGCCTTCTTCTTTGCCGGATACTTGTTGGGACACTCCGTTGCAATGTGGCCGTAGCCTCGACATTTGAAGCATTGTAGTTGTCCCTCTGAACTTTTCTTATCCTTTGAGAAGTTCTCTTGCTTTCTTGACTTGTAACTTGAAGTACCCTTGCCTTTGTTCGACTTTCCGAAGGATGGAGATTTACTTGAATTACCCCTTCGAAAGTTGCGGCGAAACTTCCTTGTCAAGAGAGCGAGCTGCTTCTCAAATTCCTCCATAGAAAGGTTCTCGTCATCGTCTGAGGAGGATGTATCCGCGTCTTCTTCCTTAGTTGTTTTCAACGCATAACCTGAAGACTTAGAAGTGGATGCCTTTCCAGAAGAATTGTTAGTAGTAAATGTCATTTCATAAGTTTGTAATGAACCAACTAATTCTTCTACACGTATTTCGTCCGGGTGTTTAATAGTTTCAATGGCAGTAACCTTTGGGCGAAATCGTTCAGGAAGAGTTCTTAAGATCTTTCTTACAATCTTAAATTCTGGAATCTTCTCTCCCAGGTTAGCACATGAGTTTACGATGTCTTGCAATCGTGTATAATAGTCCGTGAAAGATTCATTTTCTGCCATCAAGATAGAGTCAAACTTGCTCGTAAGCATTTGCAGTTTCTGAATCTTCACGAGGTTAGTTCCCTCATGTGTAACCTGAAGAACATCCCAGATTTCTTTCGCAGTCTCACATGCTGAGACGCGAGAGAACTCAGTTTGAGATAAGGCATTAAAAATAGCATTAATTCCCTTGCCATTGTAAGAAGATGAATCTAACTCTTCCTTGGTCCATTTCGACCTAGGTTTTAAGGTGCGAACATCACCAATAAATTCAGTTGGATTAGACCATCCTAATTCAATTGATTGCCACACCCGTTCGTCGATGGAAATTAAAAAGGCTTTCATCCGCACTTTCCAGTACGCATAATTTGTTCCATCGAAGAACGGGGGTCGGTTGATGTTTCCACCTTCAACCATTGTTTACAACCCTATTCCCGCTCTGATACCACTTGTTGGGTTGTATGTAATAAGGATCTAAATAGGGAAAAAAACACCTAGAGGGGGGTGAATAGGTGTAAACGTATAAACACTCAAAAATCGTTGCGATAAAAACCCAATGCGGAAATAAAAAAATAACTCGCAAGATTTTTACGTGGAAAACTCCATCACCGGAGTAAAAAACCACGGGACCGATAACACGGCAGAAATCCACTAGAATTAAAACACGTACAAGGTGATTTACCGTACACACTTACGACTCAACCTTTTCCATACGCTCCTAGAGGATCTTCTCCGCTCGCTCCGCGACGCTTCTCGAATCCACGATCTGCGCCCAACGCCGAATCCACGGCGTCCAACGTCGAATCCACGACGTCTGACCGAATCCACGGTCTTCACCCAGTAGCACCCTTCGAATCCACGAACGTGCCTCGCTCCGAATCCACGAGAGCGGTTGAACCTTGAATCCACAAGGACACGCGAATCCACGCACCGATTTTTGGGGTAAATCGTTGTTTTTGGTGGTGATGATCCGCCGAATACTTAGATCAAAGATAGATCGGAAATACCATCTAAGTATTCATTAGTTTGATTCAACTCAAGATGTGAGTATGAAAACCTAGAATCAAACTAATCAATATAGATGAAGAAACATAGAGTATTCTCTAATGATTTCCTTTCTTCTCTATATGTGGATCTAGAGCCGTATAAGATGATATATGAAAATGACGGCTATGTGGATTGACCCTAGAAAAAGAGTCATAGGGTCTATTTATAGGTTAGAAACCCTAGGAAGGAGATAAGAATCAAAAACCTAACATTTCTGGAAATTTTACGGACGGCGATCCGGATCGGATTAGCCGTGATCCGGATCGTCGTAACGAGTCAGGTAGTTCCAGAAAAACGAAGGTTCGGGATCCGGATCGAAGTCCTTGATCCGGATCGTTCATACAGTTCACCAAACATCAACGTTCGGGATCCGTATTGCGAAGCCTGATCCGGATCGTTCAAGGAAGATGGTAAACTCAGTGTTCGGGATCCGGATCAAGAGGCTACGATCCGGATTGAACTGGTGTATGAACGAACCACATTCGGGATCCGGATCGAACAACCTGATCCGGATCCTGAGCATGTCCCAAGTCCAGTTTTTGATTTTTATGCAATGAAAGATTCTTCCAAGTGTTTCTACACTACAAGAAGTATGCGGATCACACAAAATCTTTAGTTAAACATACCTGATCCTTTTGAATTCTTCTTTCTTGAGATTGAGTTAAATGATCCAACTTTCTTCACCTTCAATCTTCAGGACTTGAAACTTTCACGAAACTACGCCAACTCAAATTCCGTAACACGCTACAGTAATCCCGCCAAGCTCCCGCACCGTGCGCGCCACGCAGGCTGCCACGTGGCAGCACCACGTGACCCGCGCCCAGGCGCGACCAGCCGGAGGCCGCCACGTGGCGGCACGACTCCACACCGTGACCACGCGCGCCAGGGACGCGTCCCCTCGCGCGCTGCGGGCGAACCGGCGCCCGCCACGTGTCGCGATCCACGCGATTCCGGCGCAGCCCGCGCCGCGTGTCGCCATCCGCGCGCATCCTGCGCTAGCCCGCGCCGCTTCCCCGCGCGCGGGTCAACGCGCGGGTTTACGCGCCCAATGCGGGGCAGCCGCGTGGCGCCTCCCACGTGCGCCCACGCCCCCCCGCACAGGCGCCTGGGTCGCCGCGCCCCGCCTGCGCAAGCGACCGGCTCGACCAACCCGCGCCCGCCACGTGGCAGCGGCGCGGATTCGGTGCTCCCGGTGCATGCGGGTGGGCCGTGGCCCGGCCCACAACTAAAAATGGGCCCGTTAGCCTATTTTCGCCCGGAAATAGCCGATTTTGACTATTTTCGCGCGCTGAGTCCGTTTTTGGCATCCTTTCGACGCACAACGCACTCGATACACCAAAAATAGGTGTTTTCTCACCACCAAGCACACGGTCGAGTCGCACGGGAATTCTGGGACACCACACTTTTTCTTCTTCTTCTCATTCTTCTTCTTCTTCTTCTTCTTCTTGGTATTTATTGAGCTTCTTCTCCTTCTTTCTCCTCTTTTGGCACTTGATATTTTTGGAGGACTTCATGCAGAGCTTCAGCAACCTCTCATCTTCATCTTCATCACCAAGGGAAGATCATAGGAGCTCCTTGGTCATCATCTTCATCAAAGCTTGGAGCATCACCATTGTTGCAGATTTTCAAGCTTCCTCATGGCGTTTCAGTGCAAAAATTCTATAAAGCTCATTTCTTGGAGTTTCGAGCTGATTTTTGGAGAGGATCTCCACAAGAGGTAGGCCTACAACTTTGGTACCCAACTCTCTTCATGGATCATGAGTTTTCTTAGAGTTTTTAAGTCATCTTTGGAGCCTTCGTGCACAGATTTTATATTTGGACAACCTAAAATATTTATGGAATTTCTCATTCATTTGTGCATGGATTTTGAAGTTCTTTAGCTCGATTTATATCTACTCTCGGCAAGGAATCCATTGGCACCTCTCTTGATGGATTTGGAGCTCATTTGCCTAGGCAACCTTAACGATCTTCCAGGCCCTGTTGCAAAGTTGATTGCAGTTATGTTTTTGGATTTTTGAGTTGAGCATTGAGCCTTTGTATGAGAATATCTTTGGGAATATTTGATCTTTTTCAGGATTGCAAAGTTTGGATGTCTTTTTAAGTTTGAGATGAGCAATTTCTCTTTTGTAACCTGTGGAAAATTCCTGTTGGACTAGCCCCTATGATGCTTAGAACTCCATGTTGAATTTTGATTCACTGTTTTGGACAGCATGTGATAGTTTGTGGTTTTGATTAATTAAAGGGAATTTAAGTTGAGTTTTTGATGCTTGGAGAATGTTTTTATCATAGAAGACACCTTGGATTTACTGTTTGGGGCTTCCCTTTGATGAGTATAATGCAGAATTTCATTCCTTTTATTCCTCTTTGTGCATGCTGAAATACTGGGCTGAACCGTGCAGCGTGCGGTGTTTCGACGATTGTGCTCAATCCGAGTAGCGGATTTGGATGATTCTCATGGCGTTGGTTTTTTGAGAGGCTGAGAATTCTGCACGTCAAATTTCAGCTTGATCAAGCATCGGATCAACTACTTCCAGGTGGGTTGTTTTGGTCTCCAAAATCGGCGGACGGTTTCTCTAACTCTATTTATTAGTATGCGTGCATGATTTAATGTACAACCTTTATGATTGAGATGTAAGTATGAGAAATGGTCTAAATTATGTTGATTGAAGCTTATATGATGAATTGTACATGTTATTGTGGATTGAGAGTTTGCATGTTAAAGTCATCCATATTGTTGATTGAAGCTTACATGATAAGTTATACATGCTATGTGTTTGAGAGCTATGTGTTGAGATGATTCATGCTATGTGATTGAGAGTTATATATTGAGATGATCCATGCTATATGATTGAGAGATATATGTTGAGACAATTCATGCTATGCGCTTGAGAGCTACATATTGAGATGATCCATGTTATGTGATTGAGAGCTTCATGATGGAAGTGTTCACCCTATGTGATTGAGAGCTTGCATGATTATGTTCTACACACTAGTTTGATTGAGAATATGTTGCATGAAAATGCTCACTTCATGTTGTTTGAGTTGCAAACTTGTGTGATAGAATTAGTAGTTTAATTGTTGTTTCTTAACAATAAATATTGGAACCTTGACTAGCACCCCGCCATATGTGCATGTATTAACCAGACTAGTAGAAAACCCTCACTTGGGCTAGGTTCTTTTATGCTTTAGACATCCCCACACTTTACATTCTTATTTCCTGGAGATATAGTTTTCCTCGCCCTGGTAATGGGCCGAGTGGTCGGATTTTTTTTTTTTTGTAGGATGCATGTTACGCTCGTGCTTGGGGGCCGAGTGGAGTCTGGTAGCTGTGGCTAGTTTCGTGCCAGTGTCGGGAGCTGTTTTGGTAGACGGAAGTCTCGGGTCATCGAGTATTCTCCGATCTGTTGTCGCCACTGAGTTCGTGGCAGTAGTGTGCTTGTGATAGCAGAACATTGAACTCGGAATCTTTTTGGACACACATAATTTTAATAAACCAATATTTTTCCTTCCAAATTTCTAAGGGTCGTTGGAGCCTGCTCTTGTCTGATTGGGTGAAGGCATTAGCCCTTTGGAGTTTGAGAATAAAACTTGTTTTTAACTAATTTTCTTAAAAGAACTAAAATTCATTAAAACGGGTTTTTCTCAAATCAAAATGGTTTTATAAAAATGAACTACTTTTGGTCCTCACCCCGAGAGGGTTGGAGTGAAAACGATTTTCTATAATAAATATTATCTTTTCTTCTAAACTTCCTCACCCGAGAGGGTTCGAGTGATCTGGGTTCTAAGGGTTGTCTTTTTCCTTGGGTCGAGAACAACGGGAGGCTATGTCTAGAGCCTGTTCTTATTTAATTTGGGTTGTAGGTATTAGTCTTTCGGGGTTTTTGGACCCTTCGTTGTCGTCGGCTGTAGAGTGAGTTTGATGTCCTATTTTGGGAGCCGTTGGGTTGACGGCGGTCTCGGCTGTTGAGTACCTCCAGCCAATGGGTTAGTGTTGTGAGTTGGACATTGTCGATCTGATTGATCGTGGATTTGGACTATAGCCTGCATGAGCCACATTGAGCTCGACAGAGATGCGCGGATACTTTCCTTGGTGGGGTCGCTCCCCTCGAGTGCCGCTCCGGAGCTAGGCATGCTACTTATCTTTCGCAGCTTGTCGGCGCAGTCCGAGTAGGACCGCCTACGTAATTCCCGTCCCAGTACGGGATGTGTGGTAGTAGGTAGGCACAGGTTTGACTGGACCCTATGTGGCAATCAATGTGATTGGGTTGATTGAGTATACTGAGATAGAGTCTATGTATCATTTTCATCTGTATCACCCATTGAGCATTGTAGATAGAAACATAATAGCTGTAGATTTCTTTCTAGCTTATCCTTTTAGTATTATAGTATTTCTGTTATTTTATGCCTCTAGTAGGCTCAGTGGGCAGACCGTTGGTCTTGGAGACGGTACCCATTAAGAACTACTATAGGATGTAGTTCTCACACCCTCTGTCGGTGACAGTTTTGCAGAGGCTTTTCCCTCCGTTCCTGCTCTAGCTGGCTTGACGGACCGAGAACAGGGAGTCACGAGATAGATCTCTACCAGTATAGTTTATTTTGGTGAGATAGATGTACCATTCCGGATTGTGGGATTTTATTGTATACTGATATATTATTGTTTTAGTTTACCTCCCTTTTTGGATTCATAGATGTTGTATAGGAGGGATTTTATTTGTACTATTCCTGTGGATCAGATTATATACTATTTATATTTGGAAGATGGATTTTATACTTTATTCCAATTGTACAGTGGTTTGGATTTTATTTTACAGCAGTTTATTTCTCACTCTGATATCTGTATAGCTATAGTACTATCTTTTGCAGGTTAGACGCTTCGTCTATGCGGGGCTTCCCGTATGGGCGGCGGATCTGTTGGCGAGCCCGGGTCGCAGTTTCGACCCCGGGGCATGACACGCCGGTGATGCAACTCCCTGGGGTTGCACTGTCGACATTGCTGGCGCCATCGTAAACGATTGCATCGGTAATTGCTGGGGTACTGTGGAGACATACTCTCCACTGTATGGCTCTTCATGGGCCATCGTTTGCCCAAATCGAGCCACATTTTCCTTCCTGGCCATTACCGCGACCAACATTGAGTCAAACCGGGCGTCCTGTGCCCGGCTGTTTCTGTTGAGGAACTCTTGGGTCCTCTCTATGTGGTCCAACATTTAGGCCATTTGCCCGAATATCTAAGCTAGGATCGGCTTCTATGGAGCCGACCTTCTGCTGGTCTCCGGAACCTCTGGTAGCGTCGGTGGCGGGTTATCCGCGTGTCCGAAGTTGCTAAGGTTCAAGCTGTTGTCCTCTGACATTGTAATAGTAGGAGAAGGTCAGAGTTACCTGAGCGTCCCACAGGGCGTGTCAAGAAAGTTGTTGGGGCAGAAAATGCTGCGCTGACCGTTGATGGGGTTCGGTCGTCGATCGACCCCGAGTTGGTTGACCCTCTGGATGTGATGCTCCCCGTGCCAATTGTTAAGGATTTTTGTATTGGCGTATTTCGTGAAGTGTTTTGAGTCTTGAAGATTGAAGTTGAAGAATTGAAGATCACATACATCAATCTTAAGAAGAATGGATTCAAAATGATCAGGTACGTTAAATTAATTTTGTGACGATTTGAATACATTCTTATAGTTTAGAAACACTTGGAATAATTTTCATTGCATAAAAATAAAAAACTGGACACTTTATATGTTCAGGATCCGGATCAGCCACATCCAGTCCGGACTCGGAACATGGTTGGGTTCATGCGAAATTCCAGTCCGGACCTCGAACATTGTTTTTAATAAAACGCATGAATCGGTCCGGATCAGGAAATCCAGTCCGGACCCCGAACCTATTTTTTCATAAAATTTTCTGAAAAAAGACGACAGTCCGGATCAGCCTAATCTAGTCCGGACCGCCGTGCGGGGAAAAATCTGTTAAGGTTGTTTTTGATTCTTATCCTCTTCCAAAAGTTTTCTAACCTATAAATAGACCCAAAAGTTCATCTTTTAGGGTATCCCAAGAGGGGTCAAATTATTCCAAAGGATCCTAAATTTCTTATATCCCAAGAAGGAATAAAAGGTAATCCACGTATAGAGAAGAAAAGGTAAACAATGTTTTATTTTTAGGTTTTCTTTTTCTATATTTATCGATTTGATTCGAGGTTTTTTCAATCTCTTTTCTTTCGAAGAATCAAATCGATAAATACTTAGATGGTGTTTCCTTGTCTATCTATATGATCTAAGTATTCAAATATCATCACCACCAATAAACAAAACAACGATTTTCGAAAGGACAATCGGCGCGTGGATTCACGTGGCCTTGTGGATTCAAGGTGCTTATTGCTTTCGTGGATTCGGAGCGAGGTGCGTTCGTGTGATCGATTCGTACCAAAATTGGTGAAGACCGTGGATTCGGTTGGATGTCGTGGACTCGGTGTTGGACGCAAATCGTGGATTCGAGGCGCGTTGTGGAGCGAGCGGAGAAGATCTACTCGAAGCGTATGGAAAAGGTTGAGTCGTGTGTTACGTTATATCACCTTGTACGTGTTTAATCTTAGTGGATTTCACTATGTTATCGGTCCCGTGGTTTTTTACTCTTGTGACAGAGTTTTCTATGTAAAATCTTGCGTACTTTATTTATTTTCCGCATTGGATTATTTTTACGCAAAGATTTTTGAGTTTTATTGTTTACACCTATTCACCCCCCCTCTATGTGGTTTTTCTCCTATTTAGATCCTTGGATCCCATAACCCACACCAATGGATCAAGCGATCGGGCTGAGGAGGTATCCGCTCGGCAGGGTTCTCCTCAATCAAACTCTTGCGACCGTCCGACTAAGATTAGCCGAATCGGGATATGGAGGTAGAGAAAGAGAGAGTTCGGCCTAGAACAACCGAATTTGGGTATAGAGACAGAGATTTGACACGACTAAGGAGCCGATTAGTAATTTGTATTAATTGAAGTAGGGGTTACAAGAGTAACAGGTAGCCAATTACAAGTTAATCTACTCCTAGAAAATAACGGTAAATGCATATATGAAAGATATGAAAAAATAGGGGGTGGTCCTGGCTTACGAGGTTGCAGGAGCTCTTTTCCTTCATTGGTTCGGGTATTTATACACTCCCGAACCATGCGTATAATCGCCGATTTGAATAATCGACGTGATTTGGGGAGAAATATCATAAATCCCTCACTACTTCCTTTTGGGTCGATTCTCCTTAATAGGATAGTAGTCGTCTTTCTGTCCAGGTTCATCCCCTTATTAACGCGCTGAAGCGTGATTTTCGGCGTTCTCTAATGCTGGGCGCCGCTTGCCATTTCTGGAGTCAGTTACGAGATTCGTGCTTGAATCTCGCATTCCTTTCTATCAGAGTCTTTCTGTGAGGACCCGAATTTCCGCGAGAGGATTACTGTTGGATTAGCAGCTTCTGGAGGCCTATGTTGGGTGTTGGAGGTGTTTGTGTGCATTTCGGACTCAAGAAATGGACTCAGTGCGTTGAATGGGTCACGAGTGTATTCGGATGCACCCGTCAAATTTTAGAAGTGGTTTCACGTGAAACGGACATCGGATTTGGATTCAGCGCGGAAAAACGATGGAAATCGACTACTTGGATGTATTTTTCTAAGTCCGGACGCCCGAAAACGGACACCCAGAAGTTTTCTGTGTTTTTGGGTGCATGGTGGAACGGTGGACCGAGGGTGGTGCCACGTGGCGGCCTCCCATTGGTGCCGTACGCCACGTGGCGGAGCGGGAGGCGCGGCGTTGTGGGCTCGGCCCACGGGAGTAGGCGCGGGCAGGCGTGCGGGTTGGCGCGGTGCAGCGGAGCGGGTGTGCCACGTGGCGGATTCCCATAGGCAGGCTGTGGACACGTGGTAGCTTCGGGTTGGCTGGTGCAGGAGGCGCAGTCCACGGGGTGCACGGGGGGCGCCTCGGGATTCGTGCGTGGCAGGTGGCAGGCGGCGCGGCAGGGCGCGACCGGGGGCGCTAGTGCGGGCCACGTGGCGCCCGGGGATTCGCGGGCGCCACCCACCCGCGTTGACCCGACTGGGCCACGTGGCGGCCCCCGGGCGGCTTTGCACCGCTGTCCGCTGTTCGGGGCGACATGGCGGTGTGGGAGTGATCCGGGCGCTCGTCGCAGCGGGGACTGCGGGCGCGGTTTTGGCGCCCGAACATTTCGGGCGCCCGAAACCGGGGACCTGGAGGGAATTATTCGATTAGTTCGGCTGGGCCTATAAATAGGCCCGTTTCTGCAGCGTTTCAGGCTTTTTCCGGGCTTCTTCTCTCTGGGAGTTCTACAGCAAACTTGATCCTCTACTTGTGCTGCATCTACTGGTGACTTTCTGGGATTTTAGGAGGCACCTTCTTCGAGTTCTACAGCGATTCGACGCGTCGCTATGCTTCTTCTCCGGCGACCTTTCCCGTCGCGTTTCGGTGCGCGGACCCCCGGATTACCCCAAAGAAATTTTTGGACGATTCTTGGGCCGGTGTTTCCATGACAGGTAGGGCTACGATTCCCGTGTTTACAGTTTCTTCCCATTTCGAGGTTTTCTTGGGTTTGTTGGACCTTTTCTTGACCCTATTTTCTGGGGCGGAGTTTTGGACAGTATGGGAGTAATTGTGGGATATCTCGGCCCACAAGCAACGGAATGAGGAGTGCAAGTACTTGATCTTCATCTACGCGTCGCAAGAAACATTGTCGTGATTTTTCTGGGATTTTTGGAGGTTGTCTCGAAGATGAAAATCCTACTTTTTCTGGGCGGATTATTGCAGACTTGTGCTTTTGGGAGTTTCGCGAGTACCGCGGTGTTTATTTTGTATCTTGCCCCACAGGTGTCAGAATTGGGCGTGCGAGTACTCGTTTTGCATATACTTGACGCGAGGATCGCAACGGTTATTTTTTCGGATTTTTCTGAGATCATCTCGCAGGTAAAATTTAGCCATTTTCGGGACTGGTTGTTTGGACAGCAGTTTATTGTGTATTCTTGGATTAATTGTTCGCCGTTTGGGTTATTGTGCAGTGTGCCGTGTTTACCTGGCGTGAGGGCGTATTTGGGCTGTGCTTCGCATGCTCTACGATCGAGGTGGGTGGTTGTTATATCCCTCTACTTTGACGAGCTCACTAGGAATATTAGTAAGATCCCTATATTAGACTTATTGATTAATCATGCTCGTGGTTGGGTTTATGCATGCTTGTGTGGATTTATGGATTACTATGTTAACACTTAACCGTGCATGTGGTATTGAATATTAAATTGGGACAAATTGGTTTACCTTGATGGTGGGTACCACTTAGGGATATTTTTGGACATGCATAAGTGGATGGTTTATGTGAGGATGAGTAGCGGTTTATGTGAGGTTCATGATTATTGCTACTCTTTATTTTCCTTTCCAAAAGAGAACACTTTCATGCTTGTATGGACATCTAGTTAGGCCATCTTTTATTGCTACACTATCATGTTGGAACTTGACTTAGGAGAAACCATGTTTGCTTCTTTTCTCCTTATTCTTTAGTCAGGTGGTTTTTGTTGCTCGGGTTTGAACAGGGGTTTGGGATAGTGTAGCCGGGGCCTGGATTATGGATTCTGGGGTATTGCGGCGACCGCGGATATTGGGCGGTTGACCGAATGTTGGTTGTTGGACATGATTGTGGATGGCAGGGTATTGCGGCAACCGCGGATATTGGGCGGTTGACCGAGTGTCGGTTATTGGACTTGATTATAGATTGTGGGGTATTGTGGCAATCGCGGATATTGGGCGATTGACCGGATGTTCACTTATGCATCAGATTGGGGATCGGGGTTTCTTTAGTGGAGGGATTTGTTCCACTTAGGCATTGTAGTGATCCAGTCCTGCTTTTATGATACTTGTGACATGGTTACTTTCCTCGTGTGGGTAGCTCCCCTCGAGTTTCCCTCCGGAGCGTGGGGGTCAGGCAGTTATTGAGTTTTTGCTATCACATCGGCGCGGCCTTACTTGCCCGATGATGAGGGCGGCAGCAAGAGTTTTGCCATCACATCGGCGCGGCTTTACATGCCCGATGATGAGGGCGGTAGCATACAGTACCAGTTTTTACTGGTGGATAGATTGAGTTACCGGGACGGTTTTGGTTACTGATGCATACAAACGGCTATTCTAGTCCGGGACTGCATTTAGAGGCATAGTAGTGGTGGCTTCTTTTTATTAGTAGTTATGTTTATAGCCTACCACCTTTCTTTCCCTTTTGCCTCTGGTAGACCTAGTGGGTGCGTCGGAGTTTAAGGCTTTACCCACTAGGGGAGGCTACTGGTTTACTAGTAGTTCTCACCCTTATTCTTCTTTTCCTTTTTTTCTTCTCATTTGTTTTGCAGAGTCTTCTGCGGGTGCTGCTGGGCATACAGCGGCGGATCGAGGAGAGAGGGCAGCCGAGTAGATAGACCGTCAGCCCGACAGTGAGTTAGCTGGACTTGTATCCCCTTTATTTCAGACGGTTGTGCTTTTATCTTTTGGGTCTGGCTTTAGCCAGCTGGTTGTATCATTTTGGTGAGCTGGGAGAGACACTTGTACTATTATTTACAGATGTACTATATTTTACTTCTAGTTTTAGTCTGAGATGTAGTGGTTTTTAGTTCAGCTCTATTTTTTATTGCTCTTTTATTATATCTCTTATATCTGAGCAGGTTACCAGCGCTTCGTGTACACGGGAAATTCCGTGTGGACGGCGGATTTGTAGACGGGCCCGGGTTCTGGTTTACACCCGGGGCGTGACACTTTCCTTCGGCGGCTTCGAGCAACCGAGCGTTGACCCTGACTTAGCCTTCCTCGTCACTCGACTAGGCGGTCTGGCTTCCGTCTTTAATCGAAGTCAATTTCAGATGAGGTGATGATCTACTTATTTCGGCCACCTTTTCTATCGGCTGATGCCTTTGGCCGACTGGCGTATGTCGCGTGCTGCACGCTTACGTGACTTAGACCGGTATTGGTTAAGACGCGGGTTCTCCTTTGCTGGCTTATCCCCTCATCGGCTGATGCCCTAAGCCGATAGTATATGCCACGCGTCATCTCCTTAGGTGACGAAATTTTTTTGTCTCAACAGTCGCATACAGAGATTAGAGGCCGACGCCCACAGCAATGGTGTCACGACGCAATGGCCACGGTCGAACTCGAGGCGGGAACGGCCCACGCATTGGCACCCCATTACGCCGATGCGCCATGACCAGGAGGCGGGAGGCTCTACTGTGGAGTCCCGGAATCCCCATGCGACTTGACTGGGTGGTTGGCGGTGAAAAAAACACCTATTATTGGTATATCGAGCCCGTAGTGCGTCAAACGGACGCCAAAAATAGACTCAGCATGCGAAAACGTTGAAAATCGGCTATTTTCGGGCAAAATAGGCCTAACGGGCCGAATTTTTGGGTGGGCCGGTCCACGGCCCACTTGGTGTGCACAGGGACCAGCGGGCGGTGTAGCTGGGACACGTGGTGGGCTCCGATTGGCCGGGCGGCAGAGCGGGAGTCGTGGCGCAGATCGCGCCGGGCGCGGCGCACCGTGGATCGCGCCAGGCCACGTGGCGCGTGCCCATTGGCGGGCGCATGGACCCGGCGGCCCCTGCGAGAACCGCGGCCCGTGCGTGTAATGACACGACTTTTCCGGTAATTTTTACCCTCCTGTTAATAAAGTGTTTCTTTTAGTGAATTTGAATTACCGAGTTTTTGTGAGTCGGTTGAGTTGTGGCACGGGTATTTTTCTGTAAAAGGGCTCGAAAAATGATGACCGACGGTGCAATCGGATCTGAAATCCGACGTAGGGATCTCCCGGAATAGGGTTTTTAGAGTTGCGGTGACTTAACGTGCATCGGAATCCGTGTAAAATATCCTGCACGCTTTACGAGGAAATGCGGGTTTATCCCGTGGGATTAATTAATTAAAGAATTAATTATCCGGTGAAGATATTAAAAGGTGGGATTTAATTGTACGTACGAAAAGGAAAAATCCCACTTTTCGCAAAAAGAGAAACCCTAGCCGGAGAGAACGAGGGAGAAAAGAGAAGAAAAAGGTGGAACCCTAACCGGAGGAGGGAAAAAGAAAGAAAGAGGAAGAAGACGGAGGAATCCGATCACCCCGAACCACGTACCAGAATTAGGAGTGTGATCGGTCGACTCCCCCGTCGGAACTTTCGGTCCAAGTGCGCAGCGGGAGTGTATTAAATGTCCAAGTGCTCCGATCTTTCCGCAACCAGGTGGGTACCCCTTTGCAATAAGTGCAATATGTCATCGTAAAAAGTATGTTAATCTGTTTAATAAAGTAGATGAGGTGTTTCAGTTGAATTAACCTTTCGCATGAATATGTACCGTTTCTTCTGTTATTAACTGTGGCGACCAAGTGTCGCGGTGATTGTTACACGCCGTTTTCGGCTATCATGTTCTTGGATGCTTACACGTACACAGGCGGATTGGCCTCCGCATGGGTGTACTTTTCCGGAGAAGTGGTCTGAATGACCCGTGTACCCCACAAAAGTGAAAGTGCCGGGTGGGGACCTCTTCACGGCAGCTAAAAGTGCCGCACTAGCGCCGTGAAGGGGTTAAAGGCATCACGTAAGTAAAGTAATTATTCACGAGGGGAGATCGTCGACTCCCCGACAGGTACCATGTGATTAAATCAAGTAATGTGGACTCATGAGGAGGAAAAGCGAAAGGTTCCGGTGTATTTCGTTTGATTTAAAGTTATTCTTATTTGTTTGAAACATCTACTTTATTTGTCACCGACTTTACCCACTCCGTGACAGGTCCGTCTAGGTGTAGTAACCGGGACGGTGGTGAGGCAGCGTCTAGAGGACCATAGCCGTATGAGGCTTTACTACAGAACTCTTGTTTGGTTTATCTCATTTCTCTTTCTGGTTTAACTGTTAGTTTAATTTGCTTAATTGTGGATCATAATGGATGTTGGTTAGTTAATTAGTTGACACTATGGATTTAACATACTGTTATGAATTCTTATGCGGCCGTTTTTACATTAAACAAAGGTTTCGAAAACGCTTTCCAAAAACCAAGTGTCGTGTGGGCACAATCTTGAAAACCCCTGGATTTATCCTTTCAAAAACATGTAGCCGCCTTTTTGTGAATGCGTAGACGTTTTGGAAAAATGGGTGTCGGGTGGACACTGTTTGCAAACCCGTAGTTATCTCTTGATGTGATTGAATAGAATTATTCTTCTTTACTATGTTCACTGTGACTGTGTGGTTAAAGAAGGTTGTTGTTGTTGTTGTTGTTGTTGTAAATGTGACGCCGTGCATATACAAAGGAGACTCTGTCTGTTTGAAGAGTGAATTTGTATATGTGGCGGGTCTGACACGTACCGGTGGGCGAGGTCGTTATTCATAAAGAATTTAAAAAAAATATATACGCTTTTCCGCTTATCCTTAGACCTCCGGGGCGTGACAGTGCGCCCTGCCGTAGACCCCGCGTGGACGCGTGGCGGCATCCGGTGGTTTCGGGCGCTGGGCAGGGACTGCTGGATAGGCGCCACGTGTCCCGCGGAGACCCTGTGGATTTCGGGCGCCCGGAAACAGGGCCCGAATCCGCTTTTTTGGTGGGTTTGGGTTTTTGGCTATAAATAGCCCATTACAGCCTACATTTGAGGATTTTTCTGAGCCTTCTTGAGCCCATTTTCGGCAGGGTGATTCCTCTTCGAGTGTTCTTCGATTTTTGGCATCCCGGAGAATTTCTAGAAGTCGTTTCATTAGCTTCCTCCTCGACATCGCGAGCTTCGACGTGCCTTCGATACCGATCTTCTCCATCGACGCTTCGTCCGTGGGCTCCCTTGGGCTGACCCGAGGGAGTTTTTAGCTGATTTTTGTGGAATCGTTTCCATGAGAAATAGACCTTCGATTTCTGTACTTACAGTTCCTCTCGGTTTTGGGTTTTTATTGGGTTTTTTGGAGCATCTTTGAACCCCTTCTATACTATGGATTTTTCTGGACAGCGGACCTTGTTTGATTTTTATTTCGGCGCACCATTATCGGATTTCAGTTTGTGAGGACTCGATCGGCGTCTACACTTCGCGAGGGTCACAGTCGTATTTTTCTTAGAATTTTTGGAGGACATCTCGAAGGTGATAATTTGACTTCTTCTGGACTGAAATTCTATAGAGTTGTAGTTTTGGGGATTTTTGCTTATCGCGGTGTTTGGCTTGTATCTCAGCGACCGGGAGGAGTTTTCAGGTGCTCGTTGGAGTCGTGGAAACCTGAGGATTACCTACGTTCAGTTTCAGCCCATTTGGACTTCGGGTCGACGCGCACATCCAGGTGGGTTGCTTTCGTCTCCAAAACCGGCGGACGGTTCTCTAATTCTATATGAAAGTGAGCATGTATGTTTGTGAGATGAGATAGAAAGCATGTTTGTGAGAGAAGATGTTTCTTTGTGTTGATATTGAGATATTGTTGGTTAATGTTCCCTATTTATGTTAAGCTAAATTAAATGCTATTATTGGAACTTTGACTTAGCACCCCGCCATATGTTTGCATGTTTAAACCAGACTAGTAGAGAACCCTCACTTGGGCTAGGTTCTTTTATGCTTTGGACATCCACACTTTACATTCTATCCCTGGACATAGTGTTTTCCTCGCTCAGGTAGTGGGCCGAGTGGTCGGGATTTCTTTTAGTGTAGAATGCATGTTACACTCGTGCTTGGGGGCCGAGTGGAGTCTGGTAGATGTAGCTAGTCTTGTACTAGTGTCGGGAGCCGTTCGGGTAAACGGTGGTCCCGGGTCGTCGAGTTTCTCCGATCTATTTGTCGTCACTGTGTTCGTGGCAGTAGTGTACTGGTGATAGCAGGACATTGAACCCATAATCTTTTTGGACACACATGATTTCAGTGAACCAATGTTTTCTTTTCAAATGTCGAAGGGTCGCCAGAGCCTATTCTTGTTTGATTGGGCAAAGGCATTAGTCTTTCGGGGTTTGGGAATAAAACTTATTTTCTAACTGATTTTCCTAAAGAGATAAAATTCATTAAAATGGGTTTTCTTAAATCAAGATGGTTTTATAAAAAGGAACTACTTTTAGTCCTCACCCCGAGGGAGTTCGAGTGAAAATAGTTTTCAGTAATAAATATCACCTTTTCCTGTAAACTTTCTCACCCGAGAGAGTTCGAGTGATCTGGGTTCTAACGGCTATCTTCTTCTTTGGGTCGAGAACAACGAGAGGCTATTCCTAGAGCCTATTCTCGTTTGATTTGGGTTGTAGGTTCTAGTAATTCGAGGTTTTCGGACCCTTCGTTGTAGTCGGCTGTGGAGTATCCCCAGCTAGTGAGTTTGCATGTTGAGTTGATGTCCTATTTGGAGAGTCGTTGGGTTGACGGCGGTCCTGGCTGTCGAGTATTTCCAGCCAGTGAGTTAGAGATGTGATATGGGTACTGTCGATCTTGTTGATAGTGGATTTGGATTATAGCCTGCATGAGCCATATTGAGCTCGACGGAGTTGCGCGGATACTTTCCTCGGTGGGGTCGTGCCCCTCGAGTGCCGCTTCGGAGCTGGGCCTGTTACTTTGCTATCGCGACTTGTCAACGCAGTCCGTGTGGGACGCCCTACGTAAGTCCAGTCCTCCGTGGATGTAATGGCAGTAGGTGGGCGCAGGTTTGACTGGACCCCATGTAGTAGTTAGTGTGATTGGGTTGATTGAGTATACTGGGATAGAGTCGATGCATCATTTTCATCTGTATCACCCTTTGAGCATAATAGATAGAGGCATGGTAGATGTAGAGTTATTTCCAGCTTTTTCTTTTTTCAGGATTTCTGTTATCTTATGCCTCTAGTAGACTTAGTGAGCTGACCGTTGTTTTTGGAGACGGTACCCACTGAGAACTACGTGTCGGTGTAGTTCTCACACCCTCTGTCGGTGACAGTTTTGCAGAGGCTTTTCCCTCCGTTTCTGCTCTAGCTGGCGTGACGGACCGAGGACAGGGAGTCACGAGATAGATCCCTACCAGTGTAGTTCATTTTGGTGAAATAGATGTACCTTCCCGTATTGTGGGATTTTACTGTACACTGATATATTATTATTTTAGTTACCTCCATTTTTTCGATTTATAGATGTTGTATAGGAGGATTTTTTTATTTGCACTATTCCTGTGGATCAGATCATGTATTATTTCTATTTGGGAGACGGATCTTGTATTTTATTCCAGTTGTACAGTGGTTTGGATTTTATTCATAGCTGTTATTTCTCTCTCTGATATCTATACAGCTGTAGTATTATCTTTTGCAGGTTAGACGCTTCGCCTGTGCGGGATTTTTCGTATGGGTGGCGGATCTATTGGCGAGCCCGGGTCGCAGTTTCGACTCCGGGGCGTGACATCTGTTGGGTTATGTATAATTGGATCTAAATAGGGGAAAAAACACCTAGAGGGGGGGTGAATAGGTGTAAACAATAAACACTCAAAAATCTTTGCGATATAAAACCCAATGCGGAAAACATAAATAACACGCAGAGATTTTTACGTGGAAAACTCCAAACCGGAGTAAAAAACCACGGGACCGATAACACGGTGAAATCCACTAGAATTAAACACGTACAAGGTGATATACCATACTCACAGACGACTCAACCTTTTCCATACGCTCCTAGTTGATCTTCTCCGCTCGCTCCACGACGCTTCTCGAATCCACGATTTGCGTCCAACGCCGAATCCACGACGTCCAACGTCGAATCCACGACGTCCAACGTCGACTCCACGACGTCTGACCGAATCCACGGTCTTCACCCAGTAGCACGCTTCGAATCCACGAACGTACCTCGCTCCGAATCCACGAGAGCGGTTGCACCTTGAATCCACAAGGCCACGCGAGTCCACGCGCCGATTTGGGATAAATCGTTGATTTTTGGGTGGTGATGATCCGCCGAATACTTAGATTAGAAATAGATCGGAAATACCATCTAAGTATTCATTGATTTGATTCTACTCAGAATATGAGTATGAAAACCTAGAATCAAACCAATCAATATAGATGAAGAAACATAAGATTAAATCTCTTGATTTCCTTTCTTCTCTATATGTGGATCTTAGGCCGTATATAAGATGATATTTGATTATGACGGCTTATTCGGCTTCTTTGGATTAACCCTAGAAAAAGAATCATAGGGTCTAGTTATAGGTTAGAAACCCTTGGAAGAAGATAAGAATCAAAAACTATCCTTTTCTGGAATTTTACAGGACGACGATCCTGATCGGAGTTCGGCGATCCGGATTGCAGTAGCGAGAAAAACAGTTTCCAGAAAAACGAAGGTTCGGGATCCGGATCGAAGTGCCTGATCCGGATCGTTCATACAGTTTCACCAAACACCAACGTTCGGGATCCGGGTTGGAAAGCCTGATCCGGATCGTTCATAAAACATGGTAAAACTAGTGTTCGGGATCCGGATCAAAGATGGCTACGATCCGGATTGAACTGGTGTATGAACGAACAACCTTCGGGATCCGGATTGAAGAGTCTGATCCGGATCCTGAACATGTCCCATGTCCAGTTTTTGATATTTATGCAATCACAAGTTCATCCAAGTGTTTCTACACTATAAGAAGTATTCGGATCACCAAAGATATTAAGTTAAACATACCTGATCCTTTTGAATTCTTCTTTCTTGAGATTGAGTTATATGATCCAACCTTCTTTACCTTCAATCTTCAAGACTTAACCGAATTCACGAAATACGCCAACTTAAATTCCGTAACAATCTCCCCCTTTGGCGGTTTCGTGACAAAACATAAATCCACTCAAGAAAATTCAAAAAGATAATTTTGTTGCTATCACCATACAACAAAAATTTACAATGGAGATCCAAAATAAAATACATGAGTTAAACTCCTAAAACAGACTCTAGACTTAGACATCTGTACTCTCTGCAAAAGAAATCATTCTTGACAAAAGAAATCGTTAGATACCTCAAGAATTTTATATCATTCAAAAACCACATACAGAGATGAAGTTTATACTCATTTACTTACCATGACATTTATACATTCAGATATGTAATTTGATCATAGTTAGAACACCAACATATCTTCTATGCAATCAAAATCCAAATGTCATGTTAGTGAACATCAACTTGTTAGTTATATTACATGCCCAAATAGTTAGTCGAATAGTTAGTCGAGGCATGCATTCAAACCAAATACAAAACCAAAAGTTGAAGTTATACTTACCTTTCAAGTTGAGGTTATACTTACCTCCATAGTTTCAAGTTTCTCACAAACATTGTATCATTGTTTATACTTCTCTCTCCCCCTTTTTGTCACAAAAGTTAGCCAAAAAAATACCAAAATAGAGAGAATAGTTAACAGTTCAAGTACCAAAAGTGTGAGAACTAAAACGAAAAACTAAAATCTTAAAACCTGCACAAAGAGAAAAAAAAAAAAAAAGTTAAAAATCTGCACAAGAAAAAGAAATTAGACAACCGACTCAAACATCTGAATCAGAGTCTTCCGAGGCGCTGCATCCCATTTTCGAGAACATTTTCTGCATTAACTTCTTCATTGACGAGACCGTCTTAGTTAATGTGATTTGGGACGCTGTGATTATTTCGAGTTCTTCGGAGATTCGCCTCTGCTCTTTGGTGATTTGCTCCTGTTGAAAAGACAGTCTCTGTTGCTGTTTGTAGATGGAGGTTATTGATGCTTCATCATTTGCTCCTGGTGCTTGATGTGATGGCGAGGCAGAGGTGCCAGCACAAGGTTTCTTTGTAGAGGAAGGAGTCGAAAAGACATGAGGCAATTTGTGAAAAGACTTCACAATTGTTGATTCATCTATCATCCCCCAACAGTGTTGATATGATGTCGAGCTGATATCAATCTTAAACTTTTTCAAGATCCTCATGATGATCAATGGAAATGGAAGTCGTTCAGTAGGATGAGGATGCTTCACATATCTCGACATTCTATTCCAAATTATGTACGGGATGTTCATGTTCAACCCTACGGCCTCAGAAGGATGACCTAGGAGATATAAGAACAGCATTCTATCCCATCTCAATACTTTTGTCTGCAAGTTAGGGAGAATGTTGTAACACGTGATGAAGTTAAGAAATCGGTACTCAAGCCGAAGTTGTTTGGATTTTACAGATTTACCATCTTCTGATTCAGTTCCTTCCAAACAAATTCCTTCTATCACGGTTTGCCACATGACATTCGTCAAACTTCTTCCCATCAGAAAGTTGATCCCCGAACTGTTGGATTCCATTCCTAGGACTTCCCCGATTAAACGCGGAGTGATTGTGAGTCTCATCCCTTGGATGTTTGTGTAGAATTGCATCGAACCAAGTTGATCTTCCTGAAGATGTCTCGCATTTGTGTAAAAGGTTCTTACACGATACAAGCAATACCCAAGTAATTCCGGGAATCGGCAGACTTGAATAAGATTAGTTTGTTCAATTAAAATCCCAAACTCTGGTGAGTGATTTCGGAGAGCTTCAATGTTGACATGTCGTTCACCGATGCATTCACAACGTTCAAAAGCTCTAAGGCGATCAGTGTTAACGAACACTTCTTCCATGTGAGGCGGGGAGTCAGGAGCTATTGGTTTGCTAACATCAGCATTTCGTGCTCGTCCAAAGCGTCGAGCTAGTCGCTTCCTCTTCACCGAGATGGACGGGGCAGTCATAGGTGCTTTTCCAGTGTCCATTGCAGTTTTTCCTTTCGAAACAACAGAGGTTTTCTGTGTCGATATTACAGGATGTGTTTCATCATCTGACAACTCATCCCAATTGACCTCATCCTTTTCTGGTTCAGAATCTGAATCTTCAAGTTGAACACATTCTCCTTTACGAAACGGTTTCTTTGCCCTCTTTAATTTGTTGGTTGCTCGAGTATGTACCATTGCAACAAGAAGAACTATGATCCAGGTGATCACCATTGCTATTGGTTTCTTGTGAAAAGAAATCCTGTGAGCAACAACTCAAGAACACGAAAAATTGTTAATTTTCAAAAATTTGAAAAATTGTACCCAAACAATCATTATCGTGTAGAGAGACTAGGAATCAAATTAGTTTTGCAAAAAGAATTTTAAAAATAGATCAATTGCATGATTTTCGAAAATTCCCATTATATGCCCTAAAACCGAAATTTTTGAAATCGAAGCCCAAAAATCCGTTTATCATGAGAATACCTAGCATATAATCAAAACTAATCTACCCAGAGTTCTTATTTCAAAAGAAATTTGATCAAAAACCATCCACAAACGAAATAGATACAAGATTTTCATCACGTTTTGAGGAAGAATATGAAAAACTGTGAAAAATTGAAATTTTGATCAATAAAACTTACTTGGAATCGAAGAACTTGAGTTTGAAAGCTTCCAAGATGGATGAAATCTAGAGAGAGAAGCTCTGGAGACTTTTGAACAAAAGATTGAAGTAAAAAGAAATCAAAACCCTTTTGTTCTATATAAAACCCTAGCCGCGATCCGGATCAGTTCGTGATTTCGATTCGGATCGGCTACCCGCAGAGAAAATATGCGTTCGGGATCCGGATCGGCAGGTCCAATCCGGATCGTCTGCCCGCAGAAGAATATCTGCGTTCGGGATCCGGATCGGCAGGTCCAATCCGGATCGTCTGCCTGCAGAAGAATATCTGCGTTCGGGATCCGGATCGGCAGGTCCAATCCGGATCGGCTCCAACTTTTTCTTTAGAAAAATTTAGAAAAATTCCATAAAATCCAGAAAAAGTATGTAAGCACTTTTGTGTATCAACTTTAAACGAAAATCATCGTTTCATACAACAAGAAATAGATTATGCCAAATCTATCAATAACATCCAACAAATGAAACGAAAATTTATAAAAATTAAATCCCTTAAAGTTGAACAACTTCAATTACATCTAACTTGATCTTATGAGTAATGCCTTTATCAAATCATCAATTCGGTAAAGAAAATGAAATACAAAGATCAATAGATGTCTGAAATCCCAAATATGGTAGATAATTTATCTAGACAATCTGTTGAAGAGAGTGGCTCTTTGAGCATCTTTCATTAAAAATCCACCTTATACCAACCTTGAAATTTTGACAGAGTCAAGTATTTCAACATGCATTTTATTTAATCAAACTTGAAAAACCTTGCTTGGTATGCATGTGGTAGCTGCACACAGTACTCGGACGACCGAGGTGGTAGCTCTTTCCTCCATGTGGTGGTAGTTTTCACACTCCTCATTGGGATGTAACTCTTTCCACATCTTTTGAGCATAATACTTTTTCTTTGACTCCCCCTCAATTGGCTATCAATTATTTAAGATATAAAGTATTCAACCAAAAATTGATCTCGATTTCATACTCGACTAAATAGTCAAATAAGATAATAACTATACCAAGAGATCATTGAGAGAGAAATTGACTTTGATCAAAACAAAGATGAGTTAATTGATATAAATGATCATTGCATCAAATGAAATATTATGATATCCAAGGCATAATAGATTTCTAAATATATAAAAGGATGCAGTTAAAGTCAATAAAACTAATGCTCAATTAATGTTCTATGTCTAAGCATAGATGATGAACAAAAACACAAAAACAAAACCTAACCTAAGCAAGAGTTTCAAAAAGAGGTTATTTCAAGGAAAGCATTCCAATTGCTTTACGCAAATGAATAAAACGTTTTTGATCCAAAGGTTTTGTTAAAAAGTCAGCTAATTGATCTTTAGTTGAAATGTAGGAAATTTGAAGAATATTTGATTCAACTAGCTCTCTAAGAAAATGATATCTAAGTTCAATGTGTTTTGTTCTAGAGTGCAACACAGGGTTTTTGGAAATGTTAATAGCACTAGTGTTGTCACATAAAACAGTTACCGAAGTTGCTGAAATCCGGAAGTCGCTCAACACGCTTTTCATCCAAATGAGTTGAGTTGAACAACTACCCGCTGAGATGTATTCCGCTTCGGCAGTCGAGAGTGCAATGCAGTTCTGTTTTTTGCTATGCCATGCAACAAGACAATGGCCAAGATAAAAACATGCACCACTCGTACTTTTCCGATCATCCACAGATCCTGCCCAATCGGCATCTGAGTATCCAATAATATCTAGACTTGTTCCCATAGGATACCAAATTCTAAAATTTACAGTTCCTTTGACGTACCGGATGATCCGTTTCACCGCTTTCAGGTGATCCTCCTTTGGTGCTGATTGGTATCTCGCGCAAATCCCAACACTAAAGGATATGTCCGGGCGACTAGCTGTGAGGTAGAGTAGACTTCCAATCATGCTTCTATAGAGTTTCTCGTCTACACTGTCACTAAGAGATTCACTTCCTAATCCCTTATTGCTAGTTCCCATAGGAGTAGGAAAATCTTTAGAATCTTCTAATCCGAATTTCTTTACCAACTCCTTAGCATACTTGGATTGACATAGATGGATGCCTTCATCATTTTGTTTCACTTGCAATCCAAGAAAGTATGTCAGTTCGCCCATCATAGACATCTCAAATTCGCTTTCCATGGTTTCTGCGAATTTAGAAGCATCATTATCCTTTGTTGCTCCAAATACAATGTCATCGACATAGATTTGTGCAACAATGAAGTTATCTTGATAATGCTTCACAAAGAGAGTCCGATCTGCTCCCCCTCGAGTATAGCCCTTCTCCAAAAGGTGCTTTGTCAACCTTTCGTACCAGGCTCGCGGTGCTTGTTTTAAACCGTAAAGAGCCTTTTTCAAATGAAAAACATGATTAGGTAGTTTACAGTCTACAAAACCTTTCGGTTGAGCCACATAAACTTCCTCATTTAAAAACCCATTTAAAAACGTGCTCTTAACGTCCATTTGAAAGAGTTTTATTTTAAAGTGACAAGCAATAGCGAATAAGATACGAATGGACTCGAGTCTAGCTACAGGGGCGAACGTTTCATCAAAGTCTATACCTTCTATTTGAGAGTAGCCTTGAGCAACTAAACGTGCTTTATTCCTGATGATGGTACCGTCCTCATTTTTCTTGTTCTTGAAAATCCATTTAGTACCGATCACATTGTGTTGCTTCGGAGGCGTCGTTAATTCCCAGACTTTGTTTCGTTCAAACTGATGGAGCTCTTCCTGCATTGCTTCAATTTAGTAGTCATCCTGAAGAGCTTCATCGACGTTCTTTGGTTCGATCAAGGAAACGTAACAAGCGAATCCACAAACCAACTGTCTCCGAGTTTTGACTCCTTCTTGTGGGTCTCCAATAATGTTTGATTCAGGATGATCCTTGGAGATGCGTAATGTTTGATGTAATGGAGTACTCGGAGGTACATGAGATGATTCCTGCACATCAGATAGACTTGAAGAACTATTAGATGCATCATTAATATTGGAAGTATTATCATGAGAAGATGCATTTACAGGAGTATCATCATCAAGAGAGATATCAGGGGTAGATTTATCAGATGCAAAGTGGAAAGCTTCATCTACTTTAACATTTATAGATTCTACGATCGTCTTAGATTCCAAGTTAAATACCCGATATGCTCTGCTATTTGTAGAATAACCCAAGAAAATCCCTTCGTCACTTCGAGAGTCAAACTTTCCAAGATTTTTGCGGTCACGTAAAATGTAACACCGACTCCCGAAGATACGAAAATATTTGATGTTTGGTTTTCTACAACACCATAGTTCATATGGTGTATTTAACGTTCCCGGGCGCAAATAAACTCGATTAATAACATAGATTGCAGTGTTCACAGCTTCAGCCCAAAAATGTAGCGGTAAATTCCGGCTGTGAAGCATAACACGTGCCATCTCTTGTACAACCCTGTTTTTGCGCTCGACTACACCATTCTGTTGAAGTGTATAGGGTGCTGAGAATTCATGTTTAATGCTATTGGAAGTGCAAAAATCAATGAATTTTGAATTTATGAATTCTCCACCTCTATCACTTCTAACACGAATGATCTTTTCATTCTTTTCAATCATAATACGAAGGCAAATCTCGTGAAAAGAATCAAAAGTATCAGCTTTCTCTTTTAAAAATGCTACCCAAGAATACCTAGAGAAATCATCAACCAATAAGAAAATATACCATTTACCTCCCAAGGATGGTTGACGTGTCGGCCCCATAAGATCCATATGCAATAATTCCAAGGGCCGTTTGGTACCGACGTGATTCAAGGATGAAAGAAGAATTCACCTTTGCGTACCCAAACCTTTCGAGTTTTGGTGTACGTCGGAAATGATTGTGAAGTTGATACCTTTGGTGAAAGCGTCTTGTGTGATCCATCGCTTTTTCTTGAAGTCGTCGTCGTCTTGTTTGATGAACTATCGAGGCTATTTTCCTTCGAATAATTTGCATTTGATTTCCGAGGAATCACCCTTTTGGTAGTCGTTGCAAGAAGTGCTTGAGTTGAGCGTTTGGCTCCCATCTTGCAATTTCTCCTTATGTGCCCTGCAAAATTACAACGAAAACATACCTTAGTGCTTGACGATTCCGAAGAGGGTGAAGTAGGCTTGTTGTCGTTGCTTGTCGTGAATTCCGGTGTCGGAGGAGGAGATACCGACTGAGGCACAAAAACTGTCCCAACCGAACTAAAATTGTCTTCAGTTCGATTGTATCCGAGGCCGAACTTGTTTGATTGACCAAGACCAAGAAGCTTATCCAACTTACTCCTTCCTGATGAAAATCGCTGTAAGTCATCCTTGAGTTGGAGAATGGTCTCTGTCATTTCCAATTTTTCCTGTCGGGCCTCGCCGTTGAGCTTTAAGAAGTAATTTGCTTTGTTTACCATATCTATATAATTCTTCTCGAGTTGCTCATTGGACTCTTGAAGGAAAACATTTGCTTTTATCAGATTATCCCTTTCCACTTCAAGATCGGTCGAGAGAGAAGTTACCCTTTTTACTTCTTCTTCGAGATCCTGCAATCTCCCTCTCAACCCCTTGTTTTGCTTAGCCAGTTTCTTTGAATCCCTCAAAAGTCTGTGGTAGGCTAGAGCAAAATCTTCACCTTCCGAATTATCCGATTCATCGTCCGTTGCAGTCTTTTCAACAGTGGAGTTGGATAATGACTCGGATGTACTTGCCATTAAGCACATGAAGGGTGAAGATGTGGACGCGTGGAACGCCGTTGCGTTATCTTCTTCATCACTTGATGATGACTCATTTGACGATGAGGTGTCATCCCAAGTGACGGCTTGCATCGCCTTCTTCTTGGACGGATTCTTATTTGGACATTCCGTTGAGATATGGCCGTATCCTCGGCACTTGAAGCATTGGACTTGTCCTTCTGTGCTTTTCTTATCCTTAGAAAAATCCTCTTGCTTTCTTGACTTGTAACTTGAAGAACCCTTGCCTTTCTTCCACTTTCCGAAGGATGGAGTTTTGCTTGAATTACCCCTTCGAAAATTTCGGCGAAACTTCCTTGTCAAGAGAGCGAGCTGCTTCTCAAAGTCCTCCATAGATAGGTTCTCGTCATCGCCTGAGGAGGATGAATCCGCGTCTTCTTCTTTTGTTGTTTTCAAAGCATAACCTGAAGACTTAGAAGAGGATGCCTTTCCCGAAGAATAGTTAGTAGGAAATGTCATTTCATAAGTTTGTAAAGAACCAACTAATTCTTCTACACGGATTTCGTCCGGGTGTTTAATAGTTTCAATGGCTGTAACCTTGGAACGAAATCTTTCAGGAAGAGTTCTTAGTATTTTTCTTACAACTTTAAATTCTGGAATCTTCTCTCCCAAGTTAGAACATGAGTTTACGATATCTTGCAATCGTGTGTAATAGTCTGTGAACGATTCATTTTCTGCCATGAAAATAGAGTCAAACTTGCTCGTAAGCATTTGCAGTTTCTGAATCTTCACAAGGTTAGTTCCCTCATGCGTAACTTGAAGAACATCCCAGATTTCTTTCGCAGTCTCACATGCCGAGACGCGAGAGAACTCTGTTTGAGACAAAGCATTAAATAGAGCATTAATCCCTTTGCCATTGTAAGAAGAAAAATCTATCTCTTCCTTGGTCAATTTCGACCTAGGTTTGATGGTGCGAACATCACCAATAAATTCAGTTGGATTAGACCATCCTAATTCAATTGATTGCCACACCCGTTCGTCGATGGAAATTAAAAAAGCTTTCATCCGTACTTTCCAGTACGCATAATTTGTTCCATCGAAGAACGGAGGTTTGTTGATGTTTCCACCTTCAACCATTGTTTACAACCCTATTCCCTCTCTGATACCACTTGTTGGGTTATGTATAATTGGATCTAAATAGGGGAAAAAACACCTAGAGGGGGGTGAATAGGTGTAAACAATAAACACTCAAAAATCTTTGCGATATAAAACCCAATGCGGAAAACATAAATAACACGCAGAGATTTTTACGTGGAAAACTCCAAACCGGAGTAAAAAACCACGGGACCGATAACACGGTGAAATCCACTAGAATTAAACACGTACAAGGTGATATACCGTACTCACAGATGACTCAACCTTTTCCATACGCTCCTAGTTGATCTTCTCCGCTCGCTCCACGACGCTTCTCGAATCCACGATTTGCGTCCAACGCCAAATCCACGACGTCCAACGTCGACTCCACGACGTCTGACCGAATCCACGGTCTTCACCCAGTAGCACGCTTCGAATCCACGAACGTACCTCGCTCCGAATCCACGAGAGCGGTTGCACCTTGAATCCACAAGGCCACGCGAGTCCACGCGCCGATTTGGGATAAATCGTTGATTTTTGGGTGGTGATGATCCGCCGAATACTTAGATTAGAAATAGATCGGAAATACCATCTAAGTATTCATTGATTTGATTCTACTCAGAATATGAGTATGAAAACCTAGAATCAAACCAATCAATATAGATGAAGAAACATAAGATTAAATCTCTTGATTTCCTTTCTTCTCTATATGTGGATCTTAGGCCGTATATAAGATGATATTTGATTATGACGGCTTATTCGGCTTCTTTGGATTAACCCTAGAAAAAGAATCATAGGGTCTATTTATAGGTTAGAAACCCTTGGAAGAAGATAAGAATCAAAAACTATCCTTTTCTGGAATTTTACAGGACGACGATCTGGATCGGAGTTCGGCGATCCGGATTGCAGTAGCGAGAAAAACAGTTTCCAGAAAAACGAAGGTTCGGGATCCGGATCAAAGTGCCTGATCCGGATCGTTCATACAGTTTCACCAAACACCAACGTTCGGGATCCGGATTGGAAAGCCTGATCCGGATCGTTCATAAAACATGGTAAAACTAGTGTTCGGGATCCGGATCAAAGATGGCTACGATCCGGATTGAACTGGTGTATGAACGAACAACCTTCGGGATCCGGATTGAAGAGTCTGATCCGGATCCTGAACATGTCCCATGTCCAGTTTTTGATATTTATGCAATCACAAGTTCATCCAAGTGTTTCTACACTATAAGAAGTATTCGGATCACCAAAGATATTAAGTTAAACATACCTGATCCTTTTGAATTCTTCTTTCTTGAGATTGAGTTATATGATCCAACCTTCTTTACCTTCAATCTTCAAGACTTAAGCGAATTCACGAAATACGCCAACTTAAATTCTGTAACAACATCTACCGTGCCACCTCAGGAGAAAACGCTGATGCTTCGATCGGTGATCGCTAAGCCAATGGATGAAGCCGTTCGGCTGGAGTTGGGCGCTCGTTTAAAGGCCCTGGAGGCTGCGGTAAAGCGCAGCCCAGAAGCACCGGAAGAGCGATAGGAAGCTGAGGAACCCGTCAAGCGGGACCTCAGTAGGGTGGCCCGACGCAGAAGATGGCCACCAAGGGACGACGAATAGGCCCTCACCTCGTCTTCGGCCGAGATGGAGGCCGAAGCGAAGAAGCCAAGGACCGACACCAGGTCGGTTGATGAGGAGGTAGCGGGGATCGACATGGTCTATGTCCTGCCGCTGTCCTTCAGGGTGACCACGCCTCAAGAGGAGGTTAATGAGCAAACCTCCGATGACGAGGGTCTGCCCGTAGTCGAGCTCCAGCTAACGGAGCGCAAGGTGGAAGCCAAAATGGTGGTGTTTGAAAAACCATCGGCCTTTCAGACCCAATTCATAAGGTCGTTTGTATATACGTGCCTTGATTGAGGTACAGCCAGTTGCCCGCATAATGGTAGATCGCAGAGCAATGGTCAATGTCATGCCCACCGCGTTCCTGAGAAGGATCGGCAAGAGTGAGGAGGAGCTCAAGCCGACCGACACGACGATGACCGACTTCACCGGAGGCGGTTAGGCAGCGAGAGGGGTCCTAATGACCAAGATCACGGTCGGTTCCAAGACCTTGAGGACTGCCATTTTTGTAGTGGATACGACAAGCCACTACAACTTGCTGCTAGGGCGTGACTGGATTCACGCCAACGAGTGCATTCCCTCCACGCTCCACGGGAAACTATTCTAGTGGGTAGGCGATAGAGTGGAGAAGGTAGTGGCTGAAGAGAGGCCACAACTCACAGACGTGAGAATAGAGTCAATCGGTCATGTGAATTGGGCCGATGAAGATCCGGATCGAATCTCATTCGTTCGGGTGACCGAGAAGGGGGTGCAAGTTAAGCTCCTCGACGAAACCAGCCGGATAACGGCAAGTGAGGGACCCCCGGCTTGGATCAAGTGGCACATAGGGGGCCAGTGAGCAAGGCCACATCAAGGCCTCGAGGAAAGCAAGCCGGCACGAGAAGCCGGCAAATTCAACCGTTGCAACGCAGGCCAAAGAAGTCAGTAGGCGGGTGTTGGGGCCGAAAATGTCGATCGTCGACCGGCCCCGTGCGTTCGTTTGACCCTCTGAGGTGTGATGCGTCGCATGCCGATGGATCAAGCGATCGGACTGAGGAGGTATCTGCTTGGCCGGGTTCTTCTCACTTAAACTCTCACGACTGTCCGACTTAGATTAGCCAAATCGAAATATGGAGATAGAGAGAGGCTGAGTCCGGCTTAGAATAGTCGAACCAGATAGTAGAGACAATAATTTGACATGGCTGATGTGCCGATTGGAACTTTGTATTGATTAGAAAAGGGGATACAAGGAGGAGGAAAGGGAAGAAATTATAAGTAAGCCTACTCCTAGGAAATGCGGTAAATGCAGATATGGAAAGCAGTGGGGTGGTCCTGGCTTACGAGGTTGCAGGACCCCTTTCTCTTCGATGGTTTAGGTATTTATACACTTCCCAAACCATATTTACAGGCGCCGATTTGGAATATCGGCGGGATTTGGGGAAAGACATCGTGAAATCCTCAACTATTTTCTTTTGAGTAGAACTTCCTTAATAAGATAGTAGTCATTTTTCGTCTGGGTTTATCCCCTAATTGTTGCACCGAAGCGTAATCCTCGACACTTTCCAATGCTGGGTGCTGCTTGCCGTTCCGGAAGCTATTACGAGATCCGCGCCCAAATCTCGCATTCCTTTCTTTTTAGAGTCTTTCCATCTTCGGCTCGGACAACAAATAATTGACCTTGACTCCACCTTTTCGTCTCTTGACTGGTTGGTCTGACGTTTGTTTTCGGCCGAGGACGGTCCTAGATGAGACGATAATCCTCCTGTTGACCGTGCTTCTCTTATCGACTGATGCCTTCAGCCGTTGGCATTCGTCGCGTCCTGCGTTCTCACGCGACTGAGATCGGTCCGGACTGGGATGCGGATCCTTCTCCAGTTGACTCATTCTTCCGTCGGCTAATCTCTTTAGCCAATGGTATACGCCACGTATCACTTTCCAAGGTGGCGAAAATTTTGGTCTCAACAGCGGGGTCACACCAGCACAAAAAGCCGAAAAAATAAACTTGGCTATGGCGACACGAAACGAGGACTCGGCCAAACAAGGCCGTGGAAGAGGTTAAAGAAAGCTTCACATTCGGTGAATGCACACTGGGTCCTTTGACTCAACTTCGACAATCACCCGAACGGAACGTCAGGCGATTGCCGAGGGGGCATTGTTGAGACCAAAATTTTCTCCACTTGAAGAAACGACATGTGGCGGATACCTTCGGCTAAAGACATCAGCCGATAGCAGAAGCGGTCGACAAGAGGATTTTTTTTCTTCATCCAGGACCAACCGCGACCGAAGATAAACATTAGATCATCTCAGTCGAGCGACGGAGGAGACGAAGTCAGGGTCAACCCTCGGCTGCTCCAGCCGAATATGGAAAGACTATGAGAGAAAGAAATGCGAGATTTGGGCGCGAATCTCGTAACTGGCTCCGGAAACGGCAAGCGGCGCCCAGCATTGGAGAGCGCTAAAGATCACGCTTCGGCGCATCGATAAGGGGATGAACTTGGATAGAAAAATGGCTGCTATCCCTTTTGAGAAAGTTCGATTCAAAAGGAAGTAGTTGAAGATTTTTCGATAACTTTTCTCAAATCACGCCGATTATTCAAATCGGCGATCATACTCATGGTTCGGGATTGTATAAATACCCGAACCATCGAAGAATAGGGGTCCTACAACCTTGTAAGCCAGGATCACCCCCCTGCTTTTTCATATCTTTTATATCTGCATTTACCGCATTTCCTAGGAGTAGATTAACTTGTAATTGGCTACCTGTTACTCTTGTAACCCCCACTTCAATCAATACAAATTCCTAACCGACTCCTTAGCCGTGTCAAATCTCTGTCTCTACACCCCGGTTCGGCTATTCTAGGCCGAACTCTCTCTTTCTCTACCTCCATATCCCGATTCAGCTAATCTAAACCGGACGGTCGCAAGAGTTTGATTGAGAAGAACCCGGCCGAGCGAATCCCTCCTCAGCCCGATCGCTTGATCCATTGGCACGTGGCGCATCACATCCAGAGGGTAAACCATCCCGGGGCCGATTGACAACCGAAACCGGTCAACGGTCAGTGCGACATTTTCGGCCCCAACAATGGTAAACTCGTAATGACCGTAACGCGTCTTGAAAGTCGTCTTATGCACATCATTCGGCTTTATTTTCAACTGATGGTATCCCGATTGAAAATTAATCTTCGAAAATACTCGGGAACCTTGCTACTAATCGAACAGGTCATCGATCCTCGATAATGGATATCGGTTCTTGATTGTCACTTTATTGAGCTCCGAATAATCCACACATAACCGCAAGGACCCGTCCTTCTTTCTCACGAGTAGCACCGAGGCTCCCCGGGGTGATACACTTGGCCTATGAAGCCCTTATCCAACAAATCTTGCAATTGAGCCCTTAGCTCCTTCAATTCTGCCATCCAATATGGTGCCTTGGAAATTGGGGCTACCCCGGAACCTAGTCTATGAGGAACTTGATCTCCCAATCCTCCGGCATACCCAGCAACTCAGCAGGGAATACATCTGGATACTCCCACGCCACTAAAATGTTCTCCACCATCGGTTCCTCTTTTCGCTCCTCTACTATGGTAGCCAAATAGGTCACACATCCTCCATTTATCAGCTTCTTGGCTCGAGACGTGGAGACCGTCATAGCGAGAATATATATATATATATATAATGCGGCTGGTATGTTTTTATAAGCACAGAGCCCTCCGTACTTATAAGTCGTTTTCGATGTTGGGACTCAATAATCCACGATCGACTCCGTTAGACTTAATTAAGAGTAATTGAAGTACATAGAAAATAAATTTTGTGATTTTTCGATATCATTTGCCTAGTGATTAAAAGGGCTCAAAATCAACGGCTGAAGATATTATTTTTATTGATCTTAAAGAAGTAAAGAATAATTTGGAAGTCTAATTATTTAAAGTTGTGGAATGTATGTAAAGATGAAATGTGAATGTTCGAATGTTGTAATAGTTAGGTTTACATTTCTCGCTTTTCGATACCCTTTCTAAGATGTTGTATGAATGCTTTCTCGTTCATTGTCATACACTGGCTTTTTGTACGTCTTGGACGGTACAGGGGAGACTCTGTCCGTTCGGCGGTCTGTGCGCGTGCCCGAACTGACCAAATAGGCGGACTCAAAATCTCACAAAATTTGATCATATGACACACAAATTTTAAATCAAAGATATTAATCTTGCTAAACATAGTATAAATAATTTTCTATCAAAATTTTACGTGGTTTGAATATTTCTATATCATTAAACTTGCAAATGACTCACCACGACCATTAAAATTATTAAATTTGAACCCCTTCGATCACTAGGCAAATAATATCAAAAAATTATAAAATTTATTTTCTAAATATTTTAAATACTCTAGATCAAGACAAACGGAGCCGATCGTTAATTCGGAAGTCTCAATATTGCAAACAACTTATAATCGCGATGCAGATGGTAGATATTATCGAAATAATTTTTTAAAAAAATTTCATTGATCAGATATGATAGTATGGAAAAATAAGTTTTAAATATAAGCTCATCAAATACATAGTAAGTAGTGCTATAACTATTTAATATAGAATATAAGTTTAAATAGTTTGTAAAAGTTTGTGATAAATTAATGAATAAGTTCTATAGAAACAACCAGTTTGACTTAATAAAATAAGGACAAAAAGTAAAAAAAAAAAAATGTAATCTAAGATAATTTTTTACATTTATATTTATAAAAAAATTTGCAAGAATAAAATCTAATACTAAAGATATAAATACATTAAATAAAATATTAAATAAAATATATGAATAAAGCAACTAACAATCAAAAGTTGTAAATTAGGTAGCAATAAAAAAAAAACTAGTACAAAATATAGGAGAATAATAAGCTAGGCTCTGATATCTAATTCGTTATATTGTTAAACAATAAAAATTTATTTTGCAATTTAAATACAATAGAAACAAAAGAAATTAAATATTATAAATTATCTCAATAGATGATTCATCATTTATTTTAAAAAATTAATGGTCGCAACAGTTGCATTATTGTCATCCAAGTTGGCTTACCGTATAATTTCTTTGTTCATATCTAATTATAAGGTTTTTTTTTGTCATCATTGTCAATTATATATAATAAAGTAAAAATTTAACATAACATTATTAGAATTTATTAAAAAGTATTTGAAAGAATAAAGTAAATATTAAAACAAATAAAGAAGCAACAACAAAATTAGAATCGAAGTGCCACAATTATGAAAAGAAAAAAATAATAATACTGACAAAAGATTAAGTGATGTCGAAATTTTTAAAAAAAGAATAAAGGACTTTTGCCGGATAGAAAAAAATTAATGGATGATGTATTATATAGGCAATGACATATATTGGAAATAGCATAGAATAACTTTTGAATTCAATCAGTAAAAAAATCTCTATGCGTTGAAGGGAGTAGAATGGGCAACGAACCATAACTATTTTTCTGACAGGAAGGGGATCAATAGACAGGAATGAAGCATCATTAACGGAAACAGTACTCCTTTCACAGCATATGATTTAAAAATATATATATAATTAATGGTATAAAAGAAAATTAAGAGATATAAATTTAAAAATAAAGAATGCATATAGTAGTATGTACTTTGTTTAGAGATGCATGAATATCTTCTTATTTTTCTTATTTTTATACTACTACTACTTTATTTTATATATATTCTTATTAATTTACTATGGTGTAAACTCAGATGAATTGCTGCTGCTTCTATTTGTTGGACTGCAGTTCTAATTTTTTGCTTCCTGTTTGAGTATGAAAAATATCATGAAAGATGTAGAACATGCTAGTGTTCTTCACTGTTTTAGATTTGTGTGGCAAAAAATATAAAAGTATCATTTTGGATAACACATTTAGAATGTATTAAGTGTTGATCTTCTCAATGGTTGCTCCATCAATTGTTGAGGAAAATTATTTGTTGCAATAGTTGCATAATTGCCATCCGAATTGCCTTACCATATTAATACGTTGTTCATCATTTTCTACCATTTCATAATAAAGGAAAAACTTAACATTATACTTGTAGAACTAATTAAAATGTATTCGAAAGTATTAAGTAAATAATAAAATTAATGAAGAAGGTACAACAAAATTAGAATTGAAGAGTTATCAGTAGGTTAACTTTCAATTTGAAAATGAAACATTCACAAAAGCCAAAATAATGACGTTAACTGCAAGAAAGCAAAATCCAATTAAATTTTCAAAATATATGCATAGGCTCAAATATATAATAAGTTATATCATTAATCAATAAAATGGATTTTCCATATTGTAAAAATAGCATAACCTGCCACATATACTTAAGATTATAGTGCTTAATATAGTTTATAGATAGATAAATATTACGAAGAATTAACATAATATTAAGAAGAATTAATATGAATAAACTTAGGGTTTTAGGATTAACCTACAACTAATTTCTGCCATAACTACCAAAATACCACAAAAGAGAATTGAGTCTCATATCTTAAAAAAAATCTATCTTAAACTCGCATATGTATAGAGAAAATTATACCTGCGATAAAAACTTTAACTAAATAGGTACGACAAACACAGGTAGAAACCCATCATGCAGAAGTTTCAAGTCCATATGATTTAGTGATTGTTGATGTCACTGATCTCAAAATTGAAGCCGGGCCTGTCGCCAAAAACACATCTCGTAGGTAAACGATTTGAGAATGGGATTTAGAAATTGAGTAAGTGTAAGAACTTGAATTTTCGTAAATAAATAAAAAGGGAAATAATAAAAGCCAAGTCAAACTTGGATCATAAATAGCACGAATAGCCTAAGTGCCCCTTTTCTGCAGTGTAAAGTTGCACAGTGGTAAGGCTAAAATGTCGCTTTTCAATCCGAGCCTAATCTCGAAAATCCGAGATCACCAGCACGACCGTCTCGTCGAATCGAGTGAAAACCATATTAAGCAAGTTCAGATCCGACGGTCGGATCTTCCAAATATCGACGAAGAAGCGGGTGGGACCCGCGACTTAAGTGCACAGTGCTTAGGACTGTTGATGAACAGTAAACCCTAAATTCTAATACCCCTAAGTGCGAACGCTTGCCAAATTGCTGTCTGGAAACCGATCCTAGCACTTCAGGTAGTCGTTTCGAACGGTTTCGTCGTTCTGAACGCAATGGCACTGACGGAATTTCTGTTTGACGACCCTGGAGTCTCGAAAAGCACGAAAACTGTATTTTGACACAGTATTTATGGACCGAGTTTTTATCCGGGCAGTTTCTCGAAAAATGGAAATCGCTACCTGATGGGTCTCGTCGAGCCGGACGTCATGGAGCAGTCCATTTTTCGTTTCGACGAGCGGATCGCCTCGAAAAGCGTGAAACAAAGCGAAAATGTGACTTTTTGCGCATAAAACCCTATTGAACTTGCCTCGATTTGCGTGCCGCTCCTTGGAGAGGGACCTGGATATGAGAGTAGGGTGCTGTGAAGGACCGGACTGGAAATAACAAAGCTAAAGGGACTTATATTGCAATTGTGCAAAACCTTATATATAGGTATAACCCGAGCTAGGGTTTCCACAAACCCTAAACCTCGTAACCCTGGCCCTAGCCGCCTGTGCAACAGACCACCCCTTCTCTGCCGCGCTCCCCGGAGCCTCCCCGCACCGGCCTCCGCCACCACGCCGCCGGAGAAGAAAGAGATCAAGAGACTTTCTTGATCTTCGGGTGTCTTGGTGAGGAAGTGTTGGGAGGGACTAAACTTGATCAAGTCCGTCTGGGAACTTCCTCTGTGAAGCCGCAGCCGAGCCCGGGGTGAACCGACCCCCAGCCGCCGCCGCGCGCCGCCGTGGGAGATCCTTCTCCTTTCCAAACTCCGGCGAGGTAAGTTTTTGAAAATAATTGTTTTAAGTCCGTCCATAAACCCTAGAATCATGTTCCTGACACTGAGGGGATCATACTCATGTCGTCCCAGCCGTCGCCGTCCATCCGGTTGCCGGCGGGAGCAAGGTGTTGCCGGAATACCACTATTTGGTCGAGATTGCTCACGGGTTGCATCCGACCGTCAAACCCAAGATCAGCACCGTTGAAACGCCTCCTCTCGTCGACTGCAGCACCTCCACGAGGTCTGGGCGCCATCGGCTGAGGATCGGACCCGATCGGACGTGCCCTAGATCCGGCCTTTTTCTCCCATTGGCCGATCTTGGCCGCCCGGCGCCGCCGCTGGTCCCCGTCGCCGGCCACCACTGCAGGAAGCTCCCTGGCGTCGAGGTGAGCAACCTGGTCCAAGTCGCACCGGCCCGGAGTCACTTGGCCGGAATCCGCCATTAAAGTGTCGTTTTCCGGCGAACTTAATTTCCGGCGATCCCGGGGCTCTGCGCAGTGGGAAAACGACACAGGTATGTTCCTTGGGTATAAACTTGGTTCCCTGTGAAGTTGCATGTAGACTTTGACGTGTGGTTTTAAGGCTCTGTAGTTGCACCCGAATTACCCTTTCGGGCTTTGCCTCCGGCCGCCGCCGCCTCCGGCCACCGGCGCCTGACCCAGCATGGACCAACCATCTTCTGGGAGGGTAATGTAACCTGTGCTCACCTTGGTTTCAGGTTTGAACCTGGTTTGCCTAAGACTTGACCGAACCGAGCCTTGGCTTTTTGGCGGTGCTGCTCCGGCGACCCCTCCGGCCACCCTCCGGCGCGCCACAGGTGAGCATCACTGTCCTTGGTCATCCCTCAGTACCATGCTCTGGTTATTTCCTGCTTTGGTCAAGCAAATCTTAAGTTCTAGCATAGTTGCAATTAGAGCCAAGATAGTTATGGGCCAACTTTGCCCTCGGGATCCGTGTCAGTCCAAGCTTGTGAGCACGAGCTTCGTCTCGTCGTAACGAACGTACTGAAATTTACAGAACAGCGTTTGGATTCCCGGATTCCAAGAACGAGTCAAAACAAGCTATAATAGTAGTGTTTTTATGCAAATTAAGATGTATTATGGAGCAAAATGTGAATTGGACTTGCTGGCTGTCTTTAGACAGCGTTTACACACCTACTAGGCATCTTGTTAGAGTTTAGTAGGTCCTCATTGATCGAGGGTTAGACTTTGTGCGGTAAATCGGCAATATTGTCCCGTATAAACGCTCCGTTACTGTCGTGTCGTCGGGATGGGTATGTGTGAGTCCATTACTGATTATAGCTTCTGATTCAGGGCCCAGCTGTTCAGCACCAGCCTCCCAGTAGCTGTGCGGGAGTTCGAGGATCTGCCTCCATCCAGGTGGGTTAGCTTCGGTCCGGGCTTGATCTATTCGGCCCTCTGGTTGCTTTAGTCCAGTCGGACGCCTATTTTTTTGACCAGCCTGCGAATTATACCGATACGACCTATGATGACTGCATATATATCACATGATCTCCTGATAGACATTGATTCTTTTAGACTCATCATATATACCTGCTGATTTTATCTAGATTAGCCTTGATGATTGTATTGACATGCCCTATGATTAGTCCTGATAGATCTTGATCTACGTGAGACATATCTTACGTACCTGTTTATCAGTTTTTATATTTCTGATAGACCTTGATCTTCATGAGACATACCATATACATATCTGTTCATCAGCTTTTTCAGTATATAGATCTACATGATTTGATGGCACTTGTTGATTCCTGTCAGCCGATTTGTTGTTGATATTCCGATATGCATGATTGATTGATCCTGATTGTTGGATACTATTGATATTCCGATACGCATGATTGATAGATACTACTTGATGTTCCGATATGCATGATAGATATTGATCGATATGATAGATGATTTCCCTGTTGGGATCTCGGCATGTTGCCGATTACCCGGTCATTTGACCATGAGATTGATCATAGCATGATGATTACCACGCACGCTGTACGTCACGTACACTGACGGTTTGGCCACCGTCACAGTGTTCTTTACCGGTAAAGTGGTCTGGTGATAGACCCGTGAACCCCCAGCTAGGCACCCGTGGGGTGCGGGGTATGTCAGCCGCGAGCCCCTTTTGCATCGAGACTGCTTGGCGTCTATGAAATGCAGGGCATGTGCCTGAGGTCCCCGTGACCAATACTGGCATTGATTGGGTACTTGGGTTCTGTCTTTGATGCATGATGCCTACTTCGTACCATTGTTGTTTAGTTATGTTGATTTCCAGCACTATTATCTGTAGACATACTTTCATCGCTTGCAGTTCTTTATGCATGTTCCTTATAGACATTATCCTGATTTCCAGCATGTATGATCTACAGTTATTATGATCGATTATCATTGTGATACCCTGATTTTCAGTATTACTTATCTGCAGTTCCTTATGATTGATTACCTGCCTAGTTAGCTTATCTGTGGATTTATGTTGATTACCAGTAGATCTTATTTGTATTCAGCTTTACCCTATGATTCTTACTATCCGCAGATTTTAGTACCCAGTAGGTACGATTAGCTACTTCTCGGCTCGTCGTGCCCACTGGGATACACTCCGGTGTGTCTCACACCCTCGGGTGACTGTTGCAGGTCTTTCGGGTGGTGAGATGTCGAGACGATCCAGTAAGGCTGTTGCGATAGAGCTGTCCCCCTGATGATTGTGGTTGACTCTGATTTATGTTATTTCAGCTTTTCGATTATTTGGATATGTCAGATTGATGTTAGCATGATTATTCGGATTATTCCTGTTGATTAGTCATTGTTTAGTTTAGATGTTGATTGATCTCTGATTGATGATTAGATTTGCCTAGCCGTGCATGTATAGGAGAGACCCTATCCCTGTGGATAGGGGATTTCCTATATGTGTGGCGGTCTGTTACGCCCGTTTTGCAAACTCTGATTTATTCAAAAAAAAAAAAAAAATTTCAGACCTGATTTTTAAACTCGGGGCGTGACAGTAAGGAGTTTAGCAACCACAACATATGAAGAAGAAGAGGGATTTTTTTTAAACTCACCTTAAAAACTTTTAATATTTGCAAACTGACCCTTCAAATTTTTTTTTGAAAAAGTAACCCTGCTTTTACCAGTAGGGCGCCACGGAGGCGAGAGGACCAGCGTATTTCCTGAAGGTGCTGAATCATTCAGCGTCTTCACAAAAACCCTGTGATTCAGCGCCTTCATAGTATATGCTGAAGGCGCTGATTCATTTAGCGCCTTTAGCGTATACTATGAAGGCGCTGAGGACTTGGCCAATTTTCGCGAAAATTGGCTAAGTCCTCAGATATAACTGCTAAAGGCGCTGAACCATTCAGCGCCTTTAACATATGATGTTAAAGGCGCTGAATGGTTCTGCGCCTTTAACTTATGTTAAAGACGCTGAATGGCTCAACGCCTTCTTCACCACTATAACCACCCGCGCGGGCAGTGCCCTCATTTCCTCTTTTCAATCCCGCCGCAGCCCCTCTCCCGCACAGTGCTTCCCCTTCTCCCGCACAGTGCCTCCCCCTCTCCCGCACAGTGCCGAGCTCCTGTCGCCGTCGCCGTCGCCGAGAGGAAGCCCATTGTCGCCGTCACCGTCTCTCTCGCTCTCTAGATCTCTCACTGTGAGCCTCGCTCCCTCTCTCTCCCTCTCTCTCTCTCTCTCTCTCTCTCTCTCTCTCTCTCTTTCTCTCTCTCACTGTAAGAGAGGGATCTCTCACAGTGAGATCACTCACTATGAGAGATCCCCTCACAGTGAGATCGCTCATAGTGAGCGATCCCCTCACTGTGAGAGTTATCTCACAGTGAGGGATCCCTCTGTTCTCACAGTGAGGGATCCCTTACAGAGGGATCCCTCACTGTGAGAGGGATCTCTCACAATGTGAGAGTTATCTCACTGTGAGAGATCCCTCACTGTGAGAGAACTCTCACAATCCTCACTGTGAGAGAACTCTCACAGTGAACTCTCACAGTGAGGGATCTCTCACAGTGAGGGATCTCTCACTGTGCGAGAGATTTTACGGCCTTAGCATTACCTTGCGAGATCTCACTGTGAGAGGTTTCACTGTCGCTCTCTCACTGTGAAGTTCAAATTAGTATTTTAAAGTGCTTATTTTTTTTTGTAGTTAAAATGGCTAATCGTCGCATGTCGCTAAGTGTTCATTGGGATGGACAGTTAGTTATCGATGAGAATGGTCCAAAATATATCGGCGGTCGAAAAAAATTAATCGCGATACCTTCTGATTCTACATATACTAGTTTCGAGACGAGAATGTATCGTTTAACAAATTGTAGAAGAGAAGAATTTCGTTTAAAATTCACTATTCGTTGCCCCGTGTCGGTAATGAATATTTAGCTCACGAAGTAGTAGATGATGAATCATTGGAGGGAATGATTGGATTATGTGAACATTATGGTTTTGTGACGGTATACATTGAGAAAGAGCTACACCCGTCGGAAAATTTTGAACCGCAAGGTTATTACACGAGAATGCTCCACAATTATATTGATGTGGGTCCTTCCGCCAATGTAATGGATGATCCAAATATTCTAAGCCAATGTGGTGTAAGAATTACAAGGTTAGTAAAATAACATAATAAATTGGTGATTTGTAATTTTCTGTAATTGGACTTAATCATTATATATACTGCAGAGAAAGTGAGTATTCGCCTATTGAGAGTGTTGTACGTTGCTCGGTTAGTGTGCCACCAACGACCACATGTGTGCCACCTACGACCACACGCACGCAAGCCACAACCTCACGTGGACAATGTACGACCTCACGCGGACAATGCACGACTTCCCGTCTAGAACCTAGGTTTGTAGAGTTATTATGGATCCACAAGGATCTAAATAGGTACTATCAAACAACTAGAGGGGGGGTGAATAGGTGTAATACTTAAAAACTCAATCTCAGTGCAAAATAAAAACCAATGCGGAAAATAAAAACAGCACACCGAGATTTACGTGGAAACTCCAATCCAGGAGAAAAACCACGGGACCAACACGCAATAACAATCCACTAAGAATAGAAGAATAACAAGGTGATTACCGACTCCACGGACTCAACCCCTCCTTCAGCTTCTTCGGACCTTGCGCTGACCGGTTGGATATCCGCGCAATAACAATCCCTAAGAAAAGAAGAATAACAAGGTGATTACCGTCTCCACGGATTTAACCCCTCCTTCAATTTCTTGGACCTCGCGCTCCACCGATTTTGCACGTCCACTGCTCACGTTCGAATCCACGAACGCACGCTTCGAATCCACGAAACGCCTTTAGCACACCGAATCCACGATGCCACGTCGAATCCACGACGCAAACTCAGTCGATAAGAATATTGACTTCGATGGTGATCCTTTGCTTAGATTATCAATGAAGAACCGTAGAAGAAATCTCTAAGCAAAGATTAGATCAATTCGACAAAAGATATGTTCTTGAAAGAACCATCGAATTGACCTAAAAGAGGCTATAAAGAAGAACGATGAAAACCTAGCCTCTAGGGTTGCTCTCAAGAGTTTTATAAAAAGATCGGCCGTAGCTCCCCCGTTTTTGAGAAACCCTAAACGTCTATTTATAGTTTAGAAACCTTTGGAAAGAGATAAGAATCAAAAACATACCTTATCTGGAAATTTTCAGGACGGCGATCCGGATCGGATTTACTGCGATCCGGATCGTCGTAACGAGATTGACGATTCCAGAAATACCATGGTTCGGGATCCGGATCGCATTGCCCGATCTGGATCGTTCATACAAATCAGAAAACTTAACATTCGGGATCCAGATCAGAAATTGCATGGATCCGGATCGAAGTCTTGTATGAAGCAACAACCTTCGGGATCCGGATCGTTGGCCCTGATCCGGATCCTGAACATGTCCGAACACCAGTTTTTGATTATTATGAAATTAAAAATTCTTCCAAGTGTTTCTATACTATAAGAAAGTATTCGGATCACCAAAATTATTTAGTTAACCATACCTGATCCTTTTGAATACTTTCTTCTTGAGATTGATGTAACTGATCCACAATTCTTCAACTTCAATCTTCAAGATTCAAGACACTGAGTGTCAACTTGAGCTCTTGTTGAATCTTCTCTAAGTCTTTGATTGCTGATTGACAATTTGATCCCTTTAAGACTCCGACTCAACTCACTGACTTGACTCACGAAATATGCCAATACCAAAATGCCGTAACAATCTCCCCCTTTGGCAATTTCGTGACAAAACCCAAAAATACATAAAAGCGCTCAAGTCACTTATCTTAAACCAAAAATCGAAATTCAATGTTATCACCAAAACATTGATTTTCTTTGCGTGAAAGATCCAATAAATACAAAATTACATTTGAACCAAACAGTCCTAGAACATACTCTATGACTTAGGACTTGGAGTCTTAAAGTGATGTAATTCCTGCAAAACAAAACTCCAAACAAAATCAAACGTCAGTCGTTAGAAATTAAAATCCTACATTTGATTCATCCTTTTGGTTCTTTTGTTTTTCCCAGCTCTTTCAACCTTTCTTTGTCTCCCCCTATCTTGAGCATCTCTAACATGTTCTCCATGTTCTTGAGCATCTATGTTCTCCCCCTTTGTGGTACGATCATCATTTTCCATTCTCCCCCATTTTTCCATTTACATTTCGTTTGTCCTCTCTTGATGATCTCATCTCCGTCATTTCTCTTCTCCCCCTTTTTGTCACAAATTGTCAAACAGTGAACATACTAGACAAAAGGAAATTACTAACAAAATTAGTTCATGGAGAAAGAGAGATAAAAGCTCAGTTCTGGTATATATAACAAAAATGCAGATTGCGTACCGGTACCAGAAAGCAAAAATTAAATAATTTCTTGAAACAAATCCAGATTTTAGAATCTTTTCAAATACCGATTTGTATTCCATCAAGAAATCAATTTAAGTGCTTTAAACAGTGAATTCACACAGATGTCATTCAATCCAATTAATTTCACAAAATTAAAAAGATTTACTCCAAAATCATGAAAAATAAAGGTAAGACATTATAAACCGTTTTTCATGTTATATTCATCAAACACAAGTCATCAAAAATAATCTTGAGATCCAAAGTCTATCAAGATGTAACGGATTTACAAAGATGACATACGGAGATTTCCAAACGACATCAATCTTGAATTCTACCCTTTCAAATTGAGATAAGCACTAAAATACCTAAGGGTGGCTCTTTGAGCATCTTTCAACTATTCCACCTTATACCAACCAGGAGATTGTTCAAAATATAAGAGTTTTGCATATAAATCTCCAAATGCTTCAACTAAAGATTTTCTCATAAAATACTATCAAGCATCCATAACATGTGGTAGCTTCACACACAAACCGGACGACCGGGGTGGCAGCTCTTTCCAGCATGTGGTGGTAGTTTTCACACTCCTTTCGGATGTAACTCTTTCCACATCTTTCATAATTCAATTATTTACCCTTGTAAGAAGGCAATCTCTTACGTGAAAGAATTAAATCCCAAATTTTAGTCAATCGGTTGTCTCATGTTTATCACAAAGAACTCACACAACCGAGATAGATTAAGCATCTGAAGATCACACATGATTTCTAAAATTTGATGCTTATAATATCAAAAACTCCTATAATGAAGTATCTTCAAGATTATGATTATGAAGTAAAGTTGATAATCCATATAAAATTAATTTGGAGTGAATGAAAGTGAAAACCCTTTTTTTTTTTTTTTTTATTCAATGCACTTGTTCGTTAAAAACCTTTTGTTTAAAAACAAAACATAAAAACGAAGAGCATTGAAAACATGTAATGCAAAGATCAAGAACAATATGAAAGAAAAACCGATCAAAGCATTACATACAGTCATAAGCTAATTAGAACTTAAGACAAGGAAAGATATCACCTTTCCGAATCCAAAATCGCTGGATTTTGGGTTGTCTTGATTCGTTGTGGCCGGGGGTTGTCCGCTTTGACTGTTGATCCATCTTAGGTCTTTGCCTCGCAGTGATCCACTTGTATGATTGATGATGTGGCTCGGACCTTTGGTGGGTTGAGTGAACTCCTTTGACTTGATGTGTCTTTTGATTCCGTTGAGTTCGCTCCGTAGATGAAGTTGCCGAAGAATTTTTCTTTCTCTTTTTCGGGCAATCCTTCACCAAATGTCCTTCAAGTCCACATAGGTGACAAGTTCTTCCTTTCAATTTAGTTGTGGAACTTGAAGCCTTCACAGTTTGGTTCTTTTTGAATCCCAAACCAACCTTGCTTGTTTGACCTAATCCGGACATACATTCAAGTTTCTTGGAACCGGTTGAAATCCTTTGTATGTCGGATTTAAGTTGATGAACTTGCTTGGTCAATGCTTGATTGGTGACATGAATTTCCTCAAACTGCTTTTCAAGAAAATCAATCTTGTTAATATGGGAATTAACGACCGTTTCCGATTGATTTATCTTTTCTTGGAGGATTTTATTATTATCCAATAAAAGCTCTCGTTCCTCCTCGAGATCATGAAGTTTGATCTTTAAAGCATGATTCTCGTCGTGATTTTCAAGTCGTTGCTTCCTCAACTTCTTGATATGCTTGACCATCTTCTTAGATTCCGCAAGAAGTTGTTGGTATGCCTCAACGAGTTCTTCTTCGTCCGACTCCCCCTCACTTGATGACTCTCCGCCGGATGTTGATGTTTCATGCAAAATCAAAGGAATAGAGTCAGTGATTAAAGATGATAAGCAAACATTAGAAGAGGGAATATGAGAGGCATGTAAGGCAACGACTTTTTCCTCTTTACTTGAGGTCGATTCATTAGAAGTAGAATCGTCCCAAGTTTTTGCTTGCAAAGCCTTCTTTTTATATGATTTCGGAGAAGGACATTCCGTTGAAAAATGGCCGTAGCCTTTGCATCGATAGCATTGGATTTCCCCTTCGAAATCATCTTTTTCTTTTTCTTTAGAAGGTTTTGCAACGCCTTTGAGGTAAGAGGATTTAGAACCCGATGATCCTTTAGATGGTTTCGTGGATGAAGATCCATCGGTTCGATTCTTCCAAAATTTCCGACGAAATTTCTTTGTGATCCGCGCCAATTGTTCTTCAAAATCGGCAAAAGAGATTTCATCGTCGGAACTTGATTCGCTATCTTCTTCCTTTGTGGATTTGAATGCAATACCTGTAAGCTTAGAAGAAGACTTGGAAGAAACTTGATTAGTAGAAAAAGTCATTTCATAAGTTTGCAAAGCACCTACTAATTCCTCTACTCTCATCTCATCCGGATGACTAACGGTTTCAATGGCGGTAACCTTTGCCCTAAACCGTTCCGGAAGAGTCCGAAGTATCTTTCTTACAATTTTCGACTCCGGGATCTTTTCTCCTAAATTAGCACAAGTGTTGATTATATCTTGAAGTCTTGTGTAATAATCTGTAAACAATTCATGCTCTTCCATATGAATAGAGTCAAATTGACTTGTAAGCATCTGGAGCTTTTGAATTTTTACAAGATTAGTACCCTCATGTGTAATTTTGAGAATATCCCAAATTTCCTTCGCGGTTTCACACGCGGAAATTCTTGTGAACTCAGTCGAGGAAAGAGAATTAAATAAAGCGTTCATACCTTTCCCATTGTAAGAAGATCTTTCAAATTCCTTTTTGGACCATCTAGAGCGAGGTTTTGGGGTAGTAGAATTTCCTACTTCCTCAACAGGATGCACCCAACCGCATTCCACGGATTGCCATACTCGCTCATCAATTGCGATGAGAAAAGCTCTCATCCGCACTTTCCAATAAGCATAATTAGTCCCATCAAAAAGAGGAGGTCTATAAATATTACCACTTTCACCCATCAAGATAGATAAACCTAAAACCCGCTCTGATACCAATTGTAGAGTTATTATGGATCCACAAGGATCTAAATAGGTACTATCAAACAACTAGAGGGGGGGTGAATAGGTGTAATACTTAAAAACTCAATCTCAGTGCAAAATAAAAACCAATGCGGAAAATAAAAACAGCACACCGAGATTTACGTGGAAACTCCAATCCAGGAGAAAAACCACGGGACCAACACGCAATAACAATCCACTAAGAATAGAAGAATAACAAGGTGATTACCGACTCCACGGACTCAACCCCTCCTTCAGCTTCTTCGGACCTTGCGCTGACCGGTTGGATATCCGCGCAATAACAATCCCTAAGAAAAGAAGAATAACAAGGTGATTACCGTCTCCACGGATTTAACCCCTCCTTCAATTTCTTGGACCTCGCGCTCCACCGATTTTGCACGTCCACTGCTCACGTTCGAATCCACGAACGCACGCTTCGAATCCACGAAACGCCTTTAGCACACCGAATCCACGATGCCACGTCGAATCCACGACGCAAACTCAGTCGATAAGAATATTGACTTCGATGGTGATCCTTTGCTTAGATTATCAATGAAGAACCGTAGAAGAAATCTCTAAGCAAAGATTAGATCAATTCGACAAAAGATATGTTCTTGAAAGAACCATCGAATTGACCTAAAAGAGGCTATAAAGAAGAACGATGAAAACCTAGCCTCTAGGGTTGCTCTCAAGAGTTTTATAAAAAGATCGGCCGTAGCTCCCCCGTTTTTGAGAAACCCTAAACGTCTATTTATAGTTTAGAAACCTTTGGAAAGAGATAAGAATCAAAAACATACCTTATCTGAAAATTTTCAGGACGGCGATCCGGATCGGATTTACTGCGATCCGGATCGTCGTAACGAGATTGACGATTCCAGAAATACCATGGTTCGGGATCCGGATCGCATTGCCCGATCCGGATCGTTCATACAAATCAGAAAACTTAACATTCGGGATCCAGATCGGAAATTGCATGGATCCGGATCGAAGTCTTGTATGAAGCAACAACCTTCGGGATCCGGATCGTTGGCCCTGATCCGGATCCTGAACATGTCCGAACACCAGTTTTTGATTATTATGAAATTAAAAATTCTTCCAAGTGTTTCTATACTATAAGAAAGTATTCGGATCACCAAAATTATTTAGTTAACCATACCTGATCCTTTTGAATACTTTCTTCTTGAGATTGATGTAACTGATCCACAATTCTTCAACTTCAATCTTCAAGATTCAAGACATTGAGTGTCAACTTGAGCTCTTGTTGAATCTTCTCTAAGTCTTTGATTGCTGATTGACAATTTGATCCCTTTAAGACTCCGACTCAACTCACTGACTTGACTCACGAAATATGCCAATACCAAAATGCCGTAACAGTCTCATTTACAACTAGAACCTTATGATTGGGGGTAAGTACAAATCAAAGTAATTTTTAAATTAATGGGATGTGGAGGTGGTAATGTTTACCAAATGTGCAGGTTATCTACTTCCTATGAACATTGGAATAATCCTGCTATTAATGATTTTAGTACTAATGTTGACGAAGGATGTGAAAATATTGATGAAGGAGATGCTAATGTTGACGGGGGTGGTGATAGTGATATTAATCATGAGGATTCACCAATCAATGATGATCACAATAGTAGTGAGGATAACGATTTGAATGATCCATCATATGATATAGATGTTGATCATGATGGAGGGTTAAATTATCTTGCAAATGCCATTTTCAATGAAATGGACAACCCAGAAATAAGCAACGAATATGTTGACAATCCTGACGAGGAAATTGAATTTGTTGATCATCCGGAATGTTTTCCTACAAATAATAATTGGATGAATCAGTATGTTTTAGATCCTACAGAAGGTGATATTCGACAAATCAATATTGGTCTCCCTAGCATTGACGGGACTTGGGTTGGCCGCGTCTTTCGTGATAAGGCATCTTTATTGAATGCTCTAGACCGGTGGCATATTGATCATAATGTACAAATGAAAGTATTGAAATCTACTAGAATGACTTATACTGTCAAATGCTTTGTAGAGGGATGTGCATGGAGATTACATGCTTCAGTACCTAAAGATACGACGTACTTTAGGGTACAAATATATGCTGGTCCACACACATGTGTAATTCCAATGCTGAACGCGGCACACCGTAATTGTAATTCGAGCCTTATATGTCAATTGATTCTCCCTACGTTAAAGGCTAGACTTAATATGACACCAAAAGAAATTCAAGAAACGGTGCGAGAGACTTACCATGTTGACATAACATATTGGAAGGCTTGGCAATCAAAGAGTAAAGCATTACAGCTTATTTACGGGAGCTGGGAGCAGTCATACACAGACTTGCCTCGTTACCTTACTATGGTGAAGGAATCTAATCGTGGTACTTTATGGCGTCTGGATCATAGGTGGCCTGCTGATGGAATTTGTCACTTTGGTCGTGTTTTTTTGGTCATTTGGACCTTCGATTCGTGGATTCGCACAATGTTGGCCGGTAGTGAGTATTGATGCCACACATATGTACGGCAAATACAAAGGTCATGCGTTGATAGCGACGGCTGTAGATGCAAATAATGGACTATATCCTTTGGCATTTACAATTTGTGAGGGCGAGAATGGCGGGAGTTGGCGATGGTTTATGCAAAACCTGCGTCATTATGTTACCCGCGATAGAGCCTTTTATTTTATATCTGATCGATTTCCTGGATTGAGGGAAATAGTGTCTACTATCTATCCTCCAGTACAGGGTCACTCGCATCGTTGGTGTCTTCGACACATGAAAGCAAATATGAATAAGCGCTTCAAAAACAAAACTTTGTTAGATAAATTTTGGCAGATCGGAATTGCTTCAACACCGACGGAATATAATCAGTTGAAGGAAGAATTAGATACGTTGGATCACGTGGCTATATCATCAGTACAGCCATATACCGCTAGATGCCCCTATAGAAGTAGTGGCAGCTACAGCCCGTGCATATATGTTATATCAAATCGGGTGTAGTTTGTTTCCCAACCCCAGCGGACACAGAGTTCACCTAAAGTGACTATCACTTTTGGCTGATTTTGATCTCTGCGGGGCTTATGCATGGGGTGCAGCTGCCTTAGCATATATGTATCGAGCGCTAGGACTTGCCTCACTGTACGGGAAGGCCGAGTGTTGTTGTTTTGGGACGCTATTGCAGGTATAATATATAATATTTTGATTTCATTATTATGTTAATATTGGTATTTAATATTTTATTTATTATATTAAGTCGTTTGTGTTAATATATAGATTTGGGCTTGGGAGCATATTCATATCGGCCGACCTACAGGCGTCCTAGCGCTACCCGACATTGTAGATCTCCCTCTGGGTTGCCGGTAAGATATTTATTTAATATAGTAGATTTTTGTATTTCAAATGTAATTGCAACTAATATATATATATTACAATCTAGATGGGCAAACGCTAGAGGACTACGATTCAGAGCCAATGTCAGGACCGCTGACATTGAGTTTTATAGAGATGAGTTAGATCAGCAGAGAGAGACGCAGGTATATAGATGTTTTAATCAATACTTTAAATATTTTTTTTCTAAACATTTGTATACTAACGGATCATTTTGTGTCATTAACAGGTTATATGGATGCCGTACACAGATGAGATTTTAGCTGCATTACCAGACTTCTGCGTACAGGGCTCGCAAGTCTGGCGTTCAAGGACAGTCATCATCTGTTATCACATTGTAGAGATGCATGTACCAGACAGAGTCCTACGGCAATTCGGTCTTCTCCAGCATATACCTCTCAATGTGGAGTCCATCCGACGCGTGACATCACGTGGGCGTCCGGATGAGGATTGGATTGCATTTCACGCTGTACACATTGAGAGGTGGTCTAAGAGGCTAGATCACATTATTGATCAACTCTCGGCTAGCTGCTGGTGAGGACCCACTGCACGCGGCATCCATATACATGCAATGGTACTGGACGATTACGAGGAGATGGATATATCGTCCAGTACAGCGTCCTCCGCTGACTTTTCATCCCCGTGGGCATATCGAGAGGACAATGGTATAATAATTTATATATATAAATTTAACATGTTTGTATATTAAATATAAATTTAATTTGTCCATTGAAATGCAGGCCGACACACTACGACAGATGGATACTACTATAGGCCAGTTATTGCATGATCGTCCGTCGCCTACGAGGATATTCGGGACTCTGACAGATATGCGCGAGCATATTCATATGGTACTGCAAAATGTACCGTCGGTACCTACTGTCAGAGTTTCTGAGGGACGAGGAGATTATGCTCACGCATCGTCCTCGAGTCATCAAGTACCTTCATATCACTAGAAATTTCAAATTAAGTTTTCAAATTCAAATTAACTAACTATTTACGCCATTTCAGGTGCCACGATCTCCATCTCCTCCTATTCAGGCCCCTACGACATTTCCCTCGACGTCAGAGTCACTCCCGCCTCCTGTATCACGGACATCTTTTGCATCGACATATTCACGTCGTCGTCCCTCGTCATCATCACCACAGGAGATCCAACATATTGCTGAGCATGATGAGAGTGGTATTATCGAGGAGCTCGATCAGTTGGCAGCGGTCGAGCATCTTGATGATATGCCAATTATCGAGCTTGTTGTTCCTCATGGGCGTGGGCGTCCGCGAGGGCGTGGACGCAGGCGTGGCCGAGGAGGTCGAGGGAGAGGATAAGCTCAAAATTGAGTTTTATCTCAATTTTGAGTTTGAGGGTGTATTATTAACATTTTTGTGATTATATTTTTTTGTTGTTACTCAACTGTTATATCTGAATGTTGTGAAATTGCTCCACATAATTTCTGAATGTTTTAGCTCAATATCTAGATATTGTGAAACTTGTTGTACTTTTTCATTCTGTTATGAAACTTGTTGTACAAATTTTATTTTTTTGACTTGAAATTTTTTTTTTGTTTTTACTGTGGTTAATGGCGCTAAACCATTCAGCGCCTTTAACATCATATGTTAAAGGCGCTGAATAGTTCAGCGCCTTTAGCAGTTATATCTGAGAACTTAGCCAATTTTCGTGAAAATTGGCCAAGTCCTCAGCACCTTCATAATATATGCTGAAGGCACTGAATCAATCAGCGTCTTCAGCAATCAGCGCCTTCAGCATATACTATGAAGGCGTTGAATGCTAAAGGCGCCGAATCATTCAGCGCCTTCACAGGATTTTTGTGAAGACGCTGAATGATTCAGCGCCTTCAGGAAATACACTGAAGACGCTGAGTCGTCCTGCCTCCGTGGCGCCCTGCTGGCAAAAGCAGGGTTACTTTTGCAAGTTTTTTTTTTTTAAGGGTCAGTTTGTAAATATTAAAAGTTTTTAAGATTACTTTTAAAAAAATCCCAGAAGAAGATGCAGTAATAGTAGATTGAGTGTATTAACTACACTATGTTGGATTTCATTTTTTCCTATATGTGGGCTAATATATAAATTTACAATTATATTATGAGCTATCTAATTTAATAGGGTCATTAAGTGATCTAATATGGGCTCTAGAGACATCTATTGGGTATGGACTCTTAATGAGTAGAAGCCCAGTACAAGTCTAATTAGGGTTTATGGGACCCTAATTAGACATGGTATATAAAGAACATAATAGGATTGTGGTCCCTAAGTTTGAAACCTGCCGTCATTTGCCCTACCCCATTTCAGAGAAAATTAATTAGAAAATGAATCTAGGCTTGGAAGCAGTCAATCCGAAGCAATTTTAGAGTTAGTGTTTGTTACGCTCCAGGGTCCGCTTTATAAAGCTATTTTAAGAAATAGGGCTAGTTGGAAAACAATGCCATATATATATTTTTTTAAACCTTTCCCACGAAAAGGACATACCCACTATAAATACAGATAACTCTTTGTTCACACGGACAGAATCTCTCCTGTATTTGCACAGCATCGAACACAAAACAATCATCACAATCACCGATTCCATCTCACACACAATTACCGCAATCACAAAAGATGCACAATCAGCTAAATGATTCTAAAATTCATATTTTCAATTTTAATTTCTCAAAAAGCGTGCCCAACGCCAACTCATCCCCTTGAGACCGATTTCACGACTTTCGGTGCGGAATCACCGACGTTTCCGAATTTATAAAAAAAAAAAGTTTTCCGGTCCGATTTTCTTGCAAAATGCGCAGATCCGGAAGATTCGGATATCGAATTTGAGATCCGATCGCGTCACTGCCCCCAGCTCGACGACACCGTCAGAGTGACGATATTCTTTTTCGAAGATCTCACCAGATTAATAAATTAATCATTTTAGAAAAACTCAATTTCTCGTGATTTTTTGTCAAGTTTCGTTTCTCATGCTTTTTCGTACAACCAGCACAGGGAATTCAAAAACAGACTTGGCCACTCCCTTCAGCGCTGATGCACCAACACACCAGTGATAAAATTTTCGAAATGCTGAAAATAATACCTTTTTAAAAATTTTCGGAATAAATTTCAACTTTATTCAAATCTTCGAATTCAAAGAGTCAAATTGAACTTAAAATTACAGATATTATAGTGTTTGAAAGATATTAAGATCTGAGAACGTGTTTCATCAGGCATGAATTTCGATAAGCGTTTATAATGTTTTCATATAGATCAACGATTATCTAACAATTTATATGTGTTTCTTGGGTTATTTTGCATTAATTTGCATAAAGATCTAACACACTACAAATAGCATTTCTTATAATGTCTTGCATAAAATGAAAATTAAACCAAATTCTAGATGAATACATGGTAAATATTCGGTATTAAAAAAAAAGAAAAAAGGATTGGGATTCTCCTTTTCCAAATCTTACATTCTCGATCTGTACATGTCCATAGTCCAAATAGCTTCCTTTACTAAAGAAGCTATTATGTTAAATTATTCTTCCACAAATTGGAAAAAAATACACTCCTTTGAAGAAAGCATTAGATTCACTTCTTTATCTATTCGAAAAGATCGAGGTAGAGAAAAGCCCTAGAAGGGAATCGGAATAAACGATGGAAACGGAGGTTGCCAAATACCAAAAAAAAATGTAGAAATGATGAGACATAGAAGATAATGCAGAGAGGCTGACGGGATCGCGGATGAGGAGGCGCAGGGACGGACAAGATAAAGGATGAGGATGCGGAGGGGCGGATAGAATAGAGAATGAGCCGGCGGTAGAGAGGAGGCAAAGGTTTTAAGGGGAAAAGGGGAATAAACCAAACCAACGAAGCGGTTACAATGAATCATATCCATTTTTCCATCAAGAGGGGGATCAGCATTGTAAACGAAGCGGTAACGATGAACAGGAACGAAGAGGCAACCATGAATCATATTCATATTTCCATCAGGAGGGGGATCAGTTGTAAACGAAGCGGTGACGATGGACAGGAACGAAAAGGCAACCATGAATCAGATCCATATTTCCATCAGGAGAGGAATCAGTGTTGGAAACGAAACAGCGATGGGAAAGAAGCGGCGACAGAAAGAGGAAATATGGTTCAAAGTTAATAAAAAAAAATTGGTTAAATGCTGAGGAGAAAACGCAATTTAAAATTAAAAAGGAAAACAGGTTAAATATAAAAAGGCTGACATGTAGGCACCACTAAATTGAAATTAACTAGAACTTAACACGTGGACAAAAAATTAGAAGGCTTAATATAAGGTTATAGATATTTGGCTAATTTGCATTAAAATATATTGATTTTACGTTTTTGCAAAATCAAACGCTTTTTAAAAATTTTATAAATTCAAACCACATTTTTAGAAATCTGACCAAAATACTCCAATTCCTCTCTCTCCTTCCTTAATCTCATCCCGCTCATTTCCTTAAATGTCATTGTCTCGTAGTCACCCCCCTCCTATTCCTCCTCCACCGTCTTCCTCTCCTTTCTCCTTATTCTCCATCGCCGCCGGCGCAGATCTAGATCGTGGACTCCTTATTCTCCACCGTCGCCGGCGCGGATGTAGGTCGTGGACGCGAAGGTGATGATCTTGAAGGGGTTTCGCCTTATGACAATGAGGCGAATGTCTAGGAGGTCCGGGTTGTTACAACGACACCGTGCGATCAATAGAAGAGGAAGGAGATATTGATATCATCCTCATTCTTCTTTTTTTTTTTCTCTTCTTCTTTTTCTATTAAAAATTTAAGAATTTTGCACTATTTAACTATATATATTGTACTATTTGATAAGTATAAAACATTATAAAATAATATAACATATTGTCTAATAGTGCAACATTAAAAAAAAAATATTACACTTTTGACTGTATGTTGCATTATTTGACGGGACTTGTATTAATCAACTAGTACAACATATAGTTAATATTTTATTCTCTTTCATTAAAAAAAATAATAATAAAGAAAGAAGAAGAATAAAAAAAAAGGAGTCTCCTTCCTCTCCCTTCTTGTAATATCTGCGGGTTTCAGGGCACCCGGATCCTTTTATTTTAAACTTTATTTGCACCGCGGTTCGCTTAAGGGGTCTGAAAGGTGGTTACTAATTCCTTGTTTCTGGGAAGACCGCCGGGGCTCGCGGGTATTTTTGGATAATAAAGCTCGCGAAACGGAGAGCGGCGGCGCGATCAGTTTTGGATTCCGGCTCCGGAATCTCCCGAAATAAATTCCGGAAGTTTGTTTAGCAGTTCAGGCGACTTACACGATTATCGAGGCGAACCGGACCCTGGTTAGTACCCGAACTGGTATTTTCTTTTAGTCGGAGGTTGGGTTTTTCTTTTCCCGCTTCTTGATTCACCCGATCACTTACTTTGTGATTTAGGGATTTAGGGATCAAGTCCCCGTTTATTGCACCCAAAACGGCTAATTAAACCCCTGTGGGAAACTAGGGTTCCCATTCTTCCCCCTCTCTTGTGCGTGAGAACCCCGTCTTCCCCATCTGTAACAAGGCGGCGTGAAGAACCGGGATCGGGACGGGGAGAAAAGAAGAGAACGATCGCCTCCCCGCAAGGATCCGACGAACGCGAAGAGGACGATACTTCTCCTTCGCCCAGTGCCGACGAAACCGAGGTGAGCTGTGTTTTCGTTTCCTTTTTTCGTTCTTGTTGCGAGCGAGGGGATGGAATCCATGGAGTTTCGGATGTGGGGCACCCGTTGCACAAGGAGGCGGGGGAGGGGCGAGCCACCCGCCGGCAGGGCACCCACGCGGGCTTGACGCCGTGCGGGGCCGCCCGTGCCTGCGGGCAGCTCCCCCGAGCGGGCTGGGCGCCGCGCGGGGCCGACGGCAAGCGGGGGCGCCGCGCGGGGCCGCCGGCATGCGGGGGCGCCGCGCGGGGCCGCCCGCACGCGGGGGCGCCGCGCTGGGCCACCCGCATGCGGGAGGGCGCCGCGCGGGACCACCCGCATGCGGGGCGCCGCGCGGGGCTGCCCGCGCATGCGGGCTGTGTACCCGCACGGACTGGGCGCCATGCGAGGCGCCGCGCGGGGCAGCCCGCACATGCGGGCTGTGCACCCGCGCGGGATGGGCGCCATGCGGGGCGCCGAGCGGGCAGCCGTACGCGCGGGCAGCATGGCGGCGCGGGGCCATTGTCGTCGCCGTCGGAGCCGAGGGCCCGTTCCGAGACGGGGGCCGGATGGTGTTTGTGCTCTTCATTGTTTTGTGTTTAGTGGGTATTGACTCTCCGCCCGGGGATCCCTTTTGTAGTTTCGGGGAGCGTGCCGGGACGCGGAGGAGTCGAGCGTTGATCGCTACAAGCGACAGGTGGGTTTTATTTTGGTACTTAGCGCCGGTTTCCGGCGGTCGTTTTACTCTTGATTTTACATGATGTTGCTAACATGATAGCGGTTATAGCTTTACTCTTGATTATACATTATGTTGCTAACATGATAGCGGTTATAGCTCATTCTTGAGTACTGTTGGTATTGTTGGTTACTTTGCTCGGGGCTGCAGCACGCGCACCCGCGGTTTGGCCACCGCAAAGGGTACGCTTTTCCGGAAAAGTGGTCCATGACCCGTGTATACCCACAGGACGGAGTGGGTCCTCTGTAGTTGTGGGGCTTGGATGCGCCAAGGTGTGAGCGGTGCGACCCGTCGGTTTAGTTGTCCGGCGTGGGAGCGGTGCGACCCGTCGGTTTAGTTGTCCGACGTGGGAGCGGTGCGACCCATTCGGTTTAGTTGTCCGACTTGGGCGCGGTGCGATCCGTCGGTTTAGTTGTCCGACGGGATCGGGCATTGCAGGTTTACAGGTGTTCGTTTTTACTTTTCCCTTTGCGAGGGTGGTTGCTCCGGATAGGCTATTGTTGGACGTATTTCTTTACCCTGCTTTGTTATTATCATTATTGTTTAGTCGCTGACTTCCCACTTTGCGACAGGGTCCTACAGGGGGCAGAGTTAGGCGACGGTGAGGCCGCGGCAGGAGGGTCTGGGTCCCTGGAGACCTGAACAGTACTTTCTCTCTTTCTTTCGCATTCCATTTACTATTTGTAGACTGTGGTGTGGTTCTCGATACCCTCGTGGGGTCGGTGTGGATGTCGGCATGGTGAATAATAAATTGTTTATTTTTCTTACATCTCTGTTGGCCGCTTTGGAAAATAAAAGAGCAAACAAAAGAAAAGATTGCGAAAACTACTTTCAAAAACTTGGGTGTCGTGTGGGCACCGTTTTCAAAACCTTGTGGGTTTATGGTTTGCGAAAATGAATTTTCAAAACCTAAGTGTCGTGTGGGCACTGTTTGCCAAAACCCCTGAGTTTATGTTGCTTTCGAAAAGGGTTTTCAAAATATGGGTGCCGGGTGGGCACCGTTTCAACAATTGTGGGTTTATCCTTTCAAACTGATCGGCCGTGAGATTTATTTAGCGAATTGTGAATGGTTGTATGTCTGAACTGTTGTGATTGAATGATTACCCGTTTTCGGACATTGTACAAGCCGCGGCGCCGTGCATATACAGGGAAGACTCTGTCCGTTTGTAGAGTGATCCTTTATATGCGGCGGATCTGGGCACGCGCTGGGGAAGAAGGTTTTTTTCAAAAAAAAATATACATACCTTTTGTGATTCGTTTCCGCTAAAATAATCCCCCGAGGCGTGACAGATTAAGATGGTATCAGAGACTTGCCTTTCAATCACAACAATTGGTGCCGACATCTATGGGAACACCTCACTTAGCTACAAAGGAATGGAATGGATAGGTCATAGGAGAGTAGGACGCGAGTGATCGAGGGGGGGAAACGAGTCTGGGTCCTTTTCTCTCGATAAGTGGTTCGTTGTTTGTTAGCGGAGTCTAGAGCTGACTTATGTTTTTGTGTACAGACAAGGCCCGTACTAGATCATCGGCCGAGGATGCAGGGGCAGACGCGACGACGTCGGCGGCCGCAAAGAACCAGCTCCTGCGACAACAACTGAGGGAGATGGCGGGGCAGCTGGCGACTATCACGGCTCACGTGCGTCAGTTGACGCAGCAACAACCGGCCGCGACGGTGACGGTCGCCACCGCCCCTCCGCAGGGGCCAGGCGCGCCGACGACGGGGGTCAGCGCAGGAGGGGCCCCTACAGCGACTGCTGCAGACGAGGTACCACCACCTCAGACGACGACACCAGCGGCGGTAACCGCGACAGCAACTACGGGACCGGCGCCGGGAAGCACCGGCGGGGGTACCTCGGGGGAGACCGTGGTCACCCCTTCCCCTTCTGTGGCCGCCGCCGCCGCGGGGGAGGGGTCAGTTCCGCTGACTAAGCGGGACCGCGTGCGGGCCAACCTGGCCGACTTTAAGAAGTACGACCCACCCACGTTCGATGGGGAGACGACTGATCCCTGGGTCGTCGAGAAGTGGGTGGGATCGATGGAAAAGTTATTTGAGGACTTACTCATGGAGGATAGCGAGCGGGTTCCCCTGGCGGTTCACTTCCTAGAGGGGAACGCCCGCTTATGGTGGAAGACGGTACGCCCTGATCCCACAAAGGGCATCGCCGTACTTCCGTCGTGGACGGTGTTCAAACAGGAGCTGTTTGGAGCCTTCTTCACAAGCAGCGTTAAAAAGAAGTTGGAGGATGACCTGAACCACATCCAGCAGGGGAGTAAGACAGTGATGGCATATCAGCGCGAATTTGTACGACTGGCCAACTGCGTCCCTTTCGTGATAAGGGACGAGTCCCATAGGGCACAACTTTTCGTGGATGGATTGCGGAGTGATATTTTCCAAGTGGTGCAAGCAGCCGATTTGCACACTTTTCAGAAAGTGGTCGACAGGGCCACGGTGGTGGGACGCGGGTTCGCCGTTACACGCGCCAGGAGGGAGGGCCCGGCACCCCATGAAGAAAGGAAGCGACCGCTGCAGTACTCCGGGGGAGGCTCGTCTCGTGGAAGCCGACCCCCCAAGCGGTGGAGGCCACAGGCGGGATCTCGGAGCGCACCGGCAGGAGGGCCGGGGATGGGAGACAGACCTTGTGTTATTTGTGGGGGAGGACACCGAGCGGGAGATTGCCCCCAGAGGGGTGACCATTGCTTCCGATGCGGCAAACCGGGGCACTTTCGCCGCAACTGCCCCTTAGCCGGGGGATCTGCGTCCTCTACAGCCTCTACGCCCTCGCCACAGCTGTCAGGGCGGGGGAAAGCTCCGGTGGGGTCGACTTCTAGACCCCCTGTACCCGGCGAGAGGAGGATAGGCGGCCACAACCTGGCGGGCGAGTTTTCTCGATGACCCGCCAAGAGACGGATCCGCCGGAGGACGCACTTGCAGGTATTACTTCTGTTTCAAATTTCCGCGCTAGAACTCTTTTTGATACCGGAGCAACACACTCTTTCATTTCTCGTGACTTCGTGGTTGTGCATGGTCTTGGGGAGATACCCCTCCAAATCGTTTGACGGTCCAAACGGCGGGAGGGGCTTTGGAGGCGGTCAGCTTTGTGGCCGCCTGCCTGATTAAGCTAGGGCGACTACCTTGCCCTTGGGATTTGGAGGTGATCCCCATAAAGGAGTACGACGTGGTGTTGGGCATGGACTGGCTCAGAAGGTACCAAGCACTCATTGATTGTGAGAAGCGGCAGGTGCGGTTACAAGAGCAGGGTTTCTCCGAACATGTGTACCAAGCGTGTAAGAGCATCTCCTTCCCAGCAATCATCTCATCGACACGGGCTAGAAGATTGGTGGAGGGCGGGTGTGTGGCCTACTTGGCCTCGGTGGATCTAGTTACCCGACCCTCGGCGACACCTTCGGACATCCCTGTGGTGAGGGAATTTCCCGATGTCTTCCCGACGGAACTGCCCGGGATACCCCCTGAACGAGAGGTGGTATTCCCTATCGAACTCTTACCGGGTACTCAACCTATCACGAAGGCGCCCTACCGAATGGCCTTCGTGGAGTTGAAGGAGCTTAAGGCGCAACTGGAGGACCTCTTGGACAAAGGGTTTATCAGGCCGAGTGTGTCGCCCTGGGGCGCACCGGTACTCACCGGTACTCTTTGTACGGAAGAAAGATGGAAGCCTGCGTCTTTGCATCGACTACAGGGGGATAAACAAGGTTACAGTGAAGAATAAGTACCCCCTGCCCAGAATAGACGACCTCTTCGACCAGTTGCGAGGAGCAACGGTGTTCTCAAAGATTGATCTACAATCGGGCTACCATCAGCTCCGGGTTCGGAACGAAGACATCCCGAGGACCGCCTTCCGAACCCGGTACGGCCACTACGAGTTCACGGTTATGCCGTTCGGACTTACGAACGCTCCCGCCGTCTTCATGGATATGATGAACCGGATCTTCAGACCCTTCTTAGACCGGTTCGTAGTGGTCTTCATCGACGATATCTTGATTTATTCAACCACCGACGAGGAGCACGAGGACCATTTACGAACGATTCTCCAAACTCTCAGGGATCAGAAGTTGTTCGCTAAGCTCAAGAAGTGTGAATTCTGGCTACGCGAGGTGGGATTTCTAGGGCACGTGATCTCGGCGAAGGGAATCGCCGTGGACCCCAAGAAAGTGGAATCGGTGATCGACTGGCAGCCGCCGACGACTGTGACGGAGATCCGCAGTTTCTTGGGCCTGGCGGGATATTACAGACGCTTTGTCGAGGGTTTCTCGAAAATTGCGGCCCCTTTAAACCGGTTGACCAAGAAAGGGGAGAAGTTTCTATGGACGGCTAAATGCCAGGAGAGCTTCGAAGAACTCAAAAGAAGGCTAACCAGGGCACCAATACTTGTACTACCAACACCCGGGGAGGACTATGAAGTGTACTGCGACGCATCGAGGATCGGCCTTGGGGGTGTATTGATGCAACAGAGGAAAGTAATAGCCTATGCTTCCAGGCAACTGAAGGATTACGAAAGGAATTACCCGATACACGATTTGGAACTGGCTGCAGTGGTCTTTGTTCTAAAGTTATGGAGACACTATCTCTTTGGTGTCCACTGTAACATCTTTTCAGACCACCAAAGTCTTAAGTATCTGTTCACCCAAAAGGAGCTAAATTTGCGGCAGAGGCGGTGGCTTGAATTATTGAAGGATTACGATCTAACAATTCAATACCACCCCGGGAAAGCAAACGTGGTGGCAGACGCTTTGAGCAAGAAGGGGCAACCGGAAGAGGTGTCGGCACGCGCGATAACTGAGCAGAGCACCTTGATCGCGGAATTCTCACGACTGAAGTTGGAGGTGGTACCAGCGGGCACAGTTGCACAACTGATAGCTTTGGTGGTCAAGCCGACGCTATTCGAGAAAATCCGAGAAGGACAATAGGCGGACTCGCACTTACAGCTCGTGCGAGACAAGATCTCCCCAGACCAGGAGAACGACTTTGCAGTGGGAGGTGACGGCATCATGCGGTTCCGCGGGCGATTCTGCGTGCCGGATTCGCCGGAATTGAAGAAGAAAATTCTGGCAGAGGCACACCGCGCTCCTTATGCGGCGCATCCAGGGGGCACGAAGATGTACAGGGACCTCAAGCAGACCTTCTGGTGGCCCAAGTTGAAGGGGGATGTGACACGACATGTAGCTCATTGCCTGGTATGTCAGCAGATAAAGGCAGAGCATCAGCGGCCGGCGGGAAAGTTACAGCCCTTACCGGTGCCAGAGTAGAAGTGGGATCAGATCACCATGGACTTCGTCACTGGATTCCCACGTTCACAGCAGGGGCACGACGCGATTTGGGTCATTGTGGACCGGCTAACCAAGTCAGCACATTTCCTGCCCATCCAAACAACCTGGACCAGAGAACGGTTGGCTCAAGTCTACCTCAGCGAGATCGTGAGACTGCATGGAGTGCCGGCATCGATCACCTCAGACAGAGACACCCGCTTCGTCTCGAAGTTTTGGCAGAGCCTACAGCAGGCCCTGGGGACCAAGCTACACTTCAGCACAGCCTTCCACCCTCAGACGGACGGACAGTCGGAGCGAGTGATTCAGACCCTCGAGGACCTGCTTCGCGCCTGTGTACTGGACTGGGGAGTCGGTTGGGCACGCTACCTACCCCTCGTGGAATTCGCCTACAACAACAGCTACCAGGCCAGCATCCAGATGGCGCCCTACGAAGCCTTATATGGGAGACGCTGCCGATCCCCGATCTGTTGGGACGACTTGGGTGAACGGAAATTCCTGGGACCCGACTTGGTGGAAGAGACTGAAGAGAAGGTACGCCTCATCAGGCAGCGTTTACTGACCGCCCAAAGCCGACAGAAGAGCTACGCAGACCGACGGCGCCGCGACTTGGAATTCCAAGTGGGAGAGCACGTGTTCTTACGGGTCTCGCCATCCAGAGGAATCAGGCACTTCAGGCTGAAGGGCAAGTTGAGCCCACGGTTTGTAGGGCCATTTGAGATCTTGGAGCGCATTGGCCCAGTGGCGTACCGCCTTGCCCTACCGCCTAACCTCGACCGAGTCCACAATGTTTTCCACGTGTCCATGCTCCGGAAATATCTTTCCGACCCGCCACACGTGCTGGACGTCTCCACGCTTGAGCTCAAGGAGGACCTAAGCTTCGAGGAAACCCCCGTGCGTATCCTAGCAAGAGAAAGCAAAGCGCTGCGGAACCGAGTCATCCCCTACGTGAAGGTGCTCTGGAGCAACCAGGAGGAACGAGAAGCGACGTGGGAGCTGGAGTCAAAAATGAGGGAGTGCTACCCCGATCTTTTCACCGCAACCCAGGATTGAGTTTCGGGGACGAAACTCGTTTTTAAGAGGTAAGTGGTGTAATATATGCGGGTTTCACGGCACCCGGATCCTTTTATTTTAAACTTTATTTGCACCGCGGTTCGCTTAAGGGGTCTGAAAGGTGGTTATTAATTCCTTGTTTCTGGACAGACCACCGGGGCTCGCGGGTATTTTTGGATAATAAAGCTCGCGAAACGGAGAGCGGCGGCGCGATCGGTTTTGGATTCCGACTCCGGAATCTCCTGAAATAAATTCTGGAAGTTTGTTTAGCAGTTCAGGCGACTTACACGATTATCGAGGCGAACCGGACCCTGGTTAGTACCCGAACTGGTATTTTCTTTTAGTCGAAGGTTGGGTTTTTCTTTTCCCGCTTCTTGATTCACCCGATCACTTACTTTGTGATTTAGGGATTTAGGGATCAAGTCCCCGTTTATTGCACCCAAAACGGCTAATTAAACCCCTGTGGGAAACTAGGGTTCCCATTCTTCCCCCTCTCTTGTGCGTGAGAACCCCGTCTTCCCCATCTCTAACAAGGCGGCGTGAAGAACCGGGATCGGGACGGGGAGAAAAGAAGAGAACGATCGCCTCCCCGTAAGGATCCGACGAACGCGAAGAGGACGATCCTTCTCCTTCGCCCAGTGCCAACGAAACCGAGGTGAGCCGTGTTTTCGTTTCCTTTTTTCGTTCTTGTTGCGAGCGAGGGGAGGGAATCCATGGAGTTTCGGAGGTGGGGCACCCGTTGCACAAGGAGGCGGGGGAGGGGCGAGCCACCTGCCGGCAGGGCACCCACGCGGGCTTGACGCCGCGCGGGGCCGCCCGTGCCTGCGGGCAGCTCCCCCGAGCGGGCTGGGCGCCGCGCGGGGCCGCCCGCATGCGGGGGCGCCGCGCGAGGCCGCCCGCATGCGGGAGGGCGCCGCGCGGGGCCACCCGCATGCGGGGCGCCGCGCGGGGCAGCCCGCGCATGCGGGCTGTGTACCCGCGCGGACTGGGCGCCATGCGAGGCGCCGCGCGGGGCAGCCCGCACATGCGGGCTGTGCGCCCGCGCGGGCTGGGCGCCATGCGGGGCGCCGAGCGGGCAGCCGTACGCGCGGGCAGCATGGCGGCGCGGGGCCATTGTCGTCGCCGTCGGAGCCGAGGGCCCGTTCCGAGACGGGAGCGAGATGGTGTTTGTGCTCTTCATTGTTTTGTGTTTAGTGGGTATTGACTCTCCGCCCGGGGATCCCTTTTCTAGTTTCGGGGAGCGTGCCGGGACGCGGAGGAGTTGAGCGTTGATCGCTACAAGCGACAGGTGGGTTTTATTTTGGTACTTAGCGCCGGTTTCCGGCGGTCGTTTTACTCTTGATTTTACATGATGTTGCTAACATGATAGCGGTTATAGCTTTACTCTTGATTATACATTATGTTGCTAACATGATAGCGGTTATAGCTCATTCTTGAGTACTGTTGGTATTGTTGGTTACTTTGCTCGGGGCTGCAGCACGCGCACCCGCGGTTTGGCCACCGCAAAGGGTGCGCTTTTCCGAAAAAGTGGTCCATGACCCGTGTATACCCACAGGACGGAGTGGGGCCTCTGTAGTTGTGGGGCTTGGATGCGCCAAGGTGTGAGCGGTGCGACCCGTTGGTTTAGTTGTCCGGCGTGGGAGCGGTGCGACCCGTCGGTTTAGTTGTCCGACGTGGGAGCGGTGCGACCCATTCGGTTTAGTTGTCCGACTTTGGCGCGGTGTGATCCGTCGGTTTAGTTGTCCGACGGGATCGGGCATTGCAGGTTTACATGTGTTCGTTTTTACTTTTCCCTTTGCGATGGTGGTTGCTCCGGATAGGCTATTGTTGGACGTATTTCTTTACCCTGCTTTGTTATTATCATTATTGTTTAGTCGCTGACTTCCCACTTTGCGACAGGGTCCTACAGGGGGGAGAGTTAGGCGACGGTGAGGCCGCGGCAGGAGGGTCTGGGTCCCTGGAGACCTGAACAGTACTTTCTCTCTTTCTTTCGCATTCCATTTACTATTTGTAGACTGTGGTGTGGTTCTCGATACCCTCGTGTGGTCGGTGTGGATGTCGGCATGGTGAATAATAAATTGTTTATTTTCCTTACATCTCTGTTGGCCGCTTTGGAAAATAAAAGAGCAAACAAAAGAAAAGATTGCGAAAACTACTTTAAAAAACTTGGGTGTCGTGTGGGCACCATTTTCAAAACCTTGTGGGTTTATGGTTTGCGAAAATGAATTTTCAAAACCTAAGTGTCTTGTGGGCACTGTTTTCCAAAACCCCTGAGTTTATGTTGCTTTCGAAAAGGGTTTTCAAAATATGGGTGCCGGGTGGGCGCCGTTTCAACAATTGTGGGTTTATCCTTTCAAACTGATCGGCCGTGAGATTTATTCAGCGAATTGTGAATGGTTGTATGTCTGAACTGTTGTGATTGAATGATTACCCGTTTTCGGACATTGTACAAGCCGCGACGCCGTGCATATACAGGGGAGACTCTGTCCGTTTGTAGATTGATCCTTTATATGCGGCGGATCTGGGCACGCGCTGGGGAAGAAGGTTTTTTTCAAAAAAAAATATACATACCTTTTGTGATTCGTTTCCGCTAAAATAATCCCCCGGGGCGTGACACTTCTCCTCCTTTATCGAATTTTTTTTAATAATAATCTTAAAATTTTTTATAATTGTAAAAATAGGCTTCTGAAAAAAAATTTTACAAAAATAGTCTTATGCGGCAAATGGTTTGTCGCTTTTAAAAGCGGCAAACCATTTGCCGCATTCATAAGTTTACAGGAAATGTCAAAGCCTATTAAAGCGGCAAACCATTTGCCGCTTTTAAAAGAGGTAAACGATTTACCGCTTTTAAAAGCGGCAAATGGTTTGCCACTTTTAAAAGCGGCAAATGGTTTGCCTCTTTTAAAAGCGGCAAACCATTTGCCGCTTTTAATCCACTTAAACCTAGGTCCCGCACTTCTTCTTCTCTTCTTCTTCTCTTCTTCTTCTTCTCCCCGCTTTCTTCTCCCCGCACAGTGCCCCGCGCACAGTAACCACCTCTCTCTCTCCCGCACAGCTCCTCTCTTCTCCCCGCAGCCCCCCTCTCTCTCTCTCTCTCTCTCTCTCTCGCACGCACACTGCCAGGCACAGTAACCACCTCTCTCTCTCGCACACACATTCTCTCTCTCTCTCACGCGCACTCTTCTCTCTCACGCGCACTCTCACGCACTGTGCACAGTGCACAGTGCACAGTGCAGTCCCCTGACTTTCCTACAGTGAGCTCGAGCTCTCTCCCTCTACTTCTTACTTGAGGTACATTTTTCCCTATATTTTTTTTTTCGTAGTTTAATTTATTTTATTTAGGTTTTAAAAAATTAATTAAGTAGAAAATTAGTATGTTAATTAGTAAGTAGGAAATCACTAATTAAGTAAGTACGAAATCACTAGGAAATCACTAATTAATTAAGTAGAAAATTAGTATCTCAGATGCTAATTTGTTATTTATCACTTTAAGCATGCAAGCATGCTGCCTGTCTTAGAGTCCACTGTTGGCTGTTGTATTTATTTTTTGACTGTTGCAAGCATGCTAATTTGCAAGCACGCTAATTTGTATCTCAGATGCAAGCATACTAATTTGCTTCTTTTATCACTTTCATCATTTCTGTTGTTGTATTTATTTTTTTACTACTGTCTTCTATGGTTTCGAACAATTACATAGTGGTTAAAAGAAGCAAATCTGGGCTGTTTGTTTGTCGTCATTTTTATCTAGAGCTTCAAGTTTTATGTTTGTTTCCCACATGAAAGTGGTCGTTGTCATGTTGAGAATGAACTTGCTGGGTTTTCTTTGAATAGCTTTTATTAGCATAGATTAATTGATAGCCCCTGTTTATCCTTTCCTAAGATTGGTTTAGATCATGTGAATCTGAAGCATATTTTTACCAGTGATCTCTTTGTTGTGATGCTCACCTTAGGTTCCTCATTTCATTTTATAACTCTTTAAATGCAAAAATAGATTGTAGAATACCCTCCCCTGAATATTATTTTAGTGATGTGGATTAAAATAAAAATTAAATAGAAAATTATTATATAATTAGATGCATTATTTAATATCTAATATTATTAGATGCATTTTTTAAGTATTTATTTTTCTGAATATTATTTTTTTGTTGAAATTAGGATGGCTCAAAATGTAGCTATTAGTGTTAACTGGGATGGACAACTTGTTATACAAGATTATAATCCACAGTATATTGGAGGTCGTAAGAAATTAAGTGGCATTCCAATGAATATTACATTTAGGGATTTTGAGAGAAAAATGTATAGAATTACCAATATAAGAAGAGATGAGTGGCTTCTAATTATTAAAATTCGATATCCAATGGGAGGAAATCAATATGATGTGATCGAAATTACGGATGATGACTCATTGTGTGGTATGATGGCATTATCAAGGAATTGTTCATGCTTGACAATCTACATTGAGAAGCAGATGGTTGCATCTCACGGCTATTATTCAAGAATGTTAAATAGTGAATTAGACGTAGATGTAATTGTTGGTTTATTTTATAGGATCCACAAGGATCTAAATAGGTACTATCAAACAACTAGAGGGGGGGTGAATAGGTGTAATACTTAAAAAACTCAATCTCAGTGCAAAATAAAAACCAATGCGGAAAATAAAAATAGCACACCGAGATTTACGTGGAAACTCCAATCCTGGAGAAAAACCACGGGACCAACACGCAATAACAATCCACTAAGAATAGAAGAATAACAAGGTGATTACCGACTCCACGGACTCAACCCCTCCTTCAGCTTCTTCGGACCTTGCGCTGACCGGTTGGATGTCCACGCAATAACAATCCCCTAAGAAAAGAAGAATAACAAGGTGATTACCGTCTCCACGGATTCAACCCCTCCTTCAACTTCTTCGGACCTTGCGCTCCACCGATTGCACGTCCACTGCACACGTTCGAATCCACGAACGCCACTCGAAACCACGAGCACACGTTTCGAATCCACGAAACGCCTTCAACACATCGAATCCACGATGCCACGTCGAATCCACGACGCAAATAGCCGATAAAGAATATAGGCTTCGATGGTGATCCTTTGCTTAGATTCTCATTGAGGAACCGTAGAAGAAATTTCTAAGCAAAGATTAGATCAATTCGACAAAAGATATGTTCTTGAAAGAACCTTCGAATTGACCTAAAAGAGGCGAAAGAGAAGAACGGTAAAAACCAGCCTCTAGGGTTTCTCTCGAGTGTTTCTGAATTGATCGGTATTAGTCCCCCTCGTTGAGAAACCCTAAGTATCTATTTATAACCCTTGGAAAAAGATAAAAGTCGGTTTAGTAATTTTATCCCGATAGGGCATTGTGTACCGGTACCAAATATCGCGTTCCGGTACGCAATGGTGCAAAACACAGATTTTTCTATTGTGTTCCGGTACGCGAGTCCGTGTTCCGGTACGCAATGCAATTTACAGAAAATTCTGTGTCGGGTTAGAGGAACTTCAAGTGTGGTTCCGGTACGCAATGTAAAAACTAATTTTTCCAAGATAAACTTTATCCAAAACAAACCAAGTACAGGAATCCAAACTTAAAATAAGTTGTTAGTTAAAACCAAGTTCCTAAACCCAAGTCTAAACCAAGTTTCAATAACTTCCTGATTCCAATGATTATAAATGAACTTAAATCACCAAGGTTTAATTAACCATACCTGAGTGTTATCTTGAGCTTATGTTGAATCTCCAAAGAGTCTTAGAAAGCTGATTTGACAATTTGATCCCTTTAAGACTCCGACTCAACACACTGACTTGACTCACGAAATGTGCCAATACCAAAAAGCCGTAACAATCTCCCCCTTTGGCAATTTCGTGACAAAACCCAAAAATACATAAAAACGCTCAAGTCACTCATCTTAAACCAAAAATTCGAAATTCAATGTCATCACCAAAACATTGATTTTCTTTGCGTGAAAGATCCAATAAATGCAAAATACATTTGAACCAAACAGTCCTAGAACATACTGTCACGCCCCGGGGCGATACTGCGCCCCGGCTCGCCAACAGATCCGCCGCCCGTACGGGAAGCCCCGTATAGGCGTAGCGACTAACCTGCAAAGAAACATCTACACTAGCAGATATCAGAGCTAAAAGAGGAAAGCTGGAATAAAATACATGAAGTGAAACTACAACTCTCAAATATACAGACCAACCTCACCAGAAAACAGGAGTCTCTCATAAAAGCAGGAAAGGAAGGTACAACTCAAAACCTCACTACAGAAGTCACTCGACATAACACACACCAAAATGGAACTGGGGTACATCTACTCACACCCTGAAGACGACAGGAGGGGATCTATCTCGCGACGCCCTTACCTCGGTCAGAAGGAGCTGGATCAGCAACAGGAGCTGCAGGAACTGGAGCAGAAGTCCCTGGGGAGAAAACACCACGACGGGTGTGAGAACTACATCCCACAGTAGTTCTCAGTGGGTGCCGCCAACAAGCCCGACGGTCTGCCCACTAAGTCTACCAGAGGCAAAGGTAACAAATGCAGTGCTATAAGGAAAGCTGGGAAAGGTAACTCTACAGCTACTATGCCTCTATCTAGATGCTCAACAGTGGAACAGAAAGAACATAATGCCACAACTAACTCTCCTCCCTGATCACCCAATCAAAACTGACTGCCACATCGGGTCCAGTCAAACCTGCGCCAACCTACTGCCGTTACGTCCCGGAGGAGCGGACTTACGTAGGGCGTCCGTGGCTGCCAACAAAAGCACAGCCAGAGGGACCACTGCAACAACAAGTCGCTAAAGAACATCTCAAACTCATACCGGTACACAACACGGTCTCGCCTACTCCGGAGTGGCCCTCGAGGGGAGCGACCCGCTCGAGTCAAAGTAACCCATAAGTATCACTGTAAAGTATCACTGTAAAGCTCAACTGTGGCTCATGCAGGCTATGATCCAATCCTCGATCAATAAGATCGACTACCAAACAAATCACTGACTCACACACTAGCTGGAATCTACGCAGCTGAAACCCACTGTCACTCTGACAGTTTCCAAGAACCCAGATCTACCATCACTATCACTCTCCCAAAGAAATCAAATCTACAGACTGCTATCAACTCCACTCGGTCCCCAGACACGAGTGCAAATGCATCCCACAACTGACCGACCTCTCGGCCCACAACACGGGCGAGGAAAAGCTAAGTCCATAGTGAAATGAAGTATCGTGATGTGGAATGTCTAGAGCAATAAAAACCTAGCCCAAGTTGGAGTTTTTCTACAGACTGGCTGAACATGATACATATGACAGGGGTGCTAGGTCAAATTCCAAGATTTCATTACTTAACATAGTGCAGGAATCAAAAGATTCAACAACTGATATACAAGATACAACATACAGTTTTACACATGCCAATACTCCAATTTCTAACATGCATGATCCTACACACATAGAATTAGTACACAGTCCAGAGTTCTTGGAAGCAAGGTCACCCACCTGAAAGTGCTAACTGTCCAAAATCGCACCGCTGAGAAAGCCCACAACTGTCAAAACACAAATTCCACCAAGCCAACAACACGGTAGAAGTGCTCACAAACTCCTGGGTACAAACATACACCAAAATTACACTTAAATTCACACAAATTCCACCTTCCCAAAATCTGTGGTGAACAGTCCCAATAACACGAAATTTTCACCTGAAAAACTTCCTCCAAAAATTCCAATAAAAATACGACGGCGATCCTCGCGAAGAGTAGATGTCGATAGAGTCCTGAAACGTCGAATTCCGATGCCCGGATGAGGAGATAAAAATCCGACAAGTAGGTGCTGTCCAAATCAACCAACAGTCGCAAAGGGGGTTAAAAATGTACCCAGAACCCCAAGAAAAGCTCGGATCCAGAAAAAGTGTCCAACACGAAAAATGTAGATTTACCTCTTACGAAACCGTCACCGCAGAAATCGTCCAAAAATAATGTCGGGGTAGCCCGGTAGACCTCCCGGACTAAACTGCGACGGAAATGGGCCTCCAACAGTAGATCGTCGCTCCGCACCCCGATGCAGAAGTCGCCGTCGTCGCGGCCTCCAAAAATCCAGAGCTTCCGCCAAAAGATGCACAAGAGGGAGAGAAACAACTTTGGTGAAGGGCTCCAAGTGGAAAGCTTTCGGGAAAAGCTTCAAAACGAGGCCCCTTGAGGCCTTTTTATAGGCCTCACCCGAAACAGCCCGGAAAAACAAGTCAATGGGCTTTGGGCCCAAAATTTCGGGCGCCCGGAACATTCGGGCGGCTACAGTGTTGGGCCGGGCCCAACACTGTTCACGCCCGAATCCACCAGGAGCCGCCACGTGGCCCGCCGAACAGCAAACAGCTGTTCGGCCCACCCGCTGGCTGCCACGTGGCCCGCCCCCGCACAGTGAGGCGGTTGGCGCCCGCCAATCAGCGGGCGACACGTGTCCACCCCGGTTGACCCGCTGACCGGTCGGCGGCCGCGCCGGGCGCGCGGCATGGCCCCGACGTGGGCACGCGCCCCGAGGCACCGACCCCGACTCCGTGCGCCGCGCACGGTGCGCCCGCGAACCAGAGGGCGACACGTGTCCCCTACACCCGGTCCACGCACTCAACAGGAATTCAGTGGACCGCGCCGCATGCACCGACCAACCGGAGGCTGCCACGTGGCCCCGCATTGGTCCATGCACCGCCGCGCTCACCCGGTAGACCGCGCGCCTTGCGCCCGCCAATCAGGCGGTGCCACGTGTCCATGCGCCGGGTCTGTGCACCCCGCCGCGCAGCTCTGTGGACCGCGCATCCTGAACCGGCCAATGACAGGCCGCCACGTGGCATGCCGGCGGTCTACGGCCCCTCCCATGCACCATTTTCCACTGAAAACTTCCGGGAGTCCGTTTTTGGGCATCCGGACTCAGAATTAACAAGCAAATAGCCGTTTTCAAGCGTTTTTCCGTGCTGAATCCATTTCCGACCTCTGTTGGGCCTAATTCTTTTCCGAAATTTCGGCAAACTCAGCCGAAGGCCTACACAGCTATTAATAACACACAGGGTCCATCTGTGGCATCCCATTGACGCACCATGGGCCAGATACACCAATGCTAGGTGCTCAAACAGTGGATTCATCGGAAGAACGCTGCATGGGAATTTGGGCCACTACATCCTCCCCCACTAAAAGGAAGTTTCGTCCCCGAAACGAAGTAAGGTAGAACAAGCGTACCTCAACCAGTAGTCTCGAACAGAAAAGGGTAAGCAGATCTCATCTCTGTCTCTAGCTCCCAAGTAGCCTCTCGCTCATCGTGATGGCTCCATAAGATCTTCACATACGGAATGGTCCGGTTGCGCAATTCCCTCACCTCACGAGCAAGAATCCGCAACGGCCGCTCCTCGTAAACCAGGTCCTCACCGATCTCCAAGGGAGTGAAGTCAACCACATGCGACGGATCAAAGACATATCTCCTCAGGGCTGAGACATGAAAAACATCGTGTACACCGGCCAAACGTGGAGGAAGAGCAACTCTATAAGCCACAGGGCCTACCCTCTCAAGTACCTCAAAGGGTCCAACAAAACGGGGACTAAGCTTCCCACGCACTCCAAATCTCCGGACCCCTTTCGAAGGTGAGACCTTTAAGAAAACATGGTCACCAATCTGAAACTCCAGGTCTCGCCGTCGAGTATCTGCATAACTCCTCTGACGACTCTGGGCTACCTCAAGGTGTCGACGAACAACTCTGACTTTCTCCTCAGCCTCCAAAAGAAGATCTGGTCCCAAAGTCTTCCTCTCACCCACATCACTCCAATACAAGGGTGACCGACACTTGCGTCCATACAACGCCTCAAACGGAGCCATCTGAATGCTCGCCTGATAGCTGTTGTTGTACGCAAACTCAACCAAAGATAAGTGTCGGTACCACCCCCCTCCAAAATCCATAACGCACGCTCTCAGCATATCCTCAAGGGTCTGTATAGTGCGCTCAGACTGGCCATCAGTCTGTGGGTGGAATGCAGTGCTGAATCTGAGCTGGGTCCCCAAAGCTGTCTGTAAACTCCCCCAGAATCGTGACACAAACCTCGGATCCCGATCTGAAACAATCGACGCAGGTATCCCGTGTAGCCTCACTATCTCGTCTAAATACAACTGTGCCAGACGCTCCAATGACCAAGTCATCTGAACAGGCAAGAAATGCGCAGACTTGGTGAGTCTATCAACAATAACCCAAATCGCGTCGGCTCCACTCTGTGCTCTCGGCAACCCTGTAACAAAGTCCATGGTGATGTGGTCCCACTTCCACTCGGGAATTGGAAGACTTTGCAACTTGCCAGCAGGAACCCGGTGCTCTGCTTTCACTTGCTGGCAAGTTAAACAGTGAGCCACGAATCTTCCAACGTCCCGCTTCATTCCGGACCACCAAAAATGTGCCTTGAGGTCCTTATACATCTTAGTACCACCAGGATGAATGGTATAAGGTGTATAATGAGCCTCACCCAAAATCTGGTCTCTGATCTCTGAATCCGAAGGCACACACACTCGGTCCCTGTACCGCAGTACTCCCGAGCTATCCACTGTAAAATCCCCTATAAGATCTGCCTGAATCTGTGATCTAATCCTCTCCAAGTGGGGGTCCTCACTCTGCGTCTCCCTAATCCTGTCCAACAGAGTGGGCTGCAAGACCATAGACATCAGTCTAGCAGAGACCCCAGGGGATACAACCTCAATCTGGAGTCGCCTCAACTGCTCAATCAACGGGGCCTGCTGCGTGACCAACATGCTCAAGCTCTGCACTGACCTCCGACTCAAAGCATCTGCTACCACATTGGCCTTGCCGGGATGATAGAGGATACTCACATCGTAATCCTTCAGTAACTCCAACCACCGGCGTTGTCTCAGGTTCAGCTCCTTTTGAGTAAACAGATACTTTAAGCTCTTATGATCCGTGTAGATCTCACAATGCTCACCGTAGAGGTAATGCCGCCACAGCTTCAATGCGAACACCACAGCTGCCAGCTCTAAATCATGAGTAGGGTAATTCTTCTCATAATCCTTTAGTTGCCGTGAAGCATAAGCAATTACCCTCCCATGCTGCATCAAGACACAACCCAAACCGCTGTGCGAGGCGTCACTATAAATCACGTAGCCATCACCCATCACTGGCAGTGTAAGAACTGGTGCTGAAATCAGTCTCTTCTTCAGCTCCTCAAAACTCCGCTGACACTGCTCAGTCCAAATGAACCTCATCCCCTTCCTAGTCAAACAGGTCAGGGGAGTAGAGAGCTTCGCAAAGCCCTCTACAAACCGACGGTAGTAGCCTGCTAAGCCCAGAAAGCTCCGGACCTCAGTCACCGTCGTCGGTCTCGGCCAATCCCGAACTGTATCAATCTTCGTCGGGTCAACTGCCACTCCTGCGGCTGATACCAAGTGGCCCAAGAATGCAACCTCCCGAAGCCAAAACTCGCACTTCTTAAGCTTGGCATACAGCTTCTTCTCACGTAGAAGCTGCAGCACTATCCTCAAGTGCTCCTCATGATCCACATCGCTCCGGGAGTAGATCAAGATATCATCAATGAACACAACCACAAACAAGTCTAAGTACGGCTGAAATACCCGGTTCATCAAATCCATGAATGCAGCTGGGGCATTAGTCAAACCAAACGGCATAACCGTAACTCATAATGCCCATACCGGGATCGAAAAGCCGTCTTAGGAATGTCCTCGGCCCTCACCCTCAACTGGTGGTAACCTGACTGAAGATCAATCTTCGAAAACACTGTGGCTCCCTGCAACTGATCAAATAAATCATCTATCCGTGGAAGAGGGTACTTGTTCCGGATGGTCACTTTATTCAACTCCCGATAATCCACACACAAACGAAGCGACCCATCCTTCTTCTTCACAAATAAAACTGGCGCTCCCCACGGAGAAAACACTAGGCCTGACAAAGCCCCTATCCATAAGATCCTGAAGCTGGGCCTTCAACTCCCTCAACTCGGCAGGTGCCATCCTATACGGCGCCTTCGAGATTGGTGCGGTTCCTGGTACCACATCAATCACAAACTCCACCTCCCTCTCCGGCGGCATCGTCGTCAACTCAGGGGGAAACACATCTGGGAACTCGCGGACAACAGGAATATCCTCGAGTCCCAGTGCCGCCGTAGGCACCTCCACAATCGTCGCTAAGAAAGCGGTGCAGCCCCTACTAATCATCCGCCTAGCCCTCGCCGAAGAAACAGTCATCGCAAAGAAAGTGCTCTGGCAGCCTCTGAAGACAAACTCCTCCTGTCCAGGCTCGCGGAGGGTCACCGTCCTCTCTCTGCAGTCTATAACAGCATAGTACCTCGACAACCAATCCATACCTAGCACGACGTCGAAATCCTGGAGCTGCCGCAAGACAAGCAAGTCTGCCGGCAAAATCCAGGATCCCAACTGCACGGGGCAATCCCTACAATACTCCTCGACATGCAAGACATGATCTGGTATCTGAACCTCTAATGCATGCGATAAGGAAACTACCTCTATACCATGAAGGGATGCAAATGCTCTACTGATAAATGAATGCGATGCACCGGTATCAAAGAGAGTACGAGTACGAACTGCAGAAATCAAAATAATACCTGCGACGACATGCTCTGCTGCTGTAGCATCCTCTACCTGAGCGGCATAGACTCGACCGCTCGGCGCCGGGGGATGTCGCTCTGGCTGTCGCGAGGACGATGGAGCAAAATCTGGCCTACCGGAGGTCGCCGAAGGCCCTGCTGACTGACGAGGAACGAAGGATGCAGAAGCTGATGAAGGAGCTGGGTAACCTGCCCTGGGGCACGCCCTCGCGTAGTGACCGGTCCTGCCCGCAACGGAAGCAGCGGCCCTGACTCTGCGGGCACTGGGCTGGTGAGTGCGGTCCTCCACAGATGATACAACGGTCGGGGCGCGGCTGCCGCGAAGTCTGCTGCTGCTGCGAAGACTGCTGCTGCTGCGAAGACTTGCTGCTGTCGAGGTGGTCGACGCTGCTGCTGCTGCTGCTGGAAACTGACGAGATCCCCCAGATCTCTGCCGCCCCTGATACCCCCGTCCCTGAGAGTGGAAACGGGGTGGTCTCGGGGGTCCCTGTCTACTCGACTGCCCCTCCTCAAACTGCGCGGGGCGCTTCGCCCCAGGAGTCACAACGGGGGCTGGAGTCACCTCTGCCATCACGGCCTCACCACCCTCCACATAAAGTGCCTGCTCCATCGAGGCCTCTAAAGTCTGTAATCTGAGGGAGCGGACCAACTGATAAATGTCCCGACGCAACCCTCTCTCGAACATGTAGATCCGGTGGGTCTCATCTCTGGCCACGTGGGCATACTAGCCAACAGCCGATTGAAATCGGCTATGTACGCGTGTACGGGCCTATCTCCCTGGCGGAGATTCCTCAGCTGCTCCTCCAAGCTCTGTCGAACACTCTCGGGAAAGAAGGCCCCAAGAAGCATACCGCGAAAACTCTGCCCAAGAGATAAACGGGGTCCCAGGCGGACCTGCGGGTCGCACACGCCGCCACCATGCCTCGGCGTTGCTCTCCAGAAATGAGTAGCCACAGAACTCGAAACCTCTCATCAATAAAAAGGCTCTCGAAATGGCGCTCCAATAGCTGTAACCCAAGACTCAGCCGCCCACGGCTCAGCACTCATGCCCGAAAAGCGGGGTGGATCGAACTTGCGAAACCTTCAACAAAAGGCCCACCAAAACCTGCTGCTCTGCCAAAGTCAAAGATCCCGTCGTCCCAGACGGTGGCCTACTGGAAACAGGCTCAGCCGGAACTGCTGGTGCAGGCTGCACAACCGGGGGTGCCACCACAGGGGAAGAAGGCACCGGAGAACTCTCAGGGGGTACCACCGCCGGCTGCGCTCTCTGCTCCAACAAGAGCGTCAACCGACTCACAGCCTCCTCCTGGCGTCGAGACGCCTCAGTCAACTGTGCCACCTGGGCACGGAGCTCCAAAACCTCGCTCTGCTGTCCCTGCTCCGAGTCCTCCTGCTCGGGCTCAGAGGACGAAGGCTGCGAACGCGTCACCATCGAGCGTCGAGGAGGCATCCCCACCTGAGGGACAAGGCAAACAATCAGAACCCAAATCATCTCTCGACCCAATCTAGCGAAAGTCAGAAGGCATGTCCCCCTTTCCGAAGTACTATGTTGTCTGCAGCCAACATAGTTGCCACCGAAGGAAGACATGTCAATCGCTCACCCGAACCGCTCGGGAGAGTTAGAAATCCAATCAGGACTCTCGCTAAAATCACGGCTCTCACGCGAGTCATCCTAGGGTCCAACCACAAGCCTAGGGTTCCTAAGTCCTCCAAGACCTACATCCTAGGCTCTGATACCACTCTAATCTGTCACGCCCCGGGGCGATACTGCGCCCCGGCTCGCCAACAGATCCGCCGCCCATACGGGAAGCCCCGTATAGGCGTAGCGACTAACCTGCAAAGAAACATCTACACTAGCAGATATCAGAGCTGAAAGAGAAAAGCTGGAATAAATACATAAAATAAAACTACACTCTAAATATACAGACCAACCTCACCAGAATACAGGAGTCTCTCATAAAAGCAGGAAAGGAAGGTACAACTCAAAACCTCACTACAAAAGTCACTCGACATAACACACACCAAATGGAACTGGGGTACATCTACTCACACACTGAAGACGACAGGAGGGGATCTATCTCGCGACGCCCTTACCTCGGTCAGAAGGAGCTGGATCAGCAACAGGAGCTGCAGGAACTGGAGCAGAAGTCCCTGGGGAGAAAACACCACGACGGGTGTGAGAACTACATCCCACAGTAGTTCTCAGTGGGTGCCGCCAACAAGCCCGACGGTCTGCCCACTAAGTCTACCAGAGGCAAAAGTAACATATGCAGTGCTATAAGGAAAGCTGGGAAAGGTAACTACAGCTACTATGCCTCTATCTAGATGCTCAACAGTGGAACAGAAAGAACATAATGCCACAACTAACTCTCCTCCCTGATCACCCAATCAAAACTGACTGCCACATCGGGTCCAGTCAAACCTCCAACCTACTGCCGTTACGTCCCGGAGGAGCGGACTTACGTAGGGCGTCCGTGGCTGCCAACAAAAGCACAGCCAGAGGGACCACTGCAACAACAAGTCGCTAAAGAACATCTCAAACTCACACCGGTACACAACCCGGTCTCGCCTACTCCGGAGTGGCCCTCGAGGGGAGCGACCCGCTCGAGTCAAAGTAACCCATAAGTATCACTGTAAAGTATCACTGTAAAGCTCAAATGTGGCTCATGCAGGCTATGATCCAATCCTCGATCAATAAGATCGACTACCAAACAAATCACTGACTCACACACTAGCTGGAATCTACACAGCTGAAACCCACTGTCTCTCTGACAGTTTCCAAGAACCCAGATCTACCATCACTATCACTCTCCCAAAGAAATCAAATCTACAGACTGCTATCAACTCCACTCGGTCCCCAGACACGAGTGCAAATGCATCCCACAACCGACCGACCTCTCGGCCCACACACGGGCGAGGAAAAGCTAAGTCCATAGTGAAATGAAGTATCGTGATGTGGAATGTCTAGAGCAATAAAAACCTAGCCCAAGTTGGAGTTTTTCTACAGACTGGCTGAACATGATACATATGACAGGGGTGCTAGGTCAAATTCCAAGATTTCATTACTTAACATAGTGCAGGAATCAAAAGATTCAACAACTGATATACAAGATACAACATACAGTTTTACACATGCTAATACTCCAATTTCTAACATGCATGATCCTACACACATAGAATTAGTACACAGTCCAGAGTTCTTGGAAGCAAGGTCACCCACCTGAAAGTGCTAACTGTCCAAATCGCACAGCTGAGAAAGCCCACAACTGTCAAATCACAAATCCCACCAAGCCAACAACACGGTAGAAGTGCTCACAAACTCCTGGGTACAAACATACACCAAAATTACACTTAAATTCACACAAATTCCACATTCCAAAATCTGTGGTGAACAGTCCCATTAACACGAAATTTTCACCTGAAAACTTCCTCCAAAAATTCCAATAAAAATATGACGGCGATCCTCGCGAAGAGTAGATGTCGATAGAGTCCTGAAACGTCGAATTCCGATGTCCGGATGAGGAGATAAAAATCCGACAAGTAGGTGCTGTCCAAATCAACCAACAGTCGCAAAGGGGGTTAAAAATGTACCCAGAACCCAAGAAAAGCTCGGATCCAGAAAAAGTGTCCAACACGAAAAATGTAGATTTACCTCTTACGAAACCGTCACCGCAGAAATCGTCCAAAAATAATGTCGGGGTAGCCCGGTAGACCTCCCGGACTAAACTGCGACGGAAAATGGGCCTCCAACAGTAGATCGTCGCCGCACCCCGATGCAGAAGTCGCCGTCGTCGCGGCCTCCAAAAATCCTGAGCTTCCGCCAAAAGATGCACAAGAGGGAGAGAAAAACTTTGGTGAAGGGCTCCAAGTGGAAAGCTTTCGGGGAAAGCTTCAAAACGAGGCCCCTTGAGGCCTTTTATAGGCCTCACCCGAAACAGCCGGAAAAAACAAGTCAATGGGCTTTGGGCCAAAATTTCGGGCGCCCGGAACATTCGGGCGGGCTACAGTGTTGGGCGGCCCAACACTGTTCACGCCCGAATCCACCAGGAGCCGCCACGTGGCCCGCCGAACAGCAAACAGCTGTTCGGCCCACCGCTGGCTGCCACGTGGCCCGCCCCCGCACAGTGAGGCGGTTGGCGCCCGCCAATCAGCGGGCGACACGTGTCCACCCCGGTTGACCGCTGAACGGTCGGCGGCCGCGCCGGGGCGCGCGGCATGGCCCCGACGTGGGCACGCGCCCCGAGGCACCGACCCCGACTCCGTGCGCCGCGCACGGTGCGCCCGCGAACCAGAGGGCGACACGTGTCCCCTAACCCGGTCCACGCATTCAACAGGAATTCCGTGGACCGCGCCGCATGCACCGACCAAACGGAGGCTGCCACGTGGCCCGCATTGGTCCATGCACCGCCGCGCTCACCCGGTAGACCGGCGCGCCTTGCGCCCGCCAATCAGGCGGTGCCACGTGTCCATGCGCCGGGTCTGTGCACCCCGCCGCGCAGCTCTGTGGACCGCGCATCTGAACCGGCCAATGACAGGCCGCCACGTGGCATCCCGGCGGTCTACGGCCCCTCCCATGCACCATTTTCCACTGAAAACTTCGGGAGTCCGTTTTTGGGCATCCGGACTCAGAATTAAACAAGCAAATAGCCGTTTTTCAAGCGTTTTTCCGTGCTGAATCCATTTCCGACCTCTGTTGGGCCTAATTCTTTTCCGAAATTTCGGCAAACTCAGCCGAAGGCCTACACAGCTAATAATAAACACCAGGGTCCATCTGTGGCATCCCATTGACGCACCATGGGCCAGATACACCAACGCTAGGTGCTCTAACAGTGGATTCATCGGAAGAACGCTGCATGGGAATTTGGGCCA
>CM055077.1:6853723-7211437 GCA_029204045.2 Tillandsia leiboldiana | reverse complement strand
TTAGTTGCCGTGAAGCAAAGCAATTACCCTCCCATGCACTGCCATCAAGGACACAATCCCAAACCGCTGTGCGAGGCGCACTATAACACTCACGTAGCCATCACCCATCACTGGCAGGGTAAGAACTGGTGCTGAAATCGTCTTTCTTAGTCCTCAAAACTGTTGCTGACATGCTCGTCCAAATGAACCTCCTCCCCCTTCCAGTCAAACAGGTCAGGGAGTAGAGAGCTTCGCAAAGCCCTCTACAAAACCGGACGGTAGTAGCTGCCAAGCCCAGAAAGCTCCGGACCTCAGGCACGTCGTCGTCTTCGGCCAATCACGAACTGTATCAATCTTGTCGGTCAACTGCACTCCTGCGGCTTGATACCAAGTGGCCCAAGAAGGCAACCTCCCGAAGCCAAAACGCGCACTTCTTAAGCTTGGCATACAGCTTCTTCTCACGTAAGGGGGGAAGCTGCAGCACATCCTCAAGTGCTCCTCATGATCCACATCGCTCGGGAGTAGATCAAGATATATCAAGAACACAAACACAACAAACAAGTCTAAGTACGGCTGAAATACCCGGTTCGCCAATCCTGAATGCAGCTGGGGCATTAGTCAACAAACGGCATAAACGTAAACTCATAAGCCCATACCGGGATCGAAAAGCCGTCTTAGGAATGTCCTCGCCCTCACCCTCAACTGGTGGTAACCTGACTGAAGATCAATCTTCGAAAACACTGTGGCTCCTGCAACTGATAAAATAAATCATCTATCCGTGGAAGAGGGTACTGTTCCGGATGGTCCACTTTATTCAACTCCCGATAATCCACACACAAACGAAGCGACCCATCCTTCTTCTTCACAAATAAAACTGGCGCTCCCCACGGAAGAAAACTAGGGCCTGACAAAGCCCCTATCCATAAGATCCTGAAGCTGGGCCTTCAACTCCCTCAACTCGGCAGGTCCATCCTATACGCGCGATTCGAGAGTGGTGCGGTTCCGGTACCACATCATCACCAAACTCCACCTCCCTCTCCCGGCGGCACGTCGTCAACTCGGGGGGAAACACATCTGGGAACTCGCGGACACAGAATATCCTCGAGTCCCAGTGCCGCCGTAGGCACCTCCACAATCGTCGCTAAGAAAGCGGTGCAGCCCCTACTAACATCCGCCTAGCCCTCGCCGAGAGAAACGTCATCGCAAAGAAGGTGCTCTGGCAGCCTCTGAAGACAACCCCTCTCTGTCCAGGCTCGCGAGGGTCACCGTCCTCCTCCTGCAGTCTTAACAGCATAGTAACCCGACAACCAATCCAAACCTAGCACGACGCGAAATCCTGGAGCGCCGCAAGACAAGCAAGTCTGCCGGCAAATCCAGGATCCCAACTGCACAGGGCAATCCCTACAATACTCCTCGACATGCAAGACATGATCTGGTATCTGAACCTCTAATGCATGCGATAAAGAAACTACCTCTATACCATGAAGGGATGCAAATGCTCTACTGATAAAAGAATGCGATATGCACCCGGTATCAAGAGAGTACGAGTACGAAACTGCAGAAATCAAATAATACCTGCGACGACATGCTCTGCTGCTGTAGCATCCTCTACCTGAGCGGCATAGACTCAACGCTCGGCGCGGGGGATGTCGCTCTGGCTGTCGCGAGGACGAGGAGCAAAATCTGGCCTACCGGAGGTCGCCGAAGGTCCTGCTGACTGATGAGGAGGAACGAAGGATGCAGAAGCTGATGAAGGAGCTGGGTAAACTGCCCTGGGGCACGCCCCGCGTAGTGACCGGTCTGCCCGCAACGAAGCAGCGGCCTGACTCTGCGGGCACTGGGCTGGTGAGTGCGGTCCTCCACAGATGATACAACGGTCGGGGGCGCGCGGCGCGCGAAGTCTGTCTGCTTGCTGCGAAGACTGCTGCTGCTGCGAAGGGACTGCTGCTGTCGAGTGGTCGACGCTGCTGCTGCTGCTGCCCGGAACTGACGAGATCCCCCAGATCTTGCCGCCTGATACCCCCGTCCCTGAGAGTGGAAACGGGGTGGTCTCGGGGGTCCCTGTCTACTCGACTGCCCCTCCTCAAACTGCGCGGGGCGCTTCGCCCCAGGAGTCACACGGGGGCTGGAGTACCTCTGCCATCACGGCCTCACCACCCTCCACATAAAGTGCCTGCTCCATCGAGGCCTCTAAAGTCTGTAATCTGAGGGGGGACAACTGATAAATGTCCCGACGCAAACCCTCTCTCGAACATGTAGATCCGGTGGGTCTCATCTCTGGCCACGTGGGGCATACTAGCCAACAGCCGATTGAATCGGCTATGTACGCGTGTACGGGCCTATCTCCCTGGCGGAGATTCCTCAGCTGCTCCTCCAAGCTCTGTCGAACACTCTCGGAAAGAAGGCCCCAAGAAGCATACCGCGAAATCTGCCCAAGAGATAAACTGGGTCCCAGGCGGACCTGCGGGTCGCACACGCCGCCACCATGCCTCGGCGTTGCTCTCCAGAAAATGAGTAGCCAACAGAACTCGAAAACTCTCATCAATAAAAAGGCTCTGAAATGGCGCTCCATAGCTGTAACCAAGACTCAGCCGCCCACGGCTCAGCACTCATGCCGAAAAGCGGGGTGGATCGAACTTGCGAAACCTCAACAAAAGGCCCACCAAAACCTGCTGCTCTGCCAAAGTCAAAGATCCCGACGTCCCAGACGGTGGCCTACTGAAACAGGCTCAGCCGGAATCTGCTGGTGCAGGCTGCACAACCGGGGGTGCCACCACAGGGGAAGAAAGGCACCGGGGAACTCTCAGGGGGGTACCACCGCCGGCTGCGCTCTCTGCTCCAACAAGAGCGTCAACCGACTACAGCCTCCTCCTGGCGTCGAGAGCCTCAGTCAACTGTGCCACCTGGGCACGGAGCTCCAAAACCTCGCTCTGTTTCCCCTGCTCCGAGTCCTCCTGCTCGGGCTCAGAGGACGAAGGCTGCGAACGCGTCCCATCGCGCGTCGAGGAGGCATCCCCACCTGAGGGACAAGGCAAACAATCAGAACCCAAATCATCTCTCGACCCATCTAGCGAAAGTCAGAAGGCATGTCCCCCTTCCGAAGTACTATTTGTCTGGCCAACATAGTTGCCACCGAAGGAAGACATGTCAATCGCTCACCCCGAACCGCTCGGGAGAGTTAGAATCCAATCAGGACTCTCGCTAAAATCACGGCTCTCACGCGAGTCATCCTAGGGTCCAACCAAAGCCTAGGGTTCCTAAGTCCTCCAAGACCTAATCCTAGGCTCTGATACCACTCTAATCTGTCACGCCCCGGGGCGATACTGCGCCCCGGCTCGCCAACAGATCCGCCGCCCGTACGGGAAGCCCCGTATAGGCGTAGCGACTAACCTGCAAAGAAACATCTACACTAGCAGATATCAGAGCTAAAAGAGGAAAGCTGGAATAAAATACATGAAGTGAAACTACAACTCTCAAATATACAGACCAACCTCACCAGAAAACAGGAGTCTCTCATAAAAGCAGGAAAGGAAGGTACAACTCAAAACCTCACTACAGAAGTCACTCGACATAACACACACCAAAATGGAACTGGGGTACATCTACTCACACCTGAAGACGACAGGAGGGGATCTATCTCGCGACGCCCTTACCTCGGTCAGAAGGAGCTGGATCAGCAACAGGAGCTGCAGGAACTGGAGCAGAAGTCCCTGGGGAGAAAAACACCACGACGGGTGTGAAACTACATCCCACAGTAGTTCTCATGGGTGCCGCCAACAAGCCCGACGGTCTGCCCACTAAGTCTACAGAGGCAAAGGTAACAAATGCAGTGCTATAAGGAAAGCTGGGAAAGGTAACTCTACAGCTACTATGCCTCTATCTAGATGCTCAACAGTGGAACAGAAAAAGAACATAATGCCACAACTAACTCTCCTCCCTGATCACCCAATCCAAACTGACTGCCACAGCTTACAGACTCGGCGTCCAAGTCGCCAACCTACTGCCGTTACGTCCCGGAGGAGCGGACTTACGTAGGGCGTCCGTGGCTGCCAACAAAGCACAGCCAGAGGGACCACTGCAACAACAAGTCGCTAAAGAACATCTCAAACTCATACGGTACACAACACGGTCTCGCCTACTCCGGAGTGGCCCTCGAGGGGAGCGACCCGCTCGAGTCAAAGTAACCCATAAGTATCACTGTAAATATCACTGTAAAGCTCAACTGTGGCTCATGCAGGCTATGATCCAATCCTCGATCAATAAGATCGACTACCAAACAAATCACTGACTCACACACTAGCTGGAATCTACGCAGCTGAAACCCACTGTGTCACTGACAGTTTCAAGAACCCAGATCTACCATCACTATCACTCTCCCAAAGAAATCAAATCTACAGACTGCTATCAACACCCACTCGGTTCCCAGACACGAGGCAAATGCATCCCACAACTGACCGACCTCTCGGCCCACAACACGGGCGAGGAAAAGCTAAGTCCATAGTGAAATGAAGTATCGTGATGTGGAATGTCTAGAGCAATAAAAACCTAGCCCAAGTTGGAGTTTTTCTACAGACTGGCTGAACATGATACATATGACAGGGGTGCTAGGTCAAATTCCAAGATTTCATACTTAACATAGTGCAGGAATCAAAAGATTCAACAACTGATATACAAGATACAACATACAGTTTTTACACATGCCCATACTCCAATTTAACATGCATGATCCTACACACATAGAATTAGTACACAGTCCAGAGTTCTTGAAGCAAGGTCACCCACCTGAAAGTGCTAACTGTCCAAAATCGCACCGCTGAGAAAGCCCACAACTGTCAAAACACAATTCCACCAAGCCAACCAACACGGTAGAAGTGCTCACAAACTCCTGGTACAAACATACACCAAAATTACACTTAAATTCACACAAATTCCACCTTCCCAAAATCTGTGGTGAACAGTCCCAATAACACGAAATTTTCACCTGAAAAAACTTCCTCCAAAAATTCCAATAAAAATACGACGGCGATCCTCGCGAAGAGTAGATGTCGATAGAGTCCTGAAACGTCGAATTCCGATGCCGGATTGAGGAGATAAAAATCCGACAAGTAGGTGCTGTCCAAATCAACCAACAGTCGCAAAAGGGGTTAAAAATGTACCCAGAACCCCAGAAAAGCTCGGATCCAGAAAAAGTGTCCAACACGAAAAATGTAGATTTACCTCTACGAAAACTGTCACCGCAGAAATCGTCCAAAAATAATGTCGGGGTAGCCCGGTAGACTCCCGGACTAAACTGCGACGGAAATGGGCCTCCAACAGTAGATCGTCGCTCCGCACCCCGATGCAGAAGTCGCCGTCGTCGCGGCATCCAAAAATCCAGAGCTTCCGCCAAATAGGCACAAGAGGAGAGAAACAACTTTGGTGAAGGGCTCCAGTGGAAAGCTTTCGGGAAAAGCTTCAAACGAGGCCCCTTGAGGCCTTTTATAGGCCTCACCGAACAGCCCGGAAAAACAAGTCAATGGGTTTGGGCCCAAAATTTCGGGCGCCCGGAACATTCGGGCGGCTACAGTGTTGGGCCGGGCCAACACTGTTCACGCCCGAATCCACCAGGAGCCGCCACGTGGCCCCCCGAACAGCAAACAGCTGTTCGGCCCCCCGCTGGTTGCCCGTGGCCCGCCCCGCACAGTAGAGGCGGTTGGCGCCCGCCAATCAGCGTGCGACACGTGTCCACCCCGGTTGACCCGCTGACCGGTCTGGCGGCCGCGCCGGGCGCGCGGCATGGCCCCGACGTGGGCACGCGCCCGAGGCACCGACCCCGACTCCGTTGCGCCGCGCACGGTGCGCCCGCGAACCAGGGGCGACACGTGTCCCCTACACCCGGTCCACGCACTCAACAGGAATTCAGTGGACCGCGCCGCATGCACCGCCAACCGGAGGCTGCCACGTGGCCCCGCATTGGTCCATGCACCGCCGCGCTCACCGTAGACCGCGCGCCTTGCGCCCGCAATCAGGCGGGTGCCACGTGTCCATGCGCCGGGTCTGTGCACCCCCGCGCGCAGCTCTGTGGAACCGCGCATCCTGAACCGGCCAATGACAGGCCGCCACGTGGCATGCCGGCGGTCTACGGCCCTCCCATGCACCATTTTCCACTGAAAACTCCGGGGGAGTCCGTTTTTTGGGCATCCGGACTCAGAATAAACAAGCAAATAGCCGTTTTCAAGCGTTTTCCGTGCTGAATCCATTTCCGACCTCTGTTGGGCCTAATTCTTTTCCGAAATTTCGGCAAACTCAGCCGAAGGCCACACAGCTATTAATAACACACAGGGTCCATCTGTGGCATCCCATTGACGCACCATGGGCCAGATACACCAATGCTAGGTGCTCAAACAGTGGATTCATCGGAAAGAACGCTGCATGGGAATTTGGGCACTACAAATACTCTATGACTTAGACTTGGAGTCTTAAAGTGATGTAATTCCTACAAACAAAAACTCCAAACACAATCAAACGTTAGTCGTTAGAAGTTAAAATCCTACATTTGATTCGTCTTCCATTTGGTTCTTTGTTTTTCCAGCTTTTTGTTTGTGGCTCTTTCAATCTTTTCTTTTATCTCCCCCTATCTTGAGTATCCGTGTTCTCCATGTTCTCCCCCTGTCTTGAGCATCTATGTTCTCCCCCTTTGTGATGCACTCATTCTTTTTTCTGTCTCCCCCTTTTTATGATATGTCCATCATTCGTTCTCCCCCTTTTTGTCACAATTGTCAAACAGTTAATATAAACAAAAAGTAAAAATACTAGGAGGATAAGTTCTTAGTTACAAGACGATTAGAGTTTTTGTCATCACAACGTGAAAGGAAACTGAAAAACCAAAAACAAGAAGGAAAAGATAATCATCATCCTCATTTGAATCATCATCATCATCATCATGTGATGTTGGTCCATGCGATGTACTCGGTGCTGTTGCTCCAGTGACACATCATCATGTTTGCACCCAGGATATCGAAGATTTTCTTTAAACCATCCTCAAGTTTCTTGAAGCCTTGTTCCATCCTTTGCTCCATCTTTTGCTTTAAGAAAGAACATCCCGATGCAAGGTTTGAAGAGTTATGACCTCATCTGGTTCAGGAGATTCTTGACGAGGTGGTGCACTCACTGTCGCTTCACTTGCATAGCCTTTGTATGCCCAAATGTCTTCAATGTGCTGATCGACTTGGCTAAAGTGATTCCATCAATTGCCCCCAAGCCATAATCATATTTGGCACAAGAAGAATGTCCACTCCGTGATCTTCCAGAATACTAGTAAATCAAGATTGGATACGGTAGAGTAGAAGTCACGTTGCCTTGATCCTTCAATGACATGTACCATTTGCTGCCAAATGAGAAATGGAATGTTGGTGTTAATTCCATTTGCACTTTCCGGTGACCGAGGAAAAAGAGAAGTAACAATCGATCCCATCGAATTTTGGTCCACCGTGTGGGCAATAGGTTGTAGCATACAATTAAGGACAAAATATGATACTATGGTTTTAGGTCCTTGATTCAACATATGATCTGTTGTGTGCGTCCCCTGTCTTGCAAATAGAGTCCACAACCATATCCCAATGGGTATCATGTAGGAAATTACCATCAGTGTAATAAAGACCAGTAGTGTCAACAGCTAATCCAAGGTTTGCACCAATTACTGCTGGAGTAATGTCAAACTGACGCCTCTAACTGTTGTTTCAAAGACGAAGGGCTCCGGTGTCATGGTCTTTTTGAAGTATGTTACCTTGCATGTAGAATTCCCTGATGATCTCCATACAAAAACCCATCTTAGGTTGAACTCTGCAAGTGGCCGAATATGACTTCGTTCCAAAAGCCTTGCAAAGTCTGGCACCTCACGACATAGCTCGTAAAGTTACGTGTCGCTCTCAATGCATGTGCGGTTTGCAAATCTGGCACGGCGTTTTGCATCACATGCGGTTCACTTTCATCAACATTTGATCTCGTTGAGAGCGCTCGCGTATTACCGGTCCACCGGTACTTCTACGCGGAGGAGAATCCGCACCCCCTTTTTTTCCTTGAAGCCAAAGGTGCTTTCCCCTTCCTTGAACTGATTCCTCTTCATATTCTGAGGAATGTTCAGATCTGAGAGCTAGTTGAATCCTCATTGCGTGATCGTTTGGTAGCCTTTTTCTTTCCAGAACTGCGACCACGTCCACTTCCAGTGGCCATCAAAATCACTAGTGCAGAAGCCATGAAAATGCCATTTCCTACAAAGAACACAATGCACTATGATTTGATCGTATAGGAAGGCTTAACATGTCTAAGAAACATTCAAACATGTCACAATTGATGATTCATCATTTAAAAATCATTTACATTAAAACCCTAATTCTCAATTCTTTATGCTAGAACAGATGAAAATGTTAGATTCAATCAAATAGCATGGAAACATGAATCTAATAGATAGAAAGAACCATATATGTTCTAAACATGAATTAAGAGGATTTAAGCAAGAGATTTCATTTGGAGTAAGGATCAACTCAAAAATCCCAAAATAAAACATCAAAACTAAAAACTAGGGTTTTGAAACAAAAGTAAGCAAGATTAGAGAAAGAAATGAAGAAACTTACAAATCAAAGCAACAAATCACTTGATCTTGATGAAAAAACCCCTTAGAGATGTTTTAGAGAGAGAGAGGGAGGGTTTTGAAGTGGGAGAGATGAAATAAAAATATTGTAGTCTCAGAATATAAGGAATCCCAGATCGCGTACCGGTACCAGAAGTCGCGTACCGGTACGCAGTGTAAAAGCCGAAAAACCATCGTTCGGGATCCGGATTGACAGGCAGGGGGATCCGGATCCGCAATGTAGTTCCGGTACTAAAAATGTAGTACCGGTACGCAAGTGAAAAACCAGAAAACTTCACATTCGGGATCCGGATTGGATTTTCTAATCCGGATTGGATTTTCAGGTACTAAAAAGCAGGTACCGGAACAACAGAGCCAAAAAGCAAAAATTTCTTGAAACAAATCCAAATTTTGAAATCTTTTCAAATACGATTTGTATACAATCAAGAAATCCATTTAAGTGCTTTGAAAAACAATGAATTCACATAGATGTCATTCAATCCAATTAATTATAAAGATTAAAAAGGTTTACTCCAAAATCATGAAAAATAAAGGTAAAACATTATAAACCGTTTTTCATGTTATATTCATCAAACACAAGTCATCAAAAATAATCTTGAGATCCAAAGTCTATCAAGATGTAACGGATTTACAAAGATGACTTACGGAGATTTCCAAACGACATCAATCTTGAATTCTACCCTTTCAAATTGAGATAAGCACTAAAATGCCTAAGGGTGGCTCTTTGAGCATCTTTCAACTATCCCACCTTATACCAACCAGGAGATTGTTCAAAATAAGAACTTTGAATATAAATCTCCGAATGCTTCAACTAAAAAATTCTCATAAAATATTATCCAAGCATCCATAACATGTGGTAGCTTCATACACAAACCGGACGACCGGGGTGGCAGCTCTTTCCAACATGTGGTGGTAGTTTTCACACTCCTTTCGGATGTAACTCTTTCCACATCTTTTATAAATCATTTATTTACCCTTGTAAGAATGCAATCTCTTACGTGAAAGAATTAAATCCGAAATTTTAGTCTATCAGTTGTCTCACGTTTGACACAATGAATTCACACAACCGAGATAGATTAAGCATCTAAAGATCACACATGATTTCTAAAATTTGATGCTTATAATATCAAAAACTCCTATAATGAAGTATCTTCAAGAATATGATTATGGAGTAAAGTTGATAATCCATATAAAATTAATTTGGAGTGAATAAACGTGAAGCCCCTTTTTATTCAATGCACTTGTTCATTAAAAACCTTTGTTCAAAAAACAAAACATAAAAACAAAGAGCATTGAAAACATGTAATGCAGAGATTAAGAAAAATATGAAGGGAAAACCAATCAAAGCATTACATACAGTCATAAGCTATTTAGAACTTAAGACAAGGAAAGATATCACCTTTCCGAATCCAAAATCGTCGGATTTTGGGTTGTCTTGATTCGTTGTGGCCGGGAGTTGATAGCTTTGACTGTCGATCCACCTTAGGTCTTTGCCTCGCAGTGATCCACTTGAATGATTGATGTTGCGGCTCGAACCTTTGGTGGGATGAGTGAACTCCTTTGACTTGATGTATCTTTTGAGTCCCTTGAGTCCGCTCCTTAGATGAAGTTGCCGAAGAATTTTTCTTTCTCTTTTTCGGGCAAACCTTCACCAATGTCCTTCAAGTCCACAAAGGTGACACGTCCTTCCTTTCGATTTGATAGTGGAACTTGAAGCCTTCACAGTTTGGTTCCTTTTAAATCCCAAACCAACCTTGCTTGTTTGACCTAATTCGCACATACAATCTAGTTTCTTGGAAACGGTTGAAAGCCTTTGTATGTCGGATTTGAGTTCATGAACTTGCTTGGTCAATGCTTGGTTGGTGACATGAATTTCCTCAAACTGTTTTTCTAGAAAACCAATCTTGTCCATATGTGATTTAGCGTTTGTCTCCGATTGGTTTAACTTTTCTTGGAGGATTTTATTATTATCCAATAAACGTCCTTGTTCCTCCTCGAGATCATGGAGTTTGATCTTTAAAGCTTGATTCTCGTCTTGAATCTCAAGTCGTTGCTTCCTCAACTTCTTAATATGTTTGGCCATCTTCTTTGATTCCGTAAGAAGTTGTTCATATGCCTCAACGAGTTCTTCTTCGTCCGACTCCCCCTCACTTGATGACTCTCCGCCGGATGTTGATGTTTCATGCAAAATCAAAGGAGTAGAGTCAGTGACTAAAGATGATAAACACAAATTAGAAGAGGGGATTTTAGAGGCATGAAAAGCAACGGCGTTTTCCTCTTTACTTGAGGTCGATTCATTAGAAGTAGAATCGTCCCAAGTTTTCACTTGCAAAGCCTACTTTTTATATAATTTCGGAGAAGGACAATCCGTTGAAATATGGCCGTAGCCTTTGCATCTATAACATCGGATTTCCCCTTCGAATTCATCTTTTTCCTTAGAAGGTTTTGCAAAGCTTTTGAGGTTAGAGGATTTAGAACCCGATGATCCTTTAGAAGGTTTCGTGGATGAAGATCCATCGGTTCGATTCTTCCAAAATTTTCGACGAAATTTCTTTGTGATCCGCGCCAATTGTTCTTCAAAATCGGCAAAAGAGATTTCATCATCGGAACTTGATTCGCTATCTTCTTCCTTTGTTGATTTGAATGCAATACCTGTAAGCTTAGAAAAGACTTGGAAGAAACTTGATTAGTAGGAAAAGTCATTTCATAAGTTTGCAAAGCACCTACTAATTCCTCTACACTCATCTCATCCGGATGACTAACGGTTTCAATGGCGGTAACCTTTGCCCTAAACCGTTCCGGAAGAGTCCGAAGTATCTTTCTTACAATTTTTGACTCCGGGATCTTTTCTCCTAAATTAGCACATGTATTTATTACATCTTGAAGTCTAGTGTAATAATCTGTAAACAATTCATGCTCTTCCATATGAATAGAGTCAAATTGACTTGTAAGCATTTGGAGCTTTTGAATTTTTACAAGATTAGTACCCTCATGTGTAATTTTGAGAATATCCCAAATTTCCTTCGCGGTTTCACACGCGGAAATTCTTGTGAACTCAGTCGAGGAAAGAGAGTTAAATAGAGCGTTCATACCTTTCCCATTGTAAGAAGATCTTTCGAGTTCCTCTTTGGACCATCTAGAGCGAGGTTTTGGGGTAGTAGAATTTCCTACTTTCTCAACAGGATGCACCCAACCGTATTCCACGGATTGCCATACCCGCTCATCAATTGCGATGAGAAAAGCCCTCATCCGCACTTTCCAATACGCATAATTAGTCCCATCAAAAAGAGGAGGTCTATAAATATTACCACTTTCACCCAACATGATAGATAAACCTAAAACCCTCTCTGATACCAATTGTTGGTTTATTTTATAGGATCCACAAGGATCTAAATAGGTACTATCAAACAACTAGAGGGGGGGTGAATAGGTGTAATACTTAAAAAACTCAATCTCAGTGCAAAATAAAAACCAATGCGAAAAATAAAAATAGCACACCGAGATTTACGTGGAAACTCCAATCCTGGAGAAAAACCACGGGACCAACACGTAATAACAATCCACTAAGAATAGAAGAATAACAAGGTGATTACCGACTCCACGGACTCAACCCCTCCTTCAGCTTCTTCGGACCTTGCGCTGACCGGTTGGATGTCCACGCAATAACAATCCCCTAAGAAAAGAAGAATAACAAGGTGATTACCGTCTCCACGGATTCAACCCCTCCTTCAACTTCTTCGGACCTTGCGCTCCACCGATTGCACGTCCACTGCACACGTTCGAATCCACGAACGCCACTCGAAACCACGAGCACACGTTTCGAATCCACGAAACGCCTTCAACACATCGAATCCACGATGCCACGTCGAATCCACGACGCAAATAGCCGATAAAGAATATAGGCTTCGATGGTGATCCTTTGCTTAGATTCTCATTGAGGAACCGTAGAAGAAATTTCTAAGCAAAGATTAGATCAATTCGACAAAAGATATGTTCTTGAAAGAACCTTCGAATTGACCTAAAAGAGGCGAAAGAGAAGAACGGTAAAAACCAGACTCTAGGGTTTCTCTCGAGTGTTTCTGAATTGATCGGTATTAGTCCCCCTCGTTGAGAAACCCTAAGTATCTATTTATAACCCTTGGAAAAAGATAAAAGTCGGTTTAGTAATTTTATCCCGATAGGGCATTGTGTACCGGTACCAAATATCGCGTTCCGGTACGCAATGGTGCAAAACACAGATTTTTCTATTGTGTTCCGGTACGCGAGTCCGTGTTCCGGTACGCAATGCAATTTACAGAAAATTCTGTGTCGGGTTAGAGGAACTTCAAGTGTGGTTCCGGTACGCAATGTAAAAACTATTTTTTCCAAGATAAACTTTATCCAAAACAAACCAAGTACCGGAATCCAAACTTAAAATAAGTTGTTAGTTAAAACCAAGTTCCTAAACCCAAGTCTAAACCAAGTTTCAATAACTTCCCGATTCCAATGATTATAAATGAACTTAAATCACCAAGGTTTAATTAACCATACCTGAGTGTTATCTTGAGCTTATGTTGAATCTCCAAAGAGTCTTCGAAAGCTGATTTGACAATTTGATCCCTTTAAGACTCCGACTCAACACACAGACTTGACTCACGAAATGTGCCAATACCAAAAAGCCGTAACAGTAATATCTCCTATGGCTGAAAGAGAACCATTTCATGATGACATCGGAGGTGGAGAAAATATATCTAGGTTAGTATTACAAATTGTGGCTTTATATAATTTTTTAGTTAAAATAAACGTTTAAATTGATTAATTATTCAATTGCAGAGAGTACGGAGTTGTCCGTCCTCCGTCTCTCCCACGTAGTAGTGATCGTGCCACGACATCGAGATCGCTCGCTCCACTTGGTGGACAACAAAACGATACATACGAATATGGGTTAGCATACATTATAATTATTTTTATTATATAACTTTTGTAGCGAGAGATTAATAATGAAAAATATATGCAGAAATCCGTCTTCTCACAATGTGCATGACTTGGGATCCTATCCGTTGGGAGATGTACATGATTTTGGATCGTATCATGCCGTAACCGAGTTTGAGGGGATACAAAATCATACTCAAGCGGAGGTGCACCAAGTGGAGCAAGCGGAGGTGCAACAAGAAATTTTTGAAGAACAACATAATACTGATCATGAGGATTATGACCATCCTGGGGTGGCGGAAGTTCACTACAGTGATGCGGATCATGACGGCGGACTGGGGGTCCTTTCAGATATCATATACGCTGATGTCGCTGATCCAACTGCAAATAATGAATATGTAGATGATCCAGATGAAGGTGTCGAGTTCATAGATCATCCAGAGCAGTTTGTAGATGATGCCGAATGGATGGATCAGTATGAAATCGATCCCACTGAATTCGATCGTGCTCAAATTGAAGAGTCCCCTCCTACTATTGATGGATCATGGGTTGGGCGTGTGTTCAGTGACAAATCAAGTTTATTGCATACTCTTGAGGAATGGCACATTTCTCACAACGTGCAAATGAAAGTGTTAAAGTCGACCACAAAAGCTTATACAGTGAGATGCATGGTTGACTCGTGTTCTTGGAGATTACATGCTTCGGTACCAAAGGATGCGAATTATTTTAGAGTCAAAACATATGCCGGGCAGCATACTTGTCTACTTCCGGTGCTGAACACTGCCCATAGAAATTGTACATCATCTCTTATATGTGCACGCATTCTTCCATCATTGAAAGTCAAACTTTCTTTGACGCCGGCGCAAATACAAGTAAATATGCGTTCTGAATTGCATGTGACGATTCCATATTCGAAGGCGTGGCAGGCCAGAAATAAAGCATTACAGATCATTTTTGGTGGTTGGGAGGAATCATACACCGATGTTGGTCGGTTTTTATCCGATGTTGGAGCGCGCGAACTCGGGGACTATATGGCGGCTCGATAACAGGCCCCGGCCAGATGGGGTTAGGCAGGTTGGACGCTTATTTTGGGCGTTTGGACCGTCAATTACCGGGTTCTCTTCTTGCTTACCATTGTTGAGCATCGATGGAACTCATATGTATGGAAAGTATCAGGGGAATGCATTGATTGCAACGGCTGTAGCTGCAAACAATGGATTGTACCCGTTGGCTTTTGCTATTTGTGAGGGAGAGAATGCGGGTAGTTGGCGTTGGTTTTTACGTCATTTAAAGTATTTTGTGACAGGTGCTCGATCTATTTGTCTGATTTCATACCGCTTCCCCTGGCTAAAAGAGATTGTTCTTGAGGAGTTTTCGAGAGCCGATGGTCATACTCACCGTTGGTGCCTCCGCCATTTGAAAGCTAATATGAAAAAAGCGGGGTTTAAAAATGAAAACTTACTCAATAAATTTTATACGGGTATAGGATGTGCTACAACCGCAAGAGAATATTATGAGCAAAATGACCAATTAAAAGAGATCAATCCGGAGGCTTGGCAATGGGTGCACGAGCTTCAAGGAGAAAGGGAATATTGGGCGAAGGCATTCGATGGAGGTCGGCGTTTTGGGGTAATGACGACCAATATGTCAGAGAGTTTAAATGGAGTACTTAAAGATGCACGTGGTTTGCCTATCACGGCATTTGTGGCAGCTACATTTTTTAAGGTCAACAGTTATTTTCTGAAGCGTCGTGAGAAGGGTGAGACATACTCAACAATATTGGCACCAAAACAAGAAGCCGTAGTTAGACAAAATATGACACTCGCTAGAGGACATGATGTAACTCGGTACGGCCCAATGGAATTTCAAGTTAGTACTAGAGATCAAATGTATGAGGTAATTCTTAATGGGTTAAGCTCAACATGTTCGTGCCGACAATTTGAATTAACTAAATTGCCATGCTCACATCTTTTAGCCGTTTGCAGTAATGGTCATATGAACATTGACTACTATACTTTATGTTCTGAATGGTATACATGTGACTATTACCGTAATGCTTATATCCCACAATTCCACCCTGTTCCTGACAAAAGGAGCTGGCCACGACCTCAAGGACCACCGTTGGCGCCCCCACCTATAAGAAGAAAGAAAGGCTGTCCCAAATCCACAAGTATTCGAAATGCCATGGACGATAGAGAGGGGATGCGAAGGACTAAATGCTCTATTTGTAAACAACAGGGACATTATAGGAGCACTTGTCCCAATAATCAAGATAGAAGAACTGAAAGTCGTAGACGTAGAGGTATTAGGTTGTTTGCTTATGGTTGTCTACTTATAAATTTAAAAATTCTCAAATTATATTACCACATTCTAATGAAAGGCTAATAGTTTGTATACTTTGTTTGCAGATGGACCATCACGAGGAGATCGGGCCAGTTGATCCTTCAGTTCTATCAGACCAGGCGAGTCAGCGTTCGAGCTATGTACGAGCCGAGGTCAGTTCATTTATAAACTACATACTATATATTTTTATGAAATTTAAATCTAATATATTTATTGTGTGTGTAGAGGTACGCACCAGTTCAGTGGCGGGAGCATGGCCGTAAACTGAACTCGTGGACGGTGGAGCATCCGGGGGTGGTGGACCTACTACGACAGGCTGGTTTTTTCTATGTCTCTCGCCTCAGACGCATTCAGCTAGATCAGGCTCTGTTAGGCGCATTGACGGAGCGATTGAGACGCGAGACAGAGACATTCCATTTACGCCACGGCAAGATGACAGTGACGCTGCGCGACGTGGCCATTATAGCTGGACTACGAGTTTCTGGCGAGCCTGTCACGGGACGAGCATCTGGCGACTGGCCGTATTTATGTCATACACTTCTAGGGATGCAGCCAGATAGTATCGTCACAGGTCAGATCAAACTAGACTGGTTATTTCAGCACTTTCATCATGTCCCCTTAGATGCTCCGCCAGCCATGGTTGCAGCTGCTGCACGCGCATATATATTATATCAAATTGAATGGAGCTTATTCCCAAACACCACTGGATATCGGGTACATCTCAAGTGGTTACCGCTCCTTGAGAATTTTGTAGAATATGGCGGGCTAGCTTGGGGCGCAGCTACTTTGGCCCATCTATATCGTGCATTGGGGAATGCATCGATGAGGGGGAGGGCCGAGTGTTGTGCATTCGGTACTTTATTACAGGTAAAATCACTACTGTTCGCATTAGAAATATAATAATCTTAATTTTTTTACCAGTATTATAAATATCTATTTTTTCTGTATAGATCTGGGCGTGGGACCATATACATATCGGCCGTCCCGACAGAGTTGGGGCTCCGCCAGATCTCGATGATTGTCCGCTCGGATGTCGGTACGTTAAATATTTATATGTCTCGATGATTAATACAATATTTTGCATCATTGATTTTAGGTATTGTGATATAATGTCTTATCTTTTTTTCCTTTTTTTGCAGATGGAATACGAGTTTACGTTTTCGAGGGAATGTCAGAGCGACCGATATTGAGTTTTATCGGGACGAGCTTGATCAGTAGCGGGAATCTCAAGTACGTAAAATTTTTGTAAGTTACATACATATAGATTAATTTTAAATTTTATATTAATTAAAATTTTTTAATTTTAGCAGGTTACTTGGACTCCTTATACTGAGGAGATTTTGCATGGTCTTCCACCTTTTTGTCTTGAGGACTCCGCAGTATGGCGTGTGTAACGACCCGGCCCACTAGCAATAATAACTCGTTGGGCCCAAACCACAGCCCAAAATGCTTAAGCTCAGTTATTATTACTAGTGTCCAAGTCTCATATAAACCCAATCACAATTCCATCCACATCCGATGTGGGACTATTGGGGGCGTCACAAACTCCCCCCGTTTAGGCCTGACGTCCTCGTCAGCCCAAATACACACACAATAGCCCAAGATCACCAGGCGATGTGAGACTCGTCTCGCTAGTCCTGTCATCTAGACCCAGACTCAGCCGAGACTCGCCACACACTTCCGGCTGGTTATTGGCTCCGATACCAAATGTAACGACCCGGCCCACTAGCAATAATAACTTGTTGGGCCCAAACCATAGCCCAAAATGCTTAAACCCAGTTATTATTACTAGTGTCCAAGTCTCATATAAACCCAATCACAATTCCATCCACATCCGATGTGGGACTATTGGGGGCGTCACAGACTCCCCCGTTTAGGCCTGACGTCCTCGTCAGCCCAAACACACACACAGCAGTGATCTTGGGCTGCTGTGTGTGTGTTTGGGCTGACGAGGACGTCAGGCCTAAACGGGGGAGTCTGTGACGCCCCCAATAGTCCCACATCGGATGTGGATGGAATTGTGATTGGGTTTATATAAGACTTGGACACTAGTAATAATAACTGGGTTTAAGCATTTTGGGCTATGGTTTGGGCCCAACAAGTTATTATTGCTAGTGGGCCGGGTCGTTATAGCGTGCCAGGATTTGCTTGATATGCTTCCACATAGTGGAGTTACATCTACCTGATCGAGTTTTCCGCCAGTTTGGATTAGTTCAGCATATACCAGAGCTTGTGGAGGCTATACGGCGAATTTCATCGCAGGGTAGATCGGGAGAGGACTGGGCTATATTTCATGCTTCTTATATTCTCCGATGGACTGATCGTCTAGATCATATTGCAGAGCAGAGTGCATTCGTCGACCCAGATCCAGCACGAGCCACCTCCTTGTATATGCAGTGGTACTGGGATATCACAAGGAGGTGGATTTCTCATCCCGTACAGCGACCTCCACTCACTTTTTTGCCGCGGGGGCATATCGAGCGAACTTTGGTAAGATCATTTAATAATTTTTTCCTTATATATTAGTAATGGTTTATATAAAGTTCGTTTATATAAATATGTGTTATTTTATAGGTGGATACTCTGCGCCGTACTGTCAGGAGTCTAGGACATTTGATGGATGATCCTCCAGAGCCGTCTGGATTGATGGACGCTCTAGGATATATACGGATGGACATCGAGGGAGTCTTAGAGAGACTCCCCATATTAGCTGCTTCTATTCAGCATCCAGAGCCACCTCCGGATGATATTCCCTCCACGTCCACGCCTGCATACGATTTTCCATCCGCATCCGTTCCGATTCTTCATTCCGACGTTCCCTCGACATCAGACGTCCTTCATTTCGATTTCCAGCCAGCATCACTTCCTTCATATGACGTCCCATCTACATCTGAGGTACATCAGGTTGATACTTTAGTTGCGCCGATCCCTCCATCGGATGTTCCATCCACATCAGATGTTCCATCTACATCAGATGTGAGTCTAGTTGGTGCTACATATCGACGGAGGCGACGGCGCCACGATCATATTACTGCTGAGCCTGTACCTGAGACGCTGGAGGGGATGCAGTCATCAGTGCTTGACACGCAGAGGACGGATGTACTTGTCGAGGGCATCTCCATCGAGCATATTGATGAGATACATGGCATTGAGCATGTACAGCCTGAGATGGAGGATGATGATGATGTGCCTATTCGAGCACTGGGTCGGCGGCGCGGACGCGGACGCAGAGGTAGAGGCGGACGAAAACGTGGACGGTCGCGAGGGCGTGGAGAGTAGTCCACATTTTTGTTAGGACATCTTGGTATTTTCATATTTCTTTTATTTGTTGCATATATCATTTTTATATTATTATATTCATTCTTTTATAATTCGGACATTTATATTTGATGCTCAGAACATTCAGAACATTCATTCTTTTTTTTTTGGTTGTGATGTGATTAATATTTTTGTTGTTGTGTTGTGATGTTGTGATGTTGTGATGTTGTGGTGTGATGTTGTGATCTTGTGTTGTGATGTTGTGATCTTGTGTTGTGATGTTGTGATGTTGTGATGTTGTGATATTGTGATGCTGTGTTGTGATGTTGATATATTCCTTGTTGTGATGTTGTGATTGAATTGTATGGATGTTAAATATTGTGATTGAATTATTTGGATGTCAAATGTTGTGATTTGAAATGTATTATTTGGAAATTGTATTAATGGGGTTTTTTTATGTGAACTGTGGCTGTGGAGTAAAAAAGCATGAAAGAGGCAAACCATTTGCCTCTTTTAAAAGTGGCAAATGGATTGCCGCTTTTAAAAGAGGCAAACCATTTGCCTCTTTTAAAAGAGGCAAATGGTTTGCCTCTTTTAAAAGAGGCAAATGGATTGCCGCTTTTAAAAGAGGAAAACCATTTGCCGCATTTAAAAGCGGCAATCCATTTGCCGCTTTTAAAAGCGGCAATCCATTTGCCTCTTTTACGGGACTAGGACAAAATTTCAGAAAGCGGTGAACCATTTGCCGCTTTCTTGAAAAGCGGCAAATGGTTCACCGCTTTTGGGTCCCCTGCCCTCCGGAGGCCTATTTTTGCAAATAAATTTTTTAGGAGACTATTTTTGTAATATAGAGTGTTAGGGTGGTTAGTTTTGTAAATACCCCCTGAATTTTTTTTAAAAATAATCTTAAAATTTTTTATAATTGTAAAAATAGGCTTCTGAAAAAAAAATTTACAAAAATAGTCTTATGCGGCAAATGGTTTGCCGCTTTTAAAAGCGGCAAACCATTTGCCGCATTCATAAGGTTTCAGAAATTGTCAAAGCTTAGTAAAGCGGCAAACGATTTGCCGCTTTTAAAAGCGGTAAATTGTTTGCCGCTTTTAAAAGCGGCAAATCGTTTGTCGCTTTTAAATGACTTAACCCTAGCCCGCACCCTTTCTTCTTCTCTTCTTCTTCTTCTCTCCTTCTTCTTCTCCCGCTCACTCCCCCCGCACAGTGCACACTCCCTCTCGCACAGCCCGCACACTACTCCCGCACCCCCCCCCCCTCTCTCTCTCTCTCTCTCTCTCTCTCTACTCCCGCACACTACTCCCGCACAGTGCATTTTGAGCTCGAGCTCGAGCTCTCTCTCCTTCTACTTCGAGGTACATTCTTCCCTCTAGTACTCCATGTGCTTCCCTCTACTTCGAGCTGCTTTATTCCATTTGATCACTCATGCCTATTCAAAAGCTTTATTGATCACTCATGCCTATTCACAGCAGGATTAACCACATTTTATATGTTTCGGGTATATTTACTTACCTTTGATGGGTATTTCCGCGTTCATTTTAAAAATTACAGTAGCACAAAAAATGGTTCGTTCTATTCCACTTACTTCTATTATGTCAATACTAATTACTACTGTTGGAATCATGGTTCTTATTTATAGTGACAAGTATATGTATCACGATCAAGGATATTTGAGATTTTTTGCTTATATGAGTTTTTTTAATACTTCTATGCTGGGATTAGTTACTAGTTAAAATTTGATACAAATTTATATTTTTTGGGAACTTGTGGGAATGTGTTCTTATCAATAGGAACTAATCGTGTAGGGGATTTTGGTTTATTGTTAGGAATCTTAGGTTTTTATTGGATAACAGGTAGTTTAGAATTTCGGTATTTGTTCGAAATAACTAATAACTTAATCCATTTAATCCAGAAAAAATTTTGAAGCAACCCTCTACTTCGAGGTACACAAGAAATTTTTTTGAAGCAACCCTTTGTGGTTGTGCTGTTTTGTATTTGCCATTTTTTCTTGTGCTAGATACATATTTTTAGATCATGTGAATCTGAAGCATATTTTTACCAGTGATCTCTTTGTTGTGATGCTCACCTTAGATCCCTCGTTTCATTTTATAACTCTTTAAATACAAAAATAGATTGTAGAATACCCTCCCCTGAATATTATTTTAGTGATGTGGATTAAAATAAAAATTAAATAGAAAATTATTATATAATTAGATGCATTATTTAATATCTAATATTATTAGATGCATTTTTTTAGTATTTATTTTTCTGAATATTATTTTTTTGTTGAAATTAGGATGGCTCAAAATGTAGCTATTAGTGTTAACTGGGATGGACAACTTGTTATACAAGATTATAATCCACAGTATATTGGAGGTCGTAAGAAATTAAGTGGCATTCCAATGAATATTACATTTAGGGATTTTGAGAGAAAAATGTATAGAATTACCAATATAAGAAGAGATGAGTGGCTTATAATTATTAAAGTTCGATATCCAATGGGAGGAAATTAATATGATGTGATTGAAATTACGGATGATGACTCATTGTGTGGTATGATGGCATTATCAAGGAATTGTTCATGCTTGATAATCTACATTGAGAAGCAGATGGTTGCATCTCACGGCTATTATTCAAGAATGTTAAATAGTGAATTAGACGTAGATGTAATATCTCCTATGGCTGAAAGAGAACCATTTCATGATGACATCGGAGGTGGAGCAAATATATCTAGGTTAGTATTACAAATTATGGCTTTATATAATTTTTTAGTTAAAATAAATATTTAAATTGATTAATTATTCAATTGCAGAGAGTACGGAGTTGTCCGTCCTCCGTCTCTCCCACGTAGTAGTGATCGTGCCACGACATCCAGATCGCTCGCTCCACTTGGTGGACAACAAAACGATACATACGAATATGGGTTAGCATACATTATAATTATTTTTATTATATAACTTTTGTAGCGAGAGATTAATAATGAAAAATATATGCAGAAATCCGTCTTCTCACAATGTGCATGACTTGGGATCCTATCCGTTGGAAGATGTACATGATTTTGGATCGTATCATGCCGTAACCGAGTTTGAGGGGATACAAAATCAGACTCAAGCGGAGGTGCACCAAGTGGAGCAAGCGGAGGTGCAACAAGAAATTTTTGAAGAACAACATAATACTGATCATGAGGATGATGAGCATCCTGGGGTGGCGGAAGTTCACTACAGTGATGCGGATCATGACGGCGGACTGGGGGTCCTTTCAGATATCATATACGCTGATGTCGCTGATCCAACAGCAAATAATGAATATGTAGATGATCCAGATGAAGGTGTCGAGTTCATAGATCATCCAGAGCAGTTTGTAGATGATGCCGAATGGATGGATCAGTATGAAATCGATCCCACTGAATTCGATCGTGCTCAAATTGAAGAGTCCCCTCCTACTATTGATGGATCATGGGTTGGGCGTGTGTTCAGTGACAAATCAAGTTTATTGCATACTCTTGAGGAATGGCACATTTCTCACAACGTGCAAATGAAAGTGTTAAAGTCGACCACAAAAGCTTATACAGTGAGATGCATGGTTGACTCGTGTCCTTGGAGATTACATGCTTCGGTACCAAAGGATGCGAATTATTTTAGAGTCAAAACATATGCCGGGCAGCATACTTGTCTACTTCCGGTGCTGAACACTGCCCATAGAAATTGTACATCATCTCTTATATGTGCACGCATTCTTCCATCATTGAGAGTCAAACTTTCTTTGACGCCGGCGCAAATACAAGTAAATATGCGTTCTGAATTGCATGTGACGATTCCATATTTGAAGGCGTGGCAGGCCAGAAATAAAGCATTACAGATCATTTTTGGTGGTTGGGAGGAATCATACACCGATGTTGGTCGGTTTTTATCCGCGTTGGAGTACGCGAACCCGGGGACTATATGGCGGCTCGATAACAGGCCCCGGCCAGATGGGGTTAGGCAGTTTGGACGCTTATTTTGGGCGTTTGGACCGTCAATTACCGGGTTCTCTTCTTGCTTACCATTGTTGAGCTTCGATGGAACTCATATGTATGGAAAGTATCAGGGGCATGCATTGATTGCAACGGCTGTAGATGCAAACAATGGATTGTACCCGTTGGCTTTTGCTATTTGTGAGGGAGAGAATGCGGGTAGTTGGCGTTGGTTTTTACGTCATTTAAAGTATTTTGTGACAGGTGCTCGATCTATTTGTCTGATTTCAGACCGCTTATCTGGGCTAAAAGAGATTGTTCTTGAGGAGTTTTCGAGAGCCGATGGTCATACTCACCGTTGGTGCCTCCGCCATTTGAAAGCTAATATGAAAAAAGCGGGGTTTAAAAATGAAAACTTACTCAATAAATTTTATACGGGTATAGGATGTGCTGCAACCGCAAGAGAATATTATGAGCAAAATGACCAATTAAATGAGATCAATCCGGAGGCTTGGCAGTGGGTGCACGAGCTTCAAGGAGAAAGGGAATATTGGGCGAAGGCATTCGATGGAGGTCGACGTTTTGGGGTAATGACGACCAATATGTCAGAGAGTTTAAATGGAGTACTTAAAGATGCACGTGGTTTGCCTATCACGGCATTTGTGGCAGCTACATTTTTTAAGGTCAACAGTTATTTTCTGAAGCGTCGTGAGAAGGGTGAGACATACTCAACAATATTGGCACCAAAACAAGAAGCCGTAGTTAGACAGAATATGACACTCACTAGAGGATATGATGTAACTCGGTACGGCCCAATGGAATTTCAAGTTAGTACTAGAGATCAAATGTATGAGGTAATTCTTAATGGGTTAAGCTCAACATGTTCGTGCCGACAATTTGAATTAACTAAATTGCCATGCTCACATCTTTTAGCCGTTTGCAGTAATGGTCATATGAACATTGACTACTATACTTTATGTTCTGAATGGTATACATGTGACTATTACCGTAATGCTTATACCCCACAATTCCACCCTGTTCCTGACAAAAGGAGCTGGCCACGACCTCAAGGACCACCGTTGGCGCCCCCACCTATAAGAAGAAAGAAAGGCCGTCCCAAATCCACACATATTCGAAATGCCATGGACGATAGAGAGGGGATGCGAAGGACTAAATGCTCTATTTGTAAACAACAGGGACATTATAGGAGCACTTGTCCCAATAATCAAGATAGAAGAACTGAAAGTCGTAGACGTAGAGGTATTAGGTTGTTTGCTTATGGTTGTCTACTTATAAATTTAAAAATTCTCAAATTATATTACCACATTCTAATGAAAGGCTAATAGTTTGTATACTTTGTTTGCAGATGGACCATCACGAGGAGATCGGGCCAGTTGATCCTTCAGTTCTATCAGACCAGGCGAGTCAGCGTTCGAGCTATGTACGAGCCGAGGTCAGTTCATTTATAAACTACATACTATATATTTTTATGAAATTTAAATCTAATATATTTATTGTGTGTGTAGGGGTACGCACCAGTTCAGTGGCGGGAGCATGGCCGTAAACTGAACTCGTGGACGATGGAGCATCCGGGGGTGGTGGACCTACTACGACAGGCTGGTTTTTTCTAAGTCTCTCGCCTCAGACGCATTCAGCTAGATCAGGCTCTGTTAGGCGCATTGACGGAGCGATGGAGACGCGAGACAGAGACATTCCATTTACGCCACGGCGAGATGACAGTGACGCTGCGCGACGTGGCCATTATAGCCGGACTACGAGTTTCTGGCAAGCCTGTCACGGGACGAGCATCTGGCGACTGGCCGTATTTATGTCATACACTTCTAGGGATGCAGCCAGATAGTATCGTCACAGGTCAGATCAAACTAGACTGGTTATTTCAGCACTTTCATCATGTCCCCCTAGATGCTCCGCCAGCCATGGTTGCAGCTGCTGAACGCGCATATATATTATATCAAATTGGATGCAGCTTATTCCCAAACACCACTGGATATCGGATACATCTCAAGTGGCTACCGCTACTTGAGAATTTTGTAGAATGTGGCGGGCTAGCTTGGGGCGCAGCTACTTTGGCCCATCTATATCGTGCATTGGGGAATGCATCGATAAGGGGGAGGGCCGAGTGTTGTGCATTCGGTACTTTATTACAGGTAAAATCACTACTGTTCGCATTAGAAATATAATAATCTTAATTTTTTTACCAGTATTATAAATATCTGTTTTTTCTGTATAGATCTGGGCGTGGGACCATATACATATCGGCCGTCCCGACAGAGTTGGGGCTCCGCCAGATCTCGATGATTGTCCGCTCGGATGTCGGTACGTTAAATATTTATATGTCTCGATGATTAATACAATATTTTGCATCATTGATTTTAGGTATTGTGATATAATGTCTTATCTTTTTTTCCTTATTTTGCAGATGGAATACGAGTTTACATTTTCGAGGGAATGTCAGAGCGACCGATATTGAGTTTTATCGGGACGAGCTTGATCAGCAGCGGGAGTCTCAAGTACGTAAAATTTTTGTAAGTTACATACATATAGATTAATTTTAAATTTCATATTAATTAAAATTTATTAATTTTCGCAGGTTACTTGGACTCCTTATACTGAGGAGATTTTGCATGGTCTTCCACCTTTTTGTCTTGAGGACTACGCATTATGGCGTGCCAGGATTTGCTTGATATGCTTCCACATAGTGGAGTTACATCTACCTGATCGAGTTTTCCGTCAGTTTGGATTAGTTCAGCATATACCAGAGCCTGTGGAGGCTATACGGCGGATTTCATCGCAGGGTAGATCGGGAGAGGACTGGGCTATATTTCATGCTTCTTATATTCTCCGATGGACTGATCGTCTAGATCATATTGCGGAGCAGAGTGCATTCGTCGACCCAGATCCAGCACGAGCCACCTCCTTGTATATGCAGTGGTACTGGGATATCACAAGGAGGTGGATTTCTCATCCCGTACAGCGACCTCCACTCACTTTTTTGCCGCGGGGGCATATCGAGCGAACTTTGGTAAGATCATTTAATAATTTTTTTCTTATATATTAGTAGTGGTTTATATAAAGTTCGTTTATATAAATATATGTTATTTTATATGTGGATACTCTGCGCCGTACTGTCAGGAGTCTAGGACATTTGATGGATGATCCTCTACATCCGTCTGGATTGATGGACGCTCTAGGATATATACGGATGGACATCGAGGGAGTCTTAGAGAGACTCCCCATATTAGCTGCTTCTGTACAGCATCCAGAGCCACCTCCGGATGATATTCCCTCCACGTCCATGCCTGCATACGATTTTCCATCCGCATCCGTTCCGATTCTTCATTCCGACGTTCCCTCGACATCAGACGTCCTTCATTTCGATTTCCAGCCAGCATCACTTCCTTCATATGACGTCCCATCTACATCTGAGGTACATCAGGTTGATACTTTAGTTGTGCCGATCCCTCCATCGGATGTTCCATCCACATCAGATGTTCCATCTACATCAGATGTGAGTCTAGTTGGTGCTACATATCGACGGAGGCGACGGCGCCACGATCATATTACTGCTGAGCCTGTACCTGAGACGCTGGAGGGGACGCAGTCATCAGTGCTTGACACGCAGAGGACGGATGTACTTGTCGAGGGCATCTCCATCGAGCATATTGATGAGATACATGGCATTGAGCATGTACAGCCTGAGATGGAGGATGATGATGATGTGCCTATTCGAGCACTGGGTCGGCGGCGCGGACGCGGACGCGGAGGTAGAGGCGGACGAAAACGTGGACGGTCGCGAGGGCGTGGAGAGTAGTCCACATTTTTGTTAGGACATCTTGGTATTTTCATATTTCTTTCACTTGTTGCATATATCATTTTTACATTATTATATTCATTCTTTTATAATTTGGACATTTATATTTGATGCTCAGAACATTCAGAACATTCATCCTTTTTTCTTTGGTTGTGATGTGATTAATATTTTTGTTGTTGTGGTGTGATGTTGTGATGTTGTGATGTTGTGGTGTGATGTTGTGATCTTGTGTTGTGATGTTGTGATCTTGTGTTGTGATGTTGTGATGTTGTGATATTGTGATGTTGTGTTGTGATGTTGATATATTTCTTGTTGTGATGTTGTGATTGAATTGTATGGATGTTAAATATTGTGATTGAATTATTTGGATGTCAAATGTTGTGATTTGAAATGTATTATTTGGAAATTGTATTAATGGGATTTTTTAATGTGATTCTTGGCTGCGGAGTAAAAAAGCATGAAAGAGGCAAACCATTTGCCGCGGGCAATCCATTTGCCGCTTTTAAAAGCGGCAATCCGTTTGCCTCTTTTAAAAGAGGCAAACGGTTTGCCTCTTTTACGGGACTAGGAGAAATTTTCAGAAAGCGGTGAACCATTTGCCGCTTTCTTGAAAAGCGGCAAATGGTTCACCGCTTTTGGGTCCCCTGCCCTCCGGAGGCCTATTTTTGCAAATAAATTTTTTAGGAGACTATTTTTGTAATATAGAATGTTAGGGTGGTTAGTTTTGTAAATACCCCCTCCTTTATCTTCCTTTCTCTTTCTCTTCCTCCATTCTGACACTATCGTGCTTCGCTGCCTCAAACGGTGCTGCTACCACGCTCTCACCTTCGCAGTCTGTGATGCATTCGAGCTTGCTCCGTAGCCATTGGCAGCAGTGAAGATGTGGGCGAGATAGGGATAGAAGCGCGACGACGACGTGCGGGCAGTAGGAGAAGAGGAGGGAGAAGCGAGAGGAAAAAAAAAAAAAAAGAAGGGGAGAGAGAATCATAATACTTTAATTAGTTTCTAAAAAATTATCTTAGTCTGCAAAATAAATAAAATAATAACTTGATTTTACAAAAATAGAAAACCTGTGTTCTTTTTTTTAAAGACTCCCTTCAACTATCATCTTCTTTATTAATCTCGATATTGCACATTAGATTTATTTTCATTTGCTACACTATTATTTTTGTTCCTCAAAGACATTCCTCAACTATTATTTTCTCGCCAATTTTTATATAATTGTCAACAAATTTCTCAATTTAATCAAAACCAAACAACTCCATTAAAAAATTGATTTGATAGTACGGGAAAGGCAAATAAATTTCCAAGATAGACTTATCAAAAGCAACTACTAAGATATTTCATACAACTTTTTCCATTATTTCTCAGTTTTTTTTTAACATTAGCTTCTCTCCAAAATTGTAAGTTTATAACCTATAAAGTAGAAATTAACAAAATGAAAATAAAAAAAAGTTTAGTGGTACAGAAATTATAATGCAAAGAAGCCACAGCGCGCCCCCCACCCCCCCCCCCCCCCCCCCCCAAAAAAAAAAAATCCTAATTAAGAAACCTTTCCATGAAATAATTGCCATTGCTACAAGAACCATTACAAACATCATAATTCAGGCCCAGAATCAAGATATTAAGATTGAAGTTTCGTTTGAGCATCAACAACTAATCAAACAGCTCCCACCAAGAGGAATCTCTCAATTTGAATATGCAAATATGCACTTAGCTGTGTCCTAATTTTCCTTTTTCTCTCAAACCAGACAGCAATACAAACTAATGAGAGAATGCCTGATAAAGTTTTGCCCAATATCTTCCTTTCGTGTAGTAGTCTTAACGAAACGAAACCCTTGGTCACGCACTCACTACTACTTCTTTGGAAGACTTCCCGAGTGTAGTTCACTTGATTGCCTCGGATACGTTTTACCGGAAAAGCCTCGGAACGGATCGTCTAGGTATTTTCCCTTCGAGCTTCATCCTTCTATATGCTTCTCTAATATGGCAAGGCCTGATGGGGCCGCTATCCTTTCTCTCGGTCATAACTACTCTGGCTGCAATTTATGTAGGAAAAAAGTCAAAAGTAGCAAAATTCAGAAGAATATATCATGCCATCTATGAACTAGCAAAATCAGGAGCACTTTAATGAAAGGAGAGAAGTCACAATAAAATTACAGAAAATTGAAAGCAGCATAAAAATTGCCAACAATCAGACGCAAAATAAACTACTAAATCCTAACTATCGATGTAGTGTATGCAGGGTGGATAAGGTCCACCAAAAAAAAGGAAGTCTCTGTCCAGTGGTCACTGACAATTCCCAGCAGAATTTTGTCACCCAAAAAGACAACTTCAACAGCAGCATGTGGGATAACTGCAGTGATTAATGTAGAAATTATTCCAATAAAAGAAAAAAAAAAAAGTCTACCAATTATGGTGATAAATGGGGATAAAGTGAGGATATCACCATAACAGGTGTTGGATGGAATAGTGGTTCCTACTTACACAAGAACATTTGCTCTCCGACTTTTCTTATTGCGTTTGATAAAATAAAGGGAAAAGGTAGAGCATATCTAAAGTCATATTATGCCTTTCCATTTCCCCTCCCCCTCCTTACATAATAGTTATGCTTCATTGCCGTACCAATTTCCTAAGGTCCTTGGATTCTGATTCTCATGTCTTGACGCAACTCACATTTATTTTGAACCCAATGTCAATCTAACTACTATAATGAGTTTCCTATTTACTATTTGATGTTCATCAAGCTCTAAAGTTGATTTACATATCTTCGCGCGATTCACTTGACAGTCAGTAATAAAGCTCAAGTTCAAGCATCAATTGTTTGGACCAAAGGTAGAAAAACAGAGTGTCCTAATTCAAGGCCATGGCAATAGGCAGAACTGCTTGAAATAATAAAAAGGTCTACATGATTGTTGTATTTGATCAAGTCCAATATGAGAGAGCAAAAACAAATCTTTCCCTTGAATCCCACTCTGGTTTCAAAAAATACAGCAATCCATAAATTCAGTATACACAGAGAAAATACAAAGGATAAGGGTGTGTTTGGTTCCACGTAAAAGTTGCTGAAAAAGAAATTTCGGGCTTGAAAATAGTTTTCCTAGCATTTGGTTTGACGTAAAATAATTTTTCACGGAAAAAAATCTCAAGGATTTGAAAGAAAAATGAGCATTTCTATTTCCGACTCATCTTGGCGGAAAACAAAAACTCACAAGGAAGAAATGCGCCTTACGGCGTTCATCGCACCGCAGTCCACACGCTTATGTGAGAGCTCGTCGACCGCGTGAGTGGTTTACGCTGGACTATACTATCTATAGTACCGGAACTCCAGTACTATGGCCTCGTTTTCTATCTTAGGGTGTTTAAATCAACAATTTACACCAGTAAATATGATCTAGGGTAATGAAATTCTTACAAACAAAATTTTAATTTTTTTTAGACATTGTTTACTTAGTAAGTAAAGCATGTCAAAATGAACGATGAAAATTAAATAATTTTTAAAATTAGAGGATAGGACTTTTAAATTCAAGATAAAAAATGTGACCTTGATCTATACAGTTTAAAATATTTTCTATCAAAATTTGAATAAATTTAGATTCTTCTACACCGTTAAACTACAAACTCGCCATAATAGCTATTGAAAATTGACAATTTTCAAATGATTTGATCATAAAGTAAACAATGTCGAAAAAAATTAAAATTTTATTTCTAAGAACTTCATATACCCTAGATCATATTTCACGGTGTGGATCGTTAATTTGAACACCTTAAGATCGAAAACGAGACTATGGTACCAGAGCCCTGGTACTATAGATATTATAGGAGCATATATATATATATATATATATATATATATATATATATATATATATATATATATGCTTATCAATTCATATAATATAATTTTGATATATTTAATTTACAAATATGTTATAATAATAATAATGTATATAGCATGGTAATTATTATGTATAAATAATGTATGATATGTATATATAATTAAAGAAAAAAAATTCATTCATATTTTTCCTTTCAATCAGACAAGTGTGGCTGAAAACTATTTTTCTTTTCCTGCAAACCAAACACTAAAAAACATAAAACTCTTTTTCCACCGAAATTTTTTTTCCACAGTTTTATGTACAACCAAACAGCTCCTAAGAGAATAAGGGGAGTCATAAAGCCCATTACTAGAGTATAGATCAAATTATCACAAATATTACATTACTTTCATATCTCCCTTTAACCATGTAAAAAGACATGAAGATGCTCCTTGGAGGAATCTAAAACATGAAAACTTACTAACCTGATCAACTATCAAGATAAATTAAAACACCATATATAGCATCTGGACATACTTACCATGAATTTATCTCTCTAAAACACCTATTTAAATAGTTTTTGTAACTAATTAGGGCTCTCCTCTATCACCAAAAAATATGAATGTAAATTCATCTGAAAATCCAAAAAAAAAAGTCCAACTTAAAAGTCAAATCCTGCTATACTGACTTACATTGACTATAATTTTACTTGATCTAAGAATCAATAGGACTATATTTAGAGCCTATTTACTTTAGCATGCCTGACATATTGAAATTAGACTACATTAACTCTTCGTGTATCAAAATGGCATTAAGACAAAATAAAAGGCAAACAAATCAACACATACCCAGACAGTCATATTATAATGCAAGTAAGGGTATAACACAAGTCGCGCCCTGGCATGACCCACATTTTTCCGAGGCAAAACAGGCCAAGGGTTAACCTGGCACGACCCGACCAGGCCCCGAATCTGTGCCGTGCCGTGTTGGGCCGGATTTTCCAAACCGGTAGTCCAGAACAGGCCCCTGGCACAGACCAGACTGTGTTGAGCCGTGCCATCCCTAGTCGAGCTCTGTGCCAGCTTCTTTATGTTTTTATTTTTAAAAAAAATTTTATGACAGTTATTATGAATAAGAAATTAAATAATTCCTAATAGTCTTGTTTTTATTATGAGAAACTTAAAATTTTCCCCTTTTTAAAAAAATATGAATCTAAAAATTTTAAAAATTATTTGGACCAAAATGCCTTCCCCAACCTTTTTTTCTTATGTCAGTTGGGGAGGGCATTCTGATCCAATGGCTAGCTAAGAGCTACCCCAACGACTACCTCCTCTTAACTTATTAGTTGGACCCTTCTCCCAAAGGTCTGAAAAATGATCTGCCAAACCCTTGGGAAAAGGGCCTAGCAAGGTCAAAGACCTGCCAGGCTACCATCCCTAGGGCCGCCTAGCCCTAGGCCTTGGCCCTTAGAAGATGGTAGAAGACCCTTCTCTCAAAGTCTAGGGAAAAAGGATTGTGCCCATGGCCTGGGCTATTACTTGCCAACCTCCGAGCATCAGCCATGCCGGGCCAACGGGGTCTGACCCAGCACGACCATGGGTGCGAGTCGGGCCGGCTTGACCCTGCCAGACTACCACCCCTAGGGCCACATTGGCCCTAGGAAGAAGGGCCTCCCTTCTCCCAAGGGCCAAAGTCCTTGAGCTGACTCCCCAGAATGGGATGGCCTAAGCTCGTAGTGGGCCATGCTGTATCGAGCCAATGGACCAAAGATGTTCGACATAGCACAATTACTGTAGCACCCTTGTCGTGTCACAACACAACCCAGAGTCGTGCCAGGCTGAATGGCAAGCCTGTTTTACATCACTAACTGGAATGCTAGAAAATCTGTTTAATGCCCAAATATGAAACTACATTATAAACCAACTATAAATTGATCAGATAATAACACTAATAAGCATAACTGTGGAGAGATATCAACCACATTTTCCCACAAATGTTGCTAGTTTTCTTAGTTGATTATATATCATACAAGTAACTGACAGATCAACAGATATTTAAGGTGAAAATCATACCAACAAGAATCTCAGTAGAAAACCAAAAATTACCTGTCTCAATGAGCTCTCCAACAAACAATTTTGCTATTCCCGACACAACAATAGTGGTTGGTACAGAAATTTTTTGACTCCCCGTGATGCTTGTCAATAGCTGTAATTAAGTTGAAACAATCTATCATAGTATGAAAAATTCAATGCAAAGAATTATATGAATAAAGCAAATTCTAAATAAAGAACAAGTAAGTGGACCTGACCACTTAATCTGATTTTCAGCGCTGACAAGTTAAACAACGAGCAATAAACCTTCCAATGTCTCTCTTCATCCTTGTCCACCAAAACTATGCTAGGAGGTCTCTATACATATTAGTACCACCAGGGTGAATGGTATAAAGTGTATAGTGAGCCTCCCTCAGTATCTGCTCTCTAATCTCTGAATCCATGGGCACACATATACGGTCCCTGTACCTGAGTACTCCCGTTGTATCAATAACAAAATCCCCAATCTGACCCTGCTGAGTCTGATCTCGAATCCTCTTCAAATAGGGGTCCACACTCTGTTTTTCTCTGATCCTGTCCAACAGAGTAGGCTGCAAGACCAGCGACATAAATCTTGCAAAAACCCCAGGGGATACAACCTCGATATCCAAACGCCTCAACTGCTCTAATAGTGGCCTCTACTGGGTAATCAACAAGCTCAACGAATGTCCTGCTCGTCTACTCAAAGCGTCCGCGACGACATTAGCTTTGTCAGGATGATATTGTATACTCAAATCATAATCCTTTAGCAATTCCAGCCACCAGTGTTGTATCAAATTGAGCTCCTTCTAAGTAAGCAAGTACTTCAAGCTCTTGTGATCAGTGAAAATTTCACAATGCTCCCCAAAAAGATAGTGGCGCCACAGCTTCAGTGCGAAAACAACAGCGGCTAGCTCCAAGTCATGCGCAGGGTAATTCTTCTCCTAATCCTTCAGTTGACGTGAAGTATAAGCATTTACCCTGCCATGCTGCATCATAACACATCCTAGCCCGCTGTGGGAGGCATCATTGTAAATGATAAATCCCTCTCCCATCACTGGTAATGCAAGGATCGGTGCCGACATTAATCTCAATTTCAGCTCTTCAAAACTCTGTTGGCACTGTTCATTCCAAGCAAATATGATCCCCTTTCTAGTCATTCTGGTGAGAGGGGTAGAGAGCTTTGCAAAGCCCTCCACAAAACGACGGTAGTAGCTGGCTAAACCCAGGAACCTACGAACCTCAGTAACCGTCGTCGGTCTAGGCCAATCCCGAACTGCATCAATCTTCGTCGGGTCCACTGCCACACCTGTAGCTGAAATCACATGGCCCAGAAATGCAACCTCCCGAAGCCAAAATTCGCACTTCTTTAACCTGGCATACAACTTTTCTTGTAGAAGTTGCAACACTATCCTCAAGTGCTCCTCGTGCTCCATATCGCTTCGGAAGTATATCAGAATATCATCAATGAAGACCACTACGAATCGATCCAAATAAGGTTGGAATATTCTATTCATCAGATCCATAAAGGCGGCAGAGGGGCATTAGTTAATCCAAAAGGCATCACTGTAAACTCATAATGCCCGTACCGAGTCCTGAATGCGGTCTTCGATATGTCCTCGGCCCTCACCCTCAGCTAGTGGTAACTTGACTGAAGATCTATCTTCAAAAATATTGAAGCCCCCCGTATTTGATCAAACAAATCATCAATTCGAGGCAACGAATATCTGTTCTTGATGGTCACTTTATTCAAATCTCTATAATCCACACAAAGTCTAAGTGAACCATCCTCTTCTTCACAAGCAATACTGGCGCTCCCCAAGGTGAAACATTGGGTCTGATAAAACCTTTGTTCATTAAATCTTGCAATTGTGCCTTTAATTCTCTTAGCTCAGCAGGAGCCATCTTATAGGGTGCCTTAGAAATTGGTGCAGTTTTCGAAACTACATCAATAACAAACTCGACCTCCCTATCCGGCGGCATTGATGATAGCTCAGTACGGAATACCTCCGGGTACAACCCAAACTGGCTTCTTAGATTCTCAAATAATATAGGAGCATCAAGAAGCTCATCAAAAGCTAAGTTTCACTCTTTCAAGTAGGCTCATAGTAAGAACATACCAATGTTGTCCAAAGTTTCAACCTAAAATCTTCAGCTGAAATTCAACTTGTTATAACTTCCAATTTAAATATAATTACAAGTTGAAACCAAAAGAGAAATTGTTCATCATGCTTCTAAGATTACATTTAACCATTTGAGTTAACCACAAAACCATACTTAACCACGAAATTAGATCCAACCCTCAAATAGCAACACAAGATGTTCCAACTAGCATGCAGATGTTCAGCAACACATGTACTGAGAAGAAGATTAAAGATCGTCTATCATTTTTCATCCAAATTTCGAGATTAAGGTGTCAAATTGTTCCTCTTGAAATCTAAAAGATTACCCAACTTGAAATTCATCATTTCATAAAAGGAAGAAAAAGAAATCCCAAGATTACTACAGGCTGTCCAAAATTGCAGTCTAAATATAAGAGCTCAAAGATGGTTAAACTTACTTGGTTAAAAGCAGAAATCAGCCTTCCTCTTCAACATGAAAGTTGTAGGGCTTTAAGTCCTGGAGATTTTTCCACAAAAATGAGCTCGAGATTCCAATCCTACTGTCCAGGGAAGTAAAAACACTGAGTACTGCTCAAAACTCCAAGCTGTGCACAATTGTCCCAGAGATTGCTTAATTTACCTGACTTGAAGCCCAAATTAAAAGTTCCTGTAGATATGAAAGTTGTAGCCCTTCGAATCCTAAAAATTTTCCACCAAAAATCAACTCAAAACTCCCCTTGTACTGCCCAGGGGAGTAAAAACACTGAACACTGCTCAGAAATACAAGCTGTGAAGAAGAATCTCAAATATCACTAATTTTGCATGGCTTTGAGCTCAAATTAGCCTTCCCCTCAAATACCAAAGTCGTAGAGCTCGAAGTCCTGAAGAAATCCCCGCAAAAATCACCTCAAGACTCCCCTCCTACAGCTCTGGGGGTCCTCTGGAAGAAAAGGTGACGAGGTGGTCCACACAACTCGCAAGCTCCAAGCTCTACTAATGGTGGCTTTGGGAGGAGAAAGAATGCGCTAAAGCCCTCAAGAACCACTCTCTTCAGCTGGAGGACCGGGTTGGACCAGTTGCTTATCGAGTTGCGCTACCGCCACGGCTTGCAAGCACTCATGATGTGTTTCATGTATCAATATTGAGAAAGTATGTTTATGATCCTTCACATATTGTTGACTTCTCTTCCCTGGAGCTCGAGGAGGATATGAGTTATCAGTAGTACCCAATGCGAATTCTTGCCCGTGAGACTAAAAAATTGCGCAATTGGGGCATACCTTTCGTGAAGATTCAGTAGAGTCACCATGACGAGAGAGAGACTACCTAGGAGTCAGAGGAGGAGATAAGGACTTCATATCCCTACCTGTTTGAGGCGTCACCCTAAGGTATGTTTAGTTTCGAGGACGAAACTCTTTGTAGTAGGGGAGGATGTGATGAGCGGGAGCACAGTGGTTTGTTTTGCTTGTGGATCGGAGAGCTTTGACAACACCATTTTGGTGTGTCGGAGTTCTTGGCTCGCCAAATGGACGAGAAAAATGAATTTAGAGCGAAAAATTGTGCAAACTACACTACTTTTGTATATTTTTGGCTTAAAGGGGCAATTTTGGAGTTTACTGTGCTGTGGACCGGAGCTCAATAGAGCACAGCGCGTGCACCGGAGGGCACAGCGCGCGCCAGCGCCGCACGCGCATGCGCGCTGGTCCAGGCCGGCGTGGCGTAAGCGCGCATTGGCGCGTCCCATAGATTCAGAGATTAGAGAGCAGATACTGAGGAAGGCTCACTTTACACTTTATACCGTTCACCCTAGTGGTACTAAGATGTATAGAGACCTCCGGGCACAATTCTGGTGGACAGGGATGAAGAGAGACATTGGAAGGTTCATTGCTCATTGTTTGACTTGTCAGCAAGTTAAGACTGAACATCAGATTCCAGCTGGCAAGTTACAGAACCTTCCAATCCCTGAATGGAAATGAGATCATGTGACTATGGATTTCATTGTTGGATTACCGAGGTCACAGAGTGGAGGTGATGCTATATGGGTTATTGTTGATAGATTGACTAAATCAGCCCACTTTCTCCCTATTCAGATGAGTTGGTCCTTGGAGCGATTAGCACAGCTGCACATGGATGAGATTGTGAGACTACACGGTGTACCAGCTTCGATCATATCTGATAGAGACCCGAGGTTCACATCACACTTTTGGAGGAGTCTTCAGACTGCCTTGGGTACTCAGCTTCGCTTCAGTACAGCCACCCACAGACCGATGGACAGTCAGAGCGTACTATTCAGACTCTGGAGGATATGCTGAGAGCCTGTCCTGAGCTTTAGTGGAGGTTGGGATCGACATCTACGATTAGCTGAGTTTGCATACAACAATAGCTATCAAACGAGCATTCAGATGGCGTCGTTTGAAGCATTGTATGGACGTAAATGCACCCTATTATATTGGAGTGAAGTGGGTGAAAGGAAGACATTAGGACCAAAATTGCTTTAGGAAGCCGAGGAAAAAGTTAAGATGATTCGGCGACATTTAGTGACAGCTCAGAGCCGGCAGAGGAGTTATGCCGATAGGAGGCGACGAGACTTGGAGTTTCAGATTGGTGATCATGTTTTCTTGAAAGTCTTGCCGTCTCGAGGGTTGCGCAGACTTAGTGTACGCGGAAAGCTTAGTCCGCGGTTTATTGGCCCTTTTGAGATTTTGGAGCACATTAGACCAGTTGCTTATCGAGTTGCGTTACCGCCACGTCTTGCAGGCACTCATGATGTGTTTCATGTATCAGTGTTGAGGAAGTATGTCTATGATCCTTCACATATTGTCAACTTCTCTTCCCTGGAGCTCGAGGAGGATATGAGTTATCAGGAGTACCCAATGCGAATTCTTGCCCGTGAGACTAAAGAATTGCGCAATCGGATCATACCTTTCGTGAAGATTCAGTAGAGTTACCATGACGAGAGAGAGGCTACCTGGGAGCCAGAGGAGAAGAAGAGGACTTCATATCCCTACATGTTTGAGGTGTCACCCTGAGGTATGTTTAGTTTCAAGGACGAAACTTTTTGTAGTAGGGGAGGATGTGATGAGCGGGATCACAGTGGTTTGTTTTGCTTGTGGATCGAAGGGCTTTGACGACACCATTTTGGTGTGTCGGAGCCCTCGGCTTGCCAAATGGACGAGAAAAATGAATTCAGCGCGAAAAATTGTGCAAAATACAATATTTTTGTGTATTTTTTGGCTTAAAGAGGCAATTTTGGAGTTTACTATATACTGTGGACCGGGTCCACAGCACAGGAGAACACGGCGCGTGCACAGGAGAACACGGCGCGTGCACCGGAGGGCGCAGCGTGCGCCAGCGCCGCACGCGCATGCGCGCTAGGCCAGGCCGGCTTGGCGCAAGCACGCCTTGTCGCGTGTCCCGCACGCTAGTGGGCCGGGCCGGCTGCCCCTGGACCCGGATCCAACAAGAGGTGAAGTGTGGGTGTTGTGTGTGTTGTGGTGTTCCTTAAGGCCATTTTTGGAGCTGTTTAAGCCTATTAAGGGACCCTATTGACTTCGAAAAATTATTTTCGTTGTTCTTCATCTCCTGCAGCTGAAAAGAGTGGTTCTTGAGGGCTTTAGCACCTTCTTTCTCCTCCCAAAGCCACCATTAGTAGAGCTTGAAGGTTGCAAGTTGTGTGGACCACCTCGTCACCTTTTCTTCCAGAGGACCCCCAGAGCTGTAGGAGTGGAGTTTTGAGGTGATTTTTGCAGGGAATTCTTCAAAACTTCGAGAACTACAACTTTGATTTTTGCTGGGAAGGCTAATTTGCACTCTAAACCAGGTAAAATTAGTGATCTTTGATGTTCTTCTTCACAGCTTGAATTTCTGAGCAGTGTTCAATATTTTTACTCCCCTGGGCAGTACAATGGGAGTTTTGAGTTGATTTTTGATGAAAAATTTTCAGGATTCGAAGAGCTACAACTTTCATATCTACAGGAACTTTTAATTCGGGCTTCAAGTCAGGTAAATTAAGCAATCTCTGGAACAATTGTGCACAGCTTGGAGTTTTGAGCAGTACTCAGTATTTTTACTCCCCTGGACAGTAGGACTGGAGTCTCGAGCTCATTTTTGTGAGAAAATCTCCAGGACTTAAAGCCCTACGACTTTCATATTGAAGAGGAAGGCTGATTTCTGCTTTTAACCCAATAAGTTTAACCATCTTTGAGCTCTTATGTTCAGACTGCAGTTTTGGACAGCTTGTAGTAATCTTGGGATTTCTTTTTCTTCCCTTTATGATATGATGAATTTCAAGTTGGGTAATCTTCTAGACTTCAAGAGTAACAATTTGACACCTTAATCTCAAAATTTGGATCAGAAATGATATACCATCTTTAATCTTCTTCACAGTGCATGAGTTGCTGAAAATCTGCATGTTAGTTGGAACTTCTTGTGTTGCTATTTGAGGGTTGGAACTAATTTTGTGGTTACGTATAGTTTTGTGGTTAACTCAAATGGTTAAATGTAATCTCAGAAGTATGATGAACAATTTTTCTTTTGGTTTCAGCTTGTAATTTTATTTAAATTGGGAGTTATAACAAGTTGAATTTCAGCTCAAGATTTTATGTCGAACTTTGAACAGTATTGGTATGTTCTTACTATGAGCCACTTGAAAGAGTTAAACTTAGCCTTTTGATGTGCCTCTTGATGTTCCTATATTATTTGAGAATCTAAGAAGCAAGTTTGGGCTGTTGTGGTACAAATTAATGGGACATGTATAACAGAGTTGGTGTTCATTTATGCTTGTTCGAGTTTCGAAAATTTCTATGCAACCGGTAATGTGTATGTTATAACTTGTAATCCGACAGGAATTTTGAGGAGTTCTCAGGTTTGCTGGATTGATATCGACCAAAGGAGTGTGGTCGCCGAAAATCAGATTAATCGGATTCCAGATCTTTGAGCTAGCAGGTGGGTTGTTGAGCACATCGAAATTGCGGCCTACAAGTCGATTCAACTAAAAGTGGCATAGTGTGGTTTGGATGTTATTTATCTTATATTTAATCAAAGCATGTTTTAATCTTGAGATTTATGTGAGAATTACTTCTTTATGTGTGAGAACCACTTTATACTTGTTGGACATCTAGTTAGGCCACATTTTATTTTTATGCTATACTAATCATGTTGGAATCAAACTTAGGAGAAAACCTTTACATTTCTCTCGTATGTTATTATTGCTCGGGCTAGAGGGCAGGGATGGAATTAGTATAGCTATATTATTGAGTCGGGTGGAATAGCACCAGATTATCAAATCGGGATGTTAATCGGCAATCGCGGATTGTGAGCGGTTGGTCGATTAGTGTTTTTGCATCAGTTAGGTCAGGATTGCATTGTGGATAGAGTGAGTCTCCACCTTGAGCATAGTGTCGACTTTTGCCTACTTGGCAGAGATAGTCGACTGGGTTACTTATTTACTCGAGCGGATCGCTCCCCTCGAGGGCCACTCCGGAGTAGGCGAGATCGGGTTTATGCAGGTATGTGAGATTGATATGCGAGTTGACAGGACCGGGTTCTATATAGGTCCGAGACCGGGTTTATACAGGTCTTTGGTTTTGAGCTTTACGCAGACAGGTCCGGATTTTATACAGGACCATTCGATTTGGTTATATCTCGGCAGTTTTTCTTTCAGTGATGCATACATACACTTACTTGATATCATTCATATGGCATTTGGCATAGTAGTGTAGATTTCATTTCAGCTTCTACTTTCATATTATTATTATCATCTTCTACTTTGCCTTCTTGGTAGACTCGGTGGGCAGGTTGGAGGTTCGATGACGTACACACTGAGAACTACTTGTTTAGTAGTTCTCACACCCGTTGTTGCTCCCAGAAACTTCCACAGCGGCGGCGACGCAGGTAGATCGCGGCAAGGGGGTCGCGCACTAGCTAGAGCCTTTCCTTGGAGATTGCTAGAGGTGAATCCATACCTCCCTTTACTTCCAGTTTTATAGTTTTCAGACTACTGTATATATTGGGTCTGGCTGGAGCCAGCTTTATGTATTTATGTTTGGGAGTTGTATATTTTGGAGATGTTTAGTAGTTTATTATTTTGGAGTTGTATTATGTATATTGGATTTGTGTATTGGAGTCGTATTATGTAGAGTGTTGATGGGGAGTTGTATTATTTAGTGTAGAGAGCTGTGTTGGATTTGTGTAGCAGTTTGTATTCAGAGTTTTATTCACTAGAGTTGTACTTATCTTGTTGTGGAGTTAGTTGGTAGCCCTGTGTTGGGATTCTATTCTTGTTCTTATGAGAGATGTTTTTGTACTTGGTGATATTGTTGGGTTGTGGTTGCGGTGGTTTGTTGGAGTGTGGTTTTATTTATATACAGTTATTATGTGTTTCTCTCTCGCTCTGTACCACTTTTTTTGGCTATACTCACTCTTGTATACATCATACTGTTGCTTGAGTTACTATATCGCTTCGTATATGTGGGAAATACTGCATATACGACGGATCTGCTGTCGAACTCGGGTTCTGGTTTACACCCGGGGCGTGACAGGTTACGTTGGTTGAACAAGTAAAATTGAGATTTTACTATATTCATTTATCGACAAGAAGAGACATAAATTTCTAGTAATGCAAAAATTAGATGAGGGTTGCTCTTTCATCATCTCAGAAACCACTCTAAAGGGACATTCATAATGCATAATCAGAGAGTGGTGGCTTGGCATGTTACTCATGCAAAGGTCTCTTACATCTTACTTTAACTACCTCTGCCTGTGATGTGTTCATGCCCTCCCAGTTCATTATTCATCAACTCACCCAAATACTACTAACAAGAAAAATATAGTGGAGTACCTTTTACTAGAAAAAGTCTAACAAACAATATTTTGGAGAGTACAATATATTTTTCAAGGACATCATATCATAGAAGTCCAATAATTCAAAAAAATAAAGAAGGGAAAGAAAGCATGTCGTTCACAAGAAGATCTTTAAGGAAAAAGAATAGATCTAATAAATGAATAGAACTGGCAAAAGTAAGCATACCCTTCTCATATTAGCTTTCTGAAATCCAGATCGTCGAAATGATTCATATCGACTCATTTGCTCCTCTGTAAATTTAGATAGAATTTTCCTGGAAATTAATGAATTGAGAAAAGGTAAAAGATTAATCTATATTCAATATTCAAATGAAAAGATCATAGAAATTTCTACAAAGAAGACATTCATGCAAGGAATTGTGTAATTGCACTCCAAGACTTCGAAACAGTTGATTTAGTAAATGATGAGTGAAGGAACATAAAGTATTTGGTAATATCCAGGATTTATATAGATTAATCTTTTACCTTGAATATTGAATATAGAGGCCTGTGAACCAGAATTTTCCAACTTGCCTAAAGTTCCAACTTTTTCAACATACCTAAATTGCTAAAACCAAGGGTATAATTTAAATTACACTGAAAAGCTCAGCATTAAAGTAGGACGATGGAAAATTCCATGCAAATGTAATTATTTAGGTCAGCCACCTTCAGCTGAAGAAGCTCTAGTAATTAAAACAAAAAACATGACAATTTCTATTTGTAAATAGTAAAAAGCCTTTGACACTTGTGTCATGTGGAAGAAAAGCTGGTCGCGTATGGTTGAGAGAATTCATCTTGCACACTCAAAATAAGTGATCTCAGGCTCAATTATTCAGTTAGCATAATTTTCAACTCAAAGACAATTTAGTACCAGTGGCAAGGTATCAAAAGAGGGAGAAAAATGGAAAGTACTTTATTGGAGTTTAATAACAACGGAAGAGAATATAACATCCGACAATTTTGAAACTTAAAGCAAAATTCTGGTTGTTCTAGGCAATTTGGACAAGATAGGAAGATTTCTTAATTTAAAATAGCTTTGGTGACCTAAATAGCGTAATGGTATATTTTATTGCTATCCATTTTAACTTCTCACAACAAAATAAACCCTGCAAGGTTTTCTTAGACCATGGTATGGCCAGATAAGGTATGAAGAACAGAAGGATTCAGTAGACTGCCAAGGAGAGAAGGAATATTAGGAGTGAGTTGAAATTACTAGTCGTTGGAAATGCTTATGAGTGAGTTGAAATTACTGTTCGTTGGGAAAGGTGTGAGAAGGAATGCTTAGCAGTAAGTTGAAATTACTAGTCGTTGGTAAAGGTGCGTAGTCTTAGTCTTGTACAACTGAGTTTTATACACGGGAAGGGTTGGCACATCGGAGTTGTTCGGAGGTTATATTGAAGCCATTAAGTCAGCTGAAGTGGAAGTTGTAATTGAGGGTAGTTAAAATAGTTACACTATTAGAAGACCTACATAATATTATAAAAAAGGCATTCTTCCTTCTCTCCTTCCCTTTCTCTATTCCAATCCACTGTTGTTGAGCTCAACTAACCTCTTTTGACAAAGAGAGTTACAGAAACTCATAGATGCAAAGTTTCTTTGGCTTTTCATGGTGATTCCTCCTTTAGACTGAGGAACCAGACCAAATAGTTCAGACTGGAAGATTCAGAATGGTAGTTGAAGTATAAGGAAAATCACTTAACAAAAATTGAATTAAAACACAGGTTCTCTAGATTTACCGCAGTATTATTTTAAATTGTCTTCAACTAACATCTTCATGTAAAACTGTTAGACAAGGATTATTACCATGATATACATAAACCAAGTTGGGCTTGTTAAGCTCTCACTTTTTACCATATTGTAGTGTAACTAGTCAAGTTTGCTTACAATCAATTTATATGATGGGCAATATAGAAGAATGATGTCGAAGTGACATGTTCACATATCCTACCTCTAGAACAATCCCATTACCTATCCCTTTATGAACGACATCCTAGTATCACTCCACCTATTTGAAACACATCAAACAATCATAAACATCTGAAAACTACTAGCTAGAACTAAAGTTTGGAATATGAAGCTTCGTCAAATGCCAAAACTCAAGTTATTTTTTGACCAACTCGAAATTGGCATTTTAGGCAAAAACATTGGCATTGGATTAAACACCTAAGCAATATTCAAAAAGGAGGCATGCGATATCCATGCAGTTACCTACTGCATAGTGCATATGCGATATGTAGGTGCATATGCGGATGAATATGCAATCCATCTATTAAAATATTAATAAAATATTTATAGGTATTAAAAATACACAAAATGCATCCTAACAAAACTAAATAACCAATATACCAATTTAGAATTCACAAATTAAAATAGTTAATTGTAAGTAAAGGACCTCATATGCACACATTTATCACTAAACTAACAATCAATAATTTACTCTTAATTATTAAACGGAGAAATAAATAGAATTTTGATGCAAAACAATAAAAAATGTCAAACAAAATAAATGTTTTAAAAAGCAGTATTCTTAACTTTAATGAAGAATAATAATTTTTTCAATAAATTGTCATTCACATCATTTGAGAAAACACTCAAAGAAATTACTAAAATAACATCTAACAACTACAAAATTATTCATCAATACTTAAACATAATTATTAAATAGATTTAGAATAATACCTACTAAAAATAAGAAGAGAGATAGTCAGGTTATATTTATATAAAGATAATTGCATTCATATGCTAATTACAAATTAAACTTGCATGACAATAGTGATATGTATATGGCAATATGTATAATTATTAATTAAGCAATCCAATTCAACATTATACTTTTAATCCCACCTTTTAAAAAAAAAAAAAAAAAAAAAAAAAAAAAAAAAAAAAAAAAAAACTTTACCGCACATGCGGCCGCATATGCAACTGGCTGCCACATATGTGGGCTGCATATGGGCAGCATATGCAGTCCAACTGCATATGCACTGCTTATTACATATGCAGTGCGATTTATGGTTCGAACCACATATGTAGTCGCATATGCAGCTGCATAGACCGCTTGTTGGAACATTACGCCTAAGAATGTATAGTACTCTGGTAAGAATAAATGGACCTAACAATACCACTATACCAGCAAATCTTTGTAAATTCAGCAATCTATCCTGCTATTATTTTTCACAAAAAGTTCAATTTGGTATCTAAATATCAAGTCCCAAATTTGCAAATCAGCTTATCTTTAATCAATCATCCATAATTAAAAAAAATGGGGCAAAACCCAAGTAGGTTTTCTCTTCTTGAAATTCAACTCATTTGATGTGAAAATGCCCACCAACTTATTTCTCATTGTACTCTGATCTCTAAAGCTAGCTTGACTTGGTAAATAACACTCACCAATTATCTAACATTACAAGTTTCACTTAATACAACCAACTAAAGTCTACCCACAAAGTTTAATTTGCTCTACGAAGCCTCATGAACAAACCAGTTGACTTAACAACATTAGCTTCTATTGAGCTCTTTCCATCTTTACCAAATTAAACTTCATGGATCAAATTGAAATGAAAAATAATTTAGATAATTTTCTCACACATTACAAGTCGAATAAAGTTAGATGGTTTAAATGATTTTAATTCAAAAATACAAGACTGGATTAGCACAAAATAAAAATAAAAAAAAAAAAAAAAAAAAAAAAACCCTGCACTTTAGCTTGTCTTAATTACTGATTTTATAAAAATTGCATCAACTTCAACCCTACCAAACCCCTCATTTAAATGAATTAGAATATCACGTCAATCCCATATCTGAACCTTTATTTAAGCTGCACTCAACCAGTATTTTATTTTATCAGAGATATCAAAATTAACAGTTTATTAGACAATTTATTTAGTTTACATGATTCTATTCCATTGAGTATGACAAACATTTTTCACCATTTCATTTTCTGATGTTTTACATCCGAATTCAACAGCTACGATAGATTCAATTAGATTCCAAGTTTCCAACAAACCAGCACGAATTGAATTACCCATTCCAACATCAGCAAATCAAAGATGAGAAAATAATTCAAATAAAATTCTAAACTTAGGGTTTAGGGCACTCAACTGCATCTTGGCCAACTTATCGGGGTCTCCGCCGGAGGGGAGCTTGTCGAGCTCCACCTCCATGTTCTCCTCCTCATCCTCCTCCTCCTCCTCCCTCCCCCTCCCTCCTCCACCCCCGGCGGCAGCGGCGGCGATGGACGACATCGGAGGGGTGGCGGAGGAGGGCGCCGGAAGCTGCGAGGCTGCGTCGATCTCGTCCTCGTCGCCATCGCCGTCGCCGTCGCCGTCGCCGGCGCCCGCGCCCGCGCCAGCATCCTCCTCGGCCGGGAGAGGCGACTCCGGCGGTGACTCTTGCTCCTCCACCGCCGCCTCGAAGGGGTCCTTCATCGCCTCCGCTGCGCCGGAACCCTGTTTTGCCCAGTTCGAGAACCTTCCTTTGGGCTATATATTACTGAGGTAAAACTGCGTGGATACAAAGCTTTTATATATATATATATATATATATATATATAGCAATTTCCTACGTACCCCTAAAAATTTCTCTGTTTTCATATTTACCCCTCTTAGAAGGCTAATATTAAAACTACCCTTCTTACGTTCCAACTTCTTTCCAAAATACCCTTGAAGTTAAACTCTGTTAGTGTGCCGTTTGGAACTGTCGTTATCTGTGTATAATTACTATTTTGCCCTTTCAAATATACCCTAAACCCTAAAACCCTAAACCCCTAAACCCTAAAACCCTAAACCCTAAACCCTAAACCCTAAAACCCTAAACCCTAAACCCTAAAACCCTAAAAAAACCTAAACCCTAAACCTTAAAACCCTAAACCCTAGAACCCTAAAAAACCCTAAACCCTAAACCCTAAAACCCTAAACCCTAAACCCTAAAACCCTAAAAAATCCTAAACCCTAAACCTTAAAACCTAAACCAGGGCAAAATAGGTATATCTGATAGTTTTCAACTCCGATTATTATTTAATTCTAGTTTAACCCTAGTTAACTTAACAAAGGGAAACGGTAGGGGTATTTTTAATAACGGTGGAACGTATGAAGGGTATATTGGAAAGAAAAAAATAAGAGGGGTAAATCAGATATTTCTTCATATTTCAGGGGTACACAGGCAATTATTCCATATATATATATATATATATATATATATATATATATATATATATATATATATATATATATATATATATATATATATATATATATATATATATATATATATATATATATATATATATATATATATATATATATATATATATATATATATATATATATATTAAATAGTTCTATAAAATTTTAATTCGCAAAAATAATTTTATATCTGCCACACATGGCCACAGAGCAGGTTGGGTGTGTAAGTTGAATACCGTGAATAATTTACCGTGTTAAGTCGGATTCGACAAAAATTCAGTACGAATATAATTTGAATAAAATTTGTATTATAATTTTTAAATTCAGTTAAAAAACGGGATCGTCGGTTATTCGGATACGCGATTTATACAAAAATTATACGTTTACTAATTAAAAATTCCGAATAAAAAATTCAGCTATTAAATTAATTTTTTTCTCTAAATTTATACTACTAGCATAAATAATTATAATTTTTAAAATTAATTTAATTATTTTTAAAGAAAATACTCATTTAGAAATAATAATCTTTACAATACATGAATTCTCAGTCTTGGGTGCCCGACGTAGCGTCTCCTCGCGCCTCCTCGCTACCCTTCTCTCCCTCTCGAGTGTTCCCCTTCTCTCTCAGATTTCTTCCTCTCTCCAAAATCTCTCCCGATCTCTCTTCGGGATCTTTCTTCGGGACAGGTGTCGCTCTCCCCGTTGCCCGCGGCGCGATTCTTGCCGGTTATCTCGATCTTTTCTCTCGGTTTCTCTCTTCTTCCCTAAGCGCTCTCTCTCTCTCTCGAATCTTCGCTCTCTCTCTCTCTCGGATCTCTCCCTCTCTCCAAAGTCTCTCCCAATCTCTCTTCGGGACAGGTGTCGCTCTCCCCGTTGCTGGCGACGCGATCCGCGCCGGTTGCCGGATCTATGGCGATTTGTTGAGATATGGTTATGCATTTCTAGCGATCTTCTCCTCATAAATGCCTGAGCTTATGCCCTTCGCTCTCGGTGCTCTTGGCGTAGGGGCAGTGGCGATGGGGGCAACGGGCTCGCTTGCTGTGGCTAGGCTGACTGTCGCTACAATTGGCGCAGCTGTCACTGGAGGATTAGCTATTGAAAGTGGCATGGCAAAATATGCTCCTGCTGTTGCTGATAGTTTGGGGGATGATTTCTATAAAGCTCTCCTCCAGGAAGAACCTTTCAAATCGACAACTGTAAGTTTGTTTACATTTGCTTATTTTTGATAAAATGAATTTTGTTAGTTTAGTTAATATGAGACGACCAATCTTCTTAACCTCATACAGATGGAAAAACCTCAATAAAGTGCCAAAAATATATTCCATTTTCAAGTTATAAATCACCATTAATCCCTTACGGGAACAGAAGAATTCTATTATATAGCTATAATTGTCCACTTGCCATAGTACTAATTGAATGGGAAGGCTACACATCATAGTTTTGTTATTCTAAAATAGCAAAAATTTGAAAACTTTGTAGTTCTTTTGCGGCAAAAGTTTCTCTCCCTTTGTTTAAACCTATTGCGGCAAAAGTTTCTCTCATTTAAACCTATTATTACAGGTAAAATCAATTCTCCAGTCATTCCGCTTGGCACCTTTCCTCCCTGTTGCTCAAGATAGTTCCATGCTAACTGTTTTGATGTTACTCTCAAAGTATAGATTGAAGAATGTCCCTGTGATAGAAGATGGCAAGCCTTATGTTAAAAATTTTATCACCTAATCAGCAGTAGTGCAAGGCCTGAATAAATGCAAGGGATGCAACTGGTTTGATTTCATCGCTGAGCGTCCTCGTTCAGATTTTGGAGTTCCTTTTATGTCACACGATGAGGTTATTTTCTCAATTGCAATTGTTCACTGTAGACCACATAGTTATGTTAAGCTTTTTTTACCACAACATCATATCCATTTAGCTTTTTATGTCTTCACTTGTGTACTTTCTTCAAAACAGATAACAGAAGATGAGTGCATAACTCTTTTGCTACTTGTGGTGATATCTGTCTGAGCATTGAGTTTATCCATCACGTATTATCAATCTACTCCAATTACAAGAAATATAGGGAATTATCACTTGCTGGCTTTTATGGTCAGGTTATTAGTATCAAGAGTTATGAGTTAATCCTCGAGGCTTTCAAGCGCATGAAGTGTCACGCCCCGAGACCGCCAATTTGGACAGTTCGGGCGCGCCAACAGACCCGCCAATCGAGCATGACCTTTCAAGACCCGAAAGGAACGGTTTATTCCAACAATCACAGTTTAGTGTAGCGGAAGAGTAAACAATCAGAGAACTAAACTATGAATTTAAAAACTTTCATTCATTCAAACGAACAGTTAGAAGAAAATGGGAGTACAATACTTGAGCGAAATTGTCACGCCCTGAGTTTAAAATCCAGTCTAAATTTTTTTTTTGAAATAAATCAGAGTTTGCAAAACGGGCGTAACAGACCGCCACACATATAGGAAGCCCCTATACATGCACGGCTAGGCTAATCCAATCATCAATCAGAGATCATCAATATCTAAACTAAACAATGACCAATCAGTAGGAATAATCCAAATAATCATGCTAACATCAATCTGAAATACTAATAAACTGGAAGCTGAAATAACATAAACAAGAGTCAGCTACAGATCATCGGGGATCTCAATCATCAATCTATATCATCAGGGGGACAGCTCTATCGTGACAGCCTCACTGGATCGTCCCGACACCCCTCTACCCGAACGACCTGAAAAATGGTCACCCAGGGGGTGTGAGATACACTGTACATGTATCCCAGTGGGCACGACGAGCCGAGAAATAGCTAATCGTACCTACTGGGTACAATAATCTGCGGATAGTAAAAATCATAGGGTAAAGCTGAATAACAATTAAGATCTACTGATAATCCACAAAATCCACAGATAGGTGAATAGGCAGATAATCAAGGGTAATGAAACTGCAGGTAATAAATGATGGAAATCAATGTATAGCTATAAAAATCAAGCATAAGGACTGCAGGTAAGTAATACAAGAAATCTAGATATAAATGAGATAATCAATCATAAACTGAGCAGTAAGGGTACAGGGTAAGATATCTATCAATAACAGTGCAAGATAAGAATAATGCGTCAACAAAAGAAACACAAGTACCCAATCAATGCCATTATTGGTCACGAGGACCTCAGGCTCGTACCACTATCTGGCACCTATCTGGCTGACATAACCCCGCACCCACTGGTGCTGATCTGGGGGCTCACGGGTCCCTCCTCTAGACTACTTTACCGGTAAAGAACACTGTGACGGTGGCCAAACCGTCAGTGTACGTGACGTACAGCGTGCGTGGTAGTCATCATGCTATGCTCAAGCTCACGGTCTAATGACCGGGTAGTCGGCAATAAGCCGAGATCCCAACAGGGAAATCATCTATCATATCGATCAAGATCTATCATGCATATCAGAATATCAAGCAAACATCACAGATGAAAGGAAATAGCAGGTAAAATCCGATCATGACATCTATGTACTGGAATATAAAAGCTGATGAGCAGGTGTACATGCTATATCTAAAGAATCACTGTCTATCAGGAAAATCATATGGCATATAGATGAACTCATCAGATATAACCGAGAATAGGAGTACATGATCCAATCAACAGGGCTAACCAAAAACAGGTGTCCGACTGGACTAAAGCAACCAGAGGGCCGAATAGATAAAGCCCGGACCGAAGATAACCCACCTGAATGTAGGCAGATCCTCGAACTCCCGCACAGCTACTGGGAGGCTGGTGCTGAACAACTGGGCCCTGAATACACAGCTATAATCAGTAATAAACTCACACATACCCATCCCGACGACACAACAGTAACGGAACGCTTAAACGGGACAATATCGCCGATTTACCGAACAAAATCTGATTCACGATCAACGAGAGCCCACGGGACTCTAACAAAATGCCCAGTAGGCATTAAAATACTGTCTAAGGACAGCCAGCAAGTCCAATTTGCATTTTGGTCCATAACGAATCTTAAATTGCATAAAAACCCTGAGTTAATTTACTGTTTCGACTCGTTCTAGCAATCCGGGAATCCAAAAACGACGTCGTAAGTTTCAGCGTGTTTGTTTCGACAAGATGGAGGCCGTGCTCACAAGATTGGGCCGAGACCAGGCCCATTTACAAAGTTGGCCCATAAACATTAGGGTTCCAATTACAACTATGCACCAACTTGATTTATACTTGACCAAATCTAGAGTTAACTGAAGCATGGAGTTAAGCATGGACTAGGGACAGTGGGGCTCACCAGTGGCTTGCCTGAGATCGGCCGGAGGAGGTGGCCGGAGCTAGGTGGTGCACCAATAATGCAAGCTAAGGCTCGGTTTGGGTTCACCTTGAGCAGCACAGGTTCAGACCTGCCACAGAGGGGAGCACCAGATAAATGAAGGTCCCAGAAGATGTTTGGTTCAGGCCAGGTCAGGCGCCGGTGGCCGGAGGCGGCGGCGGCCGGAAGCAAGCCCGAAGTGGGTGGCTCGGGTGCAACATTGGAAACCGAGTTACAGGGATGCCCCAGACCTAAACCAAAATGATGGGAAGCATATAAATGGCCTCTAGGTCTTACCTGTAGAGGTGGCCGGAGCTCGGACCGCCGGAGATGGCCGGAGTCCAATATGAAGCCAAATCGGGTGCAACCCTGGAGATAAAAATCCCGACGTTGATAAACCCATGCAACATGATGGAGAAGCTCCTAAGGATCAAAGAAGCTCACCTGGGCGGTTTTCCGGTGTCTGGGAGCGTCGGCAAGGCGCGGCGGCGGAGCTCGGTGGAGCTCCAATGGCCGTTAATGGCGGATTCTGGCCGAGCACCTCCGAGCCGGTGCAAGGTTGAAGAAAGCCGGTTTCTAGGGCAACTCCGATCGAGCCCGATCCTCCACCGATGGCCCTCCAACCTTGTGGAGGCGCTGTAGTCGACGAGGGGGTCGATCTCAACGGTGCTGATCTTGATCTTGATGACCCGAAAGGCGGCGGCGCTCGCGATCGGCCCAAAAAGCAATAATTCCGGTGACAGGGCTCCCGCCGGCGATCGGGGCGGCGGCAGCGGCTCGGCCTGCACCCGGATGATCTCCTGGGTGTCAGGAGCACACTGGACATGCCCAAATGCCAAAACTAAATGGAAAGTTCCAAGACTTACCTTCGCCGGAAAGATGGAGGAAGAAGATCGTCTCCCGCGGCGGCGCAGGGCGGCGGCTGGGGCCGGATTCACCCCAGCTCGGCTGCGGCTTCACCGAGGATACCTCAGAGAAGGACCTGGTCACCTGAGTCCCTCCAAAACCTCTTCCTCCCCAAGAACCCGAGGTCAAGGCGATTCTTGAAGCTTTCTTCTCCGGCGGCGGGGAGGCGGCGGCCGGTGCGGGGAGGTTCCGGGGAGCGCGGCAGAGAAGAGGAAGGTTGTTGGAGCAGCGGCTGGGGGAAGGCTTCGGGCTATAGGGTTTGTGGAACCCTAGCCGAAATATACACATATATAGGGTTTTGGTATAATTTCATTTTAGCCCCTCATCTTTCCACATCCACAGCTCAGTCCCTCACAGCACTTTAGTTTCACACTTAGGTCCCTCACTAGGGAGTGGCACGCAATTCGAGGCAAGAAGTATAGGGTTTATTGTGCAAAAAGCCGTATTTTCGCTGTATTTCACGCTTTTCGAGGCTTTCTGGTAGTCGAAATGAAAAATGGACTTCGCCCCGACGTCCGGCTCGACGAGACCTATCAGGTAGCGATTTTCATTTTTCGAGAAATTGCCCGGATAAAATCTCGGTCCATAAAATACTATTTTGAAATACAGTTATCGCGCTTTTCGTGACTCTAGGGTCGTCAAACGGAAATTCCGTCAGCGCCATTGCGTCCAGAACGATGGAACCGTTCAAATCGACTACCTGAAGTGCTATGATCGGTTTCCAGACGGCGATTTGGCGAACGTTAGCACTTAGGGGTATTCGAAATTAGGGTTCACTATTCATCTACAGTCCCAAGCACTATTCACTTAAGTCGCGGGTCCCGCCCGCTTCTTCGTTGATTTCTGGAAGATCCAACCGTCGGATCTGAACTTGCTTAATATGGTTTTCACTCGGTTCGGCGAGACGGTCGTGCTGGTGATCTCGGATTTTCGAGATTAGGCTCGGATTGAAAAGCGACATTTTAGCCTCGTAACTGTGCAATTTACACTGCAGGAAAAAGGGGGGCACTTATGATTCAAAATTTCAACTTGACTTTTATTCCTTCTCTTTCATTTATTTACAACAAAATTTCAAGTTTCTACATCTCTACCACCTAAAAAGAAGTTTCGTCCCCGAAACTTAGTACAACTAGGAATCGAATAAATGGGGAAAACGCTCCATCATGGCTGCCTCGCGTTCCCACGTGGCTTCGCTGGGGTCGAGGCAGACCGGTAACGAAGTCCATCGTGATCTGCTCCCACTTCCGAACCGGTACAAGAAGCGGTTGCAGTTTTCCCGCCGGTCACTGGTGTTCCGCCTTTACCTGCTGGCAAACTAGGCACTGTGCCACATAGTTCGCCACGTCAGCCTTCATCCCAGGCCACCAGTAATGCTGCTTCAGGTCCCGGTACATTTTAGTCCCGCCAGGAGGTACCGTATATAAGGACCGATGTGCCTCAGTAAGGATGTCCTTCTTTAATTCACCGTTATCTGGAACACACCAACGGCCCCTGCATCGCATAGAGCCATCGGCGTGCAGCTGGTAGTCGTCAGTCTGTCCCAGCGATATTAGCTCTCGAATCTTCTGGAAGGAGGGGTCGGACTGCTGTCCCTCCTTTATGCGATCAAGCAGGACAGGCTACACTACCATCGCTAAGAGTCGAGCGGTAGACCCCGAAGGAACGATCTCCAAGTCTAGACGTTGGAACTCAGAAATCAAGCGGTCCTGTTCCGTGATCATTAGCAGCTCTGGCGACACGTGCTTTCGGCTCAAAGCATCCGCTACTACATTGGCCCGACCTGGGTGGTACTGGATAGTGAGATCATAGTCCTTTAGCAGTTCGAGCCATCCACAAGGACTTAACAGACTTGATTTTGACATGTTGCCAAATTTTAAGGCTTAACTGCTTTATATTTCAAGTTCCATTGACTCGGGTTCTCGTAGAGATGCTACACGCCCAGCCAAGGCTACACCGCACAAGCACGCTTAACCTCGGAGTTCGGATAAGATCCGATGCTTAAGGGTTGATGTGATCGCATCCGATGTGGCAACCAGCTCTCATACTCTTTTCTGGTTTCACATAACTTACAGTTTGTGCAGGCAGAACTTAACGGTCTTACCCGTTTAGGCTGACTATCGAGGCCGAACACTGACAAAAGCCACTAGATTCATTTTCTTAAGTGAAATCATATAAGGTAGAGAATCTCTTCTTACACTTTATAATCGTTTGTGGCATAATTTTCACCACCAGTTGCTAGAACTAAACCTCAGACTACTAAGGACGCACAACTGCCGGTTAAATATCACACGATCAGTCTCTTAGCATCATAAAACATGGCAACCCAAGGTCACCATTCATAAAGCTTAAAATATCCGATTTGGACATGTTGTCCAACTTTTTGGGCTTAAACCATATATTTCTATTATCAACTCAGTTGCAAAATCTGGCGACATCAACGTGGCTAGTGACCGCAAGTTAGGACAAGTGTCCACAATGATGACAAAGATAATCCACTATGTACGCGATCTGTCTGAGACCTACCTAAGGTCTAATACGGTCTGGGGTATCATCACTGAACTATAACATCGTTGTCCCGAGGGTAACCCCGGAGACTATAAATATAGATGAGCAAACAAGTAGACCCAATCACGATATTACCCCTTACGGGGTAGAGTACTTCAAACCACTCTTTCGACAGTACATTGTCTGCAGCCAACATACTTATCAAAAGAAAAGTGAAATACTATAGATCTGTCGCCAACATCAAGTTGGGGACACGACTCCCACCGGAATCAACAGAAGGTATAACTCATACCTCAAGACACGAATCTCTATGCCGATACTATAAACTTATATCAACAGTCTCTACCACCTCGGGGTCATGAGTGCGACCCTGGCTACTCACAGGAATCTAGAAACATATTTCACTGTCTACTGATATCTTAAATGAATCACCACTTGCCAACACGATTCTAGCGACACCAGTCGCAACTCACATATTGCAGGGGCGATCGTGACCCCAAATCAGTTCACACACCATGTGCGAATCAACTACAAATCGGATTCTTTTAGGATAAAAAGTCAAATTCCTCAAGCTATCATCATCACTCTGTATATTAGGCTTTCCAGTCATATCTCATCACAGTAGTAGCCACAACATCTAAAATTGTTGCATACTCATAGGAGTAACTAAGACTCCACTAAACTCGTACCAAAGGTGGGGTCTGAATCTGAATCTAACTCAAACCAGGGTTTCAATCGGGCCCATAGATCCATCAACCATTTCTGCGCCAAAGCGCTCACTGCTACCACCATCTCTATCGAAGTAATCGTGAATCCCAAATTATTTTACACTGATCAGGGTTGGGACACGATTCAATAAGATCTAATATTTGTTGAGTGTCATCAGAATCCTTCCGTCCAAGGCAACAAGATTGCTAACCTCATAGGCATTCCGATAACTATATTCGGGGAATCTCCGGTAATAGCAGCCACAACACAATTTTAACAACCCCAGCTGTGACAAAAGTACTATATCTAGTGGCACGGGAACAACCGGAGGATCACTGACTTCTCCAAGCACCTGGACTAGTGGTGGGGCCAGTGCAACAATAGCAACTATCTAATGCCGAGCCATCTGCTGGACTATCCCAGCAAAAATGCGGTGAACTGATCCTCTAACAGCTGTCAAAAATCCGAGCTCTAAGGCTCCACTGATATATCAAACCCACGGCTCGTACCACAACCGCAGCTAACACTGCACCCACCACGACCACTAAGCCCAGAGCGCGTGCGAACACCGCTCGTAGTCACAACGGCAAGATTTAGAAACGACTCATAGTGTGAAAATACACCTGAGCTCCTAACTGCTAGACAATTACCCCGCGCTCTCACGTCATAAGTCATCCTAGGGTTCATCCTAACCAGATACTAATCAATTTTCCTAGGTACCGTGTACCTATTTCGCTGATACCATAAAATCTGTCACGCCCCGAGTTTAAAATCCAGTCTAAATTTTTAAGGCTTGAAATAAATCAGAGTTTGCAAAATGGGCGTAACAGACCGCCACACATATAGGAAGCCCCTATACATGCACGGCTAGGCTAATCCAATCATCAATCAGAGATCATCAATATCTAAACTAAACAATGACCAATCAGTAGGAATAATCCAAATAATCATGCTAACATCAATCTGAAATACTAATAAACTGGAAGCTGAAATAACATAAACAAGTGTCAGCTACAGATCATCGGGGATCTCAATCATCAATCTATATCATCAGGGGGACAGCTCTATCGTGACAGCCTCACTGGATCGTCCCGACACCCCTCTACCCGAACGACCTGAAAAATGGTCACCCAGGGGGTGTGAGATACACTGTACATGTATCCCAGTGGGCACGACGAGCCGAGAAATAGCTAATCGTACCTACTGGGTACAATAATCTGCGGATAGTAAAAATCATAGGGTAAAGCTGAATAACAATTAAGATCTACTGATAATCCAATAAATCCACAGATAGCTGAATAGGCAGATAATCAAGGGTTATGAAACTGCAGGTAATAAATGCTGGAAATCAATGCATAGCTAGAAAAATCAAGCATAAGGACTGCAGGTAAGTAATACAAGAAATCTGGATATAAATGAGATAATAAATCATAAACTGAGCAGTAAGGGTACAGGGTAAGATATCTATCAATAACAGTGCAAGATAAGAATAATGCGTCAACAAAAGAAACTCAAGTACCCAATCAATGCCATTATTGGTCACGAGGACCTCAGGCTCGTACCACTATCTGGCACCTATCTGGCTGACATAACGCCGCACCCACTGGTGCTGATCTGGGGGCTCACGGGTCCCTCCTCTAGACCACTTTACCGGTAAAGAACACTGTGACGGTGGGCAAACCGTCAGTGTACGTGACGTACAGCGTGCGTGGTAGTCATCATGCTATGCTCAAGCTCACGGTCTAATGACCGGGTAGTCGGCAATAAGCCGAGATCCCAACAGGGAAATCATCTATCATATCGATCAAGATCTATCATACATATCTGAATATCAAGCAAACATCACAGATGAAAGGAAATAGCAGGTAAAATCCGATCATGACATCTATGTACTGGAATATAAAAGCTGATGAGCAGGTGTACATGCTATATCTAAATAATCACTGTCTATCAGGAAAATCATATGGCATATAGATGAACTCATCAGATATAACCGAGAATAGGAGTACATGATCCAATCAACAGGGCTAACCAAAAACAGGTGTCCGACTGGACTAAAGCAACCAGAGGGCCGAATAGATAAAGCCCGGACCGAAGATAACCCACCTGAATGTAGGCAGATCCTCGAACTCTCGCACAGCTACTGGGAGGCTGGTGCTGAACAACTGGGCCCTGAATACACAGCTATAATCAGTAATAAACTCACACATACCCATCCCGACGACACAACAGTAACGGAACGCTTAAACGGGACAATATCGCCGATTTACCGAACAAAATCTGATTCCCGATCAACGAGAGCCCACGGGACTCTAACAAAATGCCCAGTAGGCATTAAAATACTGTCTAAGGACAGCCAGCAAGTCCAATTTGCATTTTGGTCCATAACGAATCTTAAATTGCATAAAAACCCTGAGTTAATTTACTGTTTCGACTCGTTCTAGCAATCCGGGAATCCAAAAACGACGCCGTAAGTTTCAGCGTGTTTGTTTCGAAAAGACGGAGGCCGTGCTCACAAGATTGGGCCGAGACCAGGCCCATTTACAAAGTTGGTCCATAAACATTAGGGTTCCAATTACAACTATGCACCAACTTGATTTATACTTTACCAAATCTAGAGTTAATTGAAGCATGGTGTTAAGCATGGGACTAGGGACAGTGGGGCTCACCAGTGGCTTGCCTGAGATCGGCCGGAGGAGGTGGCCGGAGCTAGGTGGTGCACCAATAATGCAAGCTAAGGCTCGGTTTGGGTTCACCTTGAGCAGCACAGGTTCAGACCTGCCACAGAGGGGAGCACAAGATAAATGAAGGTCCCAGAAGATGTTTGGTTCAGGCCAGGTCAGGCGCCGGTGGCCGGAGGCGGCGGCGGCCGGAGGCAAGCCCGAAGTGGGTGGCTCGGGTGCAACATTGGAAACCGAGTTACAGGGATGCCCCAGACCTAAACCAAAATGATGGGAAGCATATAAATGGCCTCTAGGTCTTACCTGTAGAGGTGGCCGGAGCTCGGACCGCCGGAGATGGCCGGAGTCCAATATGAAGCCAAATCGGGTGCAACCCTGGAGATAAAAATCCCGACGTTGATAAACCCATGCAACATGATGGAGAAGCTCCTAAGGATCAAAGAAGCTCACCTGGGCGGTTTTCCGGTGTCTGGGAGCGTCGGCAAGGCGCGGCGGCGGAGCTCGGTGGAGCTCCAATGGCCGTTAATGGCGGATTCTGGCCGAGCACCTCCGAGCCGGTGCAACTTGGACCAAAAGGTTCCTGTTGGTGCCAGGGAGCCTCTGGTGGCGCTGGCCGGCGGTGGGAGGCAGCGGCGGCGCCGGACGGCCGAGATCGGCCAAGGTTGAAGAAAGCCGGTTTCTAGGGCAACTCCGATCGAGCCCGATCCTCCACCGATGGCCCTCCAACCTTGTGGAGGCGCTGCAGTCGACGAGGGGGTCGATCTCAACGGTGCTGATCTTGATCTTGACGACCCGAAAGGCGGCGGCGCTCGCGATCGGCCCAAAAAGCGATAATTCTGGTGACAGGGCTCCCGCCGGCGATCGGGACGGCGGCAGCGGCTCGGCCTGCACCCGGATGATCTCCTCGGTGTCAGGAGCACACTAGACATGCCCAAATGCCAAAACTAAATGGAAAGTTCCAAGACTTACCTTCGCCGGAAAGATGGAGGAAGAAGATCGTCTCCCGCGGCGGCACAGGGCGGCGGCTGGGGCCGGATTCACCCCAGCTCGGTTGCGGCTTCACCGAGGATACCTCAGAGAAGGACCTGGTCACCTGAGTCCCTCCAAAACCTCTTCCTCCCCAAGAACCCGAGGTCAAGGCGATTCTTGAAGCTTTCTTCTCCGGCGGCGGGGAGGCGGCGGCCGGTGCGGGGAGGTTCCGGGGAGCGCGGCAGAGAAGAGGAAGGTTGTTGGAGCAGCGGCTGGGGGAAGGCTTCGGGCTATAGGGTTTGTGGAACCCTAGCCGAAATATACACATATATAGGGTTTTGGTACAATTTCATTTTAGCCCCTCATCTTTCCACATCCACAGCTCAGTCCCTCACAGCACTTTAGTTTCACACTTAGGTCCCTCACTAGGGAGTGGCACGCAATTCGAGGCAAGAAGTATAGGGTTTATTATGCAAAAAGCCGTATTTTCACTGTATTTCATGCTTTTCGAGGCGTTCTGGTCGTCGAAATGAAAAATGGACTTCGCCCCGACGTCCGGCTCGACGAGACCTATCAGGTAGCGATTTTCATTTTTCGAGAAACTTCCCGGATAAAATCTCGGTCCATAAAATACTATTCTGAAATACAGTTATCGCGCTTTTCGAGACTCTAGGGTCGTCAAACGGAAATTCCGTCAGCGCCATTGCGTCCAGAACGATGGAACCGTTCAAATCGACTACCTGAAGTGCTATGATCGGTTTCCAGACGGCGATTTGGCGAACGTTAGCACTTAGGGGTATTCGAAATTAGGGTTCACTATTCATCTACAGTCCCAAGCACTATTCACTTAAGTCGCGGGTCCCGCCCGCTTTTTCGTTGATTTCTGGAAGATCCGACCGTCGGATCTGAACTTGCTTAATATGGTTTTCACTCGGTTCGGCGAGACGGTCGTGCTGGTGATCTCGGATTTTCGAGATTAGGCTCGGATTGAAAAGCGACATTTTAGCCTCGTAACTGTGCAATTTACACTACAGGAAAAAGGGGGTCACTTATGATTCAAAATTTCAACTTGACTTTTATTCCTTCTCTTTTATTTATTTACAACAAAATTTCATGTTTCTACAGAAATATAAAACTTTACTTGTATTACAACTCTCTTTAATATGCCACTACAACATAAATGTTACAACTTTCTTTTTTTTTTTTTGCCAAAATGAAACTTAAAACATTTAAAGTTTACAATGTTCGTCACATACAAATTCGCTCGAAATAGTAATTGCTCCAAAATGATACGGGCAACTCTAGACTGCTAGGTCGCTACTCTGCTGGGCCCTTGCCCCTGTCGCGTGCCTCGCTCGATGTACCTGGACCTATGGAGATGTCACCCAAAGGGTGTGAGAACTAAAATGAAGTTCCAAGTGGGTTCTATGTGGTGACCCGGATCTTCGCAGGGCTTCTACAGTGTGACCAGCAGCTTCTGGAAGCCTACGTGGCATGTCGGCGGTGTTCGTGCGCCAATTTGGACACAAGTGATGGACTCGGGGCTTAAAATGGATCACGTGGGTAATCGGGGGACCCCGTCGGATGATTAGAGGAGTTTACGCGCAGAATGGACGTCAAATTTAGGCTCAGCGCGAAATTCGAATTTAAAATACCTTTTCGGGAGCCTCCGGCAATTTATAGGATTGGAATTTGGCAAAATGAACGCTGGATTTGGAATCAGCGCGCGAAAACGGTCAAGATGGGCTATTTATTTGCATTTTTCGGAGCTTGCTATAGTGTTTTTTACTGTTCACCGCCGGAACAGTGTTCCCGGCGATCGCCGGCGGCGGCCAGCTGCGGAAGGCGGCGGCGCGGCCTCGGGCAGGCGGCACAGCGCGGCGGGCAGGCGCGCGCGTCGCGGGCAGGGCGCGGGCAGGTGCGCGGTCCACGCGGGCGGCGTGCACCTGAGGTGTGCCACGTGGCGGCCGATGTGTGGATGGTCCAGGCGGCGCGGTCCACGGAGTTTTTTGGGTGCACGGTGGACCGACTGGAGGACACGTGGCACTGTGTGATTGGTTGGTGTCGTGCACCCGGTTCTCGGTGCAGGGTGGTTGCCTCGGGCCGCGTGCGCGCGTGGGCGCCATGCCGCGCTGACGCCGCGGCACTGTGCGCGGTTGACCTTTGGAGGGACACGTGGCGGCATTTGGGTGGGTTTCTACGGATGTTTGCTGTTTTGGGGATACAACGGGTATTTTGGGAATTGTTTGTTTGGATTTCTTCATGGATGCTAACCGAGGGAGCTTCCTTAGCCATTTTTGCCCTCTTCGAGCCTCTTCCTCTCTGTGGACTGAGAAGAAGATTTCTTCTCCTTGAAGTGAGGAATACACCTCCTAAGTTTCGGATTTTTTAGCGGTACGGATTTCGAGATATCCATTTTCCAGGCGCGGTGCGACGTTTCCTTTCCGGTGTCCTCCTTCGTCGCAGCGGCAGTGTGATGACTCCCCTGGCTTACCCCGAGCTCCTTTTTCTGTGATTTTTGCGCCGTTGGCTTCACGACAGGTAGGGCTTCAACTATCATGTTTTGAGCTCCCCCTATTTCCGAGCGTTTCTTGGAGTTTTTCGAGCTTCTCTTTGACCCATTTTCTTTTGCGGAGTATTTGGACAGCACCATGGTATTTTGGCGATATCTCCGCAACCGGGGATCGGATTGAGATGTTCCAAAAGGCGTTTTGCATCTACACATCACGAGGAACATGCTCGTATTTTTATTGGATTTTTCTGAGTCTTTATTGGAGGTGAAAAATCTCTTTTCCCTGTAAATAGTGCTACAGTTTTTGGTACAGAATTCCTTTGAGTGGTGCACCTTGCCGATTTTGTATCTTGGCCTACAGGTGTCGGATTTTGACGTGCGAGTACTCGTTTCGACCGGATCGACGCGAAGAACGCAGTGGTTATTTTCTTAGATTTTTCTAAGTTCTTTTCGCAGGTGAAAACAGTGCATTTTTGGGACTGATTTGGGACATCAGGTAATTTGGATTATTGTGTGTAATTTGGGCACCCCTGTGTACATTTTTGCAGTTATCGCGGCAGGTGATCTTTTATTGGGTGAGGGCACTTTCGAGACGTGGATTGCGCTTTTTCAGGTGGGTGGTTGTTATATCCCTCTTTTCTGATGTACCCACTAGGAATATTAGAGAGATCATCTCTATTGGACATGTTGAATGATCATCTACTACACATGCATGCTTAATAGAAATCATTGTGAGCCTATCATATGGATAATATCATAGTGGAAACGTGATAGTGGTTGGAACTTATACATGCTTATGAGAATATTATTGGCATTTAACTGTGCATGAGGGAGGTATTTTCATGTTGGGATATTATGAAACGTCTTGTGGGAGGGTTCCACTTGAGGATCTTCTGGACAGGCAGGGGTGGATGGTTTATGTGAGGGTGATTAGCAGATTATAGACATGTGCGGTTGGATTATGATTTAGCATGATGATTATACCCAGGTGGAACTATTAATTGATACACATGTGGAACCACTATTCGTCACTCACCCTTCTATCTTTCATGAGGAGATAGGCTTGCTTTTATGGATATCTAGTCAGACCATTTCTTATCGCTACACTATGTGTTGGGACTTGATTTAGGAGAAACCCTATTGTTCTTCTCCCCCTATTCCTTAGGCAGGCGGCTATTTGTTGCTCGGGTTTCAGTAGGGATTGACATGGTGTAGCTGGGGCCTGGATTTTAGCTTCTGGGATATTGCGGCTACCGCGGATAGTAGGCGGTTGACCGGATGTCGGATGTGGGACATGATTGTGATTATGGGTGTTGTTGTGAATCCCTTGCTTTGGATTACCTGCTAGACATTTGAGTAGCTTCTATGATTAAAAGGCTAAATGCACTTTAAAAGTGACAATGGCAGGCTTAGTTGAGATTAAAACGGATATTGTTAAAACTTGCTCGAATGGGGGTTATGATTGTAGAGCAGTAACATCATGTATAAAAGATAAGGTTAATTAATAATTTGTGGGCCTTGGGTATGTGACATAGGCAGGCACAGGCTATCTCATATTTACCATTCTCATACTATTATCTCCATGCTCTAACATTATAAAGGATATCGACACCTGTTTTATTTTATATCATCTTGGGACATTTGCATGCTTGTATGGTCACCTAGATAGCCCACCTTTTTCTGCTACACTATCATGCTGGAATTGACATAGGAGAAACCTTTTTATTATTCTTTTCTCCTTTCATTGAGGCTCAGGGTATTTGCAGCTCGTGCGCGAGCAGGGGGTTTGGGATAGTGTAGTCAGGTTCTTGGGTTTTGGGACATGCTGGGCTTTATGGTAGGGTATTGCGGCAACCATGAACTTTGGGTGGTTGACCGGGTTTTACTATTGCATCAGATTGGGAGAGGGGGATCGGGCTATCTTTTGTGGAGGGTTTTTCCCACTTGATCTGAGTCACGATCCAGTCCTGCTACATCAGGTTACTTGTGGTTACTTACTTTACTCGTGTGGGTCGCTCCCCTCGAGTGCCACTCCGGAGTGTGCGTCAGACAGACTTTGAGTCCTTGAGACTCCTTTGCTTCGGTGTTATGCATAGGCTGGCATACCCGTTGCGGCAGGCAGAGCAGGCAGTACCAGTGTCTACTGGTGGTCGGATTGGGTTATTCAGGCAGGCATTTATATTCTGATGCATACATTCAGCTATTCTTTTAGCTCAGTATTTAGAGGCTTACTAGTGGTAGCTTTTCATCAGGAGTCTTATTCTGTTTAGCATACCACCTTTGTTCCCTTTTGCCTATGGTAGACCTAGTGGGCGTGTCAGAGTTGAGGTTTTACCCACTAGGGGAGGCTACTGGTTTACTAGTAGTTCTCACCCCCATTCTTCTTTCCTCTTTTGCTTCTTCCTTGTTTTGCAGTGTCTTCTGCGGGTGCTACTGGGCTTACAGTGGCGGGTCGAGGAGAGAGGACGACTGAGTAGATAGATCTCGAGGCAGGATGAGCGTGTTAGCTGGACTATTGGTGTACCCATATTTTCTCAGACGGTTGTACTTTTACTTTTGGGACTGGCTTTTGCCAGCAGGTTGTATTTATTATTGTGAGCTGGGAGAGACTGATGTATCATTTTTACAGATGTACTGTATTTTATTTCCAGCTTCAGTCTGAGATGTGTTAGTTTTAGTTCAGCTCTGTTTTTATTGCTCTTTTATTATATCTTTCATATCTGAGCAGATTATTGGCGCTTCGTGTACACGGGAAATACCGTGTGCACGGCGGATCTGTAGACGGGCCCGGGTTCTGGTTTACACCCGGGGCGTGACATTCAACCACCGAGAGAAAATGCCCTGCACCTCTTGGTCTAATGGAAGCAATATAATATAGAATAAATACAGTATTGAAAGCTATAAATTCTAACTAATATGCTCAACAACTTTACCTTTGCCATGACACGACTCTATGTCGTTGTAAGGTACCACTCTAGCCAAACCTCTTACTTGACCAATCACTTTCTTTATTTTCTTTGTGCTTTAATTAAAGTTGCTAAACCCTCGGAGAATCTTGCCCAACGAGCCCCAGCCTGGCAGACATGCTACCATAAGACAAGATCTCTAAGGTTGCCGATAACACCTCAAGTGTTACCCCGTCCAACGGGGAACTTGTCATACGGGTCACTGCCCGGGAGAGAGACACTGCCCTTACCTCCGACAAGAGCTACGTTTCACACTCGAAGGTACGCCCGTTTTATCTCTAACTTTTTTTTTTTCTTTGCTTTCTTACTGTTGTCTTGGCTCTTAGCCTTTCTTGCACATTGTGCCCTTTTTATTTCTTTCTCATTTGAGCCCCTAACTCACAATGCCCCTTGGTAGTTTCTTTCTCTTTTCATTTAAGCTTTTACCTTCTCTTGATTTACTCATTTCTTTACCCTAGGTCCATGCCTCAAGGTAACCAAAGTCCCTTGGACTTAATTCTTTTACTTTCATTCTTGCTCAAGTTGAAGTTAAAGTGAAGGTACATTAAGCCCAACTCCCTATGACCAGCTCTAGGAATTTTACTCACTTTGCATTTTAACCTCAACCACTCTATGTTTCCCTTAGAGACTCGACTCTAAGTTGAACTTTAACTCTTATTACACCCTTAGTTGACTCAAGCATAATGTCACTCGTGAAGTCCTAAGGTGAATGCCACTCATTAGAGCCTTAAACTAGGTTTTCTCCTAAGTCATAATTCCCATTTGCAACAAACACTTTCACACTAACATGTAGCATACAACCCTAATCATTCTATTAACATGCTTCTAATTGAAAGCAAAAGACAATGGGAGAGGTCATACTCGTTCGCTAAAATCCCCACCTCGATGTTTCTCTTTGTTTTTGAAGGAGCAAAAAATTGCTCTCTTGATCTCCAAAAGTTTTCCTAGAATGAAAGGAAATCATGGAGCAATTATTTTCCACGATTCACTAATCCATAAAATTTATAATTTAGGACCCCTTCTCAAAACACAAGCAGAGAAACCCTCAATTTACTCTTTTTTCTCTTGATGGACTTCTTTCGGATCAATTTAAAAGAATAGGGAAAGAAAATCCCATTTTAGGCATACTTGCCAAAGAGAAATTTTGATCTCTTTAGCTTAAGGCAAAATGCCCAAAAATTAGAGAGAAAATTCAATTTGAATTATTTTTGGTCTATCAATAATCTTACCCATCGGAGAAGAGAAAAGAAGAAGAAGAATATTTTCTTCTTAAATTTTTCCTCTTTTTTGTTGTCTAAAGCTGCTGCTGCCTAGTGCAGTAGCAGCATCTAAAACTGCCACTTGTGCAGCAGCTGAAACTGCTGCTGGGGAGCAGCTTGCACAGCTGCTGGCTTGGCAGCTGCTGCTGCTTATGCAGTAGCAGCAGCTGAGCCAGCTGCTTGCACAGCTGCTGGCTGCTCAGTTGATGCTGCTTGTTGCAGCAGCAACAGCTGAGGCTGCTGCTTAAGTGCAGCTGCCCAAGTGCAGCTGCTGCCTGCGCAGTTGCAGGGTGCCCAGCTGATTGCGCAGCTGCTGTTGCTTGGCAGCAGCAGTAGCTGAGCAGCTTCTTGCGCAGCTTCTGCTTGGCAGCTGCTGCTGCCTAATGCAGCAGCAGCAGCTATGCCAGCTGCGTGCGCAGCTGTTGCTGCTTAGAGCAGCAGCAGCAAGCTGCAGCAGAGCCACCTCCCTTTTTTTTTTTGTGTTCATTTCCCTGACTTTGCTGGTATAATAGAGGGAAAAGAGAGAGTGAGAGAAGCACCTTAATGAGATGGAGGGAGGGAGAGAGGTGCACTGCTCATTCTTCTCTTCTTTCTTCCTTCTACTTTCTTTCTTCTTCTTCCTCTCTTCCTTCTTTCTTCTTTCTTTCTTCTTTTTCCCTGCTTCACAGAGAGAGAGAAGAGGGGGTAGATGCATTCAAAGAGGGAGAGAGAGAGGGAATTAATTATCTGCAGGGGGTTAGTTGGGTAGGAAGGTGAATTTACCCAATTGCCCCAACTTGCAAATTAATTCCCTAAAATGCCCCCCAATTGTTGCAGTTGCTCCAGCAGTGAGCAGATTTCGAGAACCCTTTTTCCTCCACGTTTTGCCACCAACTGGAAAATCGAAATTATAATTTTTCTTCTCCCCTTTTATCTACAAATTTTTCTAAAGCCCTCCAAAGATCCCCTGTATTTTTTTGAAAGCTCTAGGCCTGCAAGAACGGGCCCCGAAAACGCTTGCCGATAAAACTGCATCAGCACTCCAGTTTTTCCAGAATTTTTATCCTTTTTGCTTCTGTTTGTTCTCCTATTTTCTTTTAATCTCTCACCTCGGCACTTCATCCCTTTTTATCAGCAAACTTTTCTTAAACTTCTCACAATTTTTTTAAAAAATTTTGACTGTCTAAGTTCTCAAGAGGGGGCCTCGAAAAAGCTTGTCGATGAAAAAAATCAGAATTCCTGAAATGTGCTAAGTCCTTGAGCTTCAACTCACTTTTCGACCCGATGCCCTTCGCGTCGGTTCAAAACGCACCGAATTCGACTGTAATCATATTTAAAATATGTTACAAGTATTTTCGTTGCACTTCGTCATTTTGTGGAGTCGGCGCACAACAACCTACGCTTCACAACTTGAAGCTTCCACTTCTCAACTCCAACTCACTTTTCGACTCGACGACTTTTACATTGATTCGAAACGCTTCCAATTCACTTGTAATTACATTTGAAATGTGTTACAAGTATTTTTACCGAATTTTGCTATTTTGCCAAAATCGGTGCACTACATTCTCCCCTTCTTTAGGAGTTTCGTCCGTGAAACGAAAACTCACATACCTTAGGATTTATTCCTCAAATAGGCGAGGGTGGTGCTCCCGCATCACGGCCTCAAGCTCCCACGTGGCCTCTTCTTCGTTGTGCCTCGTCCAAAGCACCTTCACATAGGGTATGGAGCGGTTCCTTAGCTTCCTTGTACGGAAACTCGTTGTAAGTCATGTCCTCTCGTAAATCAAGCGGTGGGTAGTTGATTATGTGTCTCGGGTCATGGACATACTGGCGGAGCTATGACACATGGAACACATCATGAACTCCCACCAAGTATGAGGGCAATGCCACTTTATAGGTCACCGGGCCAACCCGCTCCAATACTTCATAAGGACCAAGAAAGCGAGGGTTTAACTTTCCCCGCATCCCAAATCGCACCACACCCTTCGTGGGCAACGCCTTCAGAAACACATAATCCCCGACCTTAAATTCTAGGTCGCGTCGCCTTTTATCTGCATAGCTCTTCTGCCGACTCTGCGCCGTCACTAGACGTTGACGCGCAATTTGCACCTTTTCATCGGCCTCTTGCAAAACATCAGGGCCCAGTGTTGACCTCTCGCCGACCTCGCTCCAATGCAACGGGGACCGGCACTTCCTGCGATATAATGCCTCAAAAGGCGCCATTCCAATGCTGGCCTGGTAGCTATTATTGTAGGCGAACTCCGGCATGGATAAATACCGTTGCCACCCTAAGCCATAATCCAGAACACACGCCCTAAGCATATCTTCGAGGATTTGATTGGTCCTCTCAGATTGACCATCGCTCTGAGGATGATATGCTGTAGTGAAGTCCAAGCGTGTTCCCAAGGTCTCGTGGAAGCTCTTCCAGAATTGTGAAACGAATCGGGGGTCTCGATCCGACACAATAGAAACATGAACTCCATGAAGGCGCATAATCTCATCAATATACAATTGCGCCAACTTGTCCCTCGACTATGTGGTGTGGACAGGCAGGAAATGAGCCTCCTTGGTCAGCCTATCCACCACCAACCAAATCGCGTCGTGGCCCGCTTTGAGATCTAGGCAAGCCCACGATGAAATCCATTGCGATATTCTCCCACTTCCAAACGGGAATTGGTAGACTTTGAAGTTTACCCGCCGGAAGTCTATGCTCGACCTTGACCTGTTGGCACACTAGGCATCTAGCCACAAAGTATCCAACATCTTTTTTCATGCCCGGCCACCAGAACTGTGCTTTCAAGTCCTTATACATTGTAGTGCCGCCGAGGTGAATAGTATACGGTGATCGGTGTGCTTCTTGAAGAATCATCTCACGGATATCCTCGTAATTAGGTACACACACGACCCCGAAACCTCAAAATTCCCGCAGAATCCACACTAAAATCCTTTGCACCTCCGCCTTCAACATCAGATCTTACCTTTTGGAGCTTTTTATCGGTTGCTTGCTTTTCCTTTATTCTCTCCAACAAGGTAGGTTGCACCGTAAATGTCATAAGCTTCACGGGTGCACCGGGAGCCACAACTTCCAAGCCAAACCGTCGCATTTCAGATTGCAATGGGTATTGGTCGGTAATGGCCATGGCGAGATTCTCCACGGATTTCCTGCTCAACGCGTCGGCCACCACATTTGCTTTCCCCGGGTGGTATAAGATGCTAACATCATGGTCTTTAAGGAGTTCCAACCATCGACGCTGCCTCAGATTTAATTCCTTCTGAGTGAACAAGTACTTGAGGCTTTTGTGATCCATGTAAATCTCACAATGCTCCCCATATAGATAATGCCGCCATAACTTAATGCAAATATCACCGCGGTAAGCTCGAGGTCGTGGGTGGGGTAGTTCTTTTCATAACTCTTCAACTGCCGGGAGGCATAGGCTATAACCTTTCCGTCCTGCAAAAGTACACACCCCAAACCATTCCCCGAGGCGTCATTATACACCACGAACTCTTTCCCCGAACTAGGTAAAGCAAGGATTGGAGCCGATGTCAATTTGTCCAATCCACTATACCAATACCCCGTGTTCTCTCGTGGACACAAGTCATCCTAGGGTTCGATCCTAACCAAATCTAGGTATCGTATACCTATTTCTCTGATACCATAAAATCTGTCACGTCCCGAGTTTCGAAAAGCAAGCTATTTTTTTTTTTAAAAAAATATCAGAGTTAAAAGCAATCCAGGAAATGAGCAGATCGCCACATGTATAGAAAATTCCCAATCCCTTTGGACTGAGCCTTTTCTATACATGCACGGCTAAGCACTTACAGCATATACCAGAGTAGTCTAAACTATGCACTAACTATAAAAGATTACAAAAGATTATTATTTAACATTTACAACAACTTGTTCAATTACATGTTTACAACTGGTAAAATTTCAGCGGCTGCCAAGGGTCAAAGCTATCTCGATAACCTCACCAAAACGTCCCGACATCCCAGCACCCGACCGACCTGAAAAATGGTCACCCAGGGGGTGTGAGATACATCGACAGTGTATCCCAGTGGGCACGACGAGCCGAGAAATAGCTAATCGTACCTACTGGCATACAATAATTAGCGGATAGTAAAAGATCATTAGGTAAGGCAGATATCATAAGCAGATACTAGCAGGAAGCATAATCATGATTCTGAGCATAAATAGGTACTGAACTACTGAAGCATGCTGATATAGATACTGAATCAAGAACTGAGAAATCATAAGAGTATAATGACTAAGCATGCTAATCAGGTAATCAATGCATCAATGGCAGAACAATCAAATACCCAATCGAAGCCACCATGTTGGTCAACAAGACCACAGGGAAAAATGTCGAATAATCATGAATATAGTGCAGAGCATATCAGGGTATTGAAAACTAAAACAAGAGCATGCTGGTATAACGACTGGATGAAACTGATCAAACACTGGGCAATCATAAGAGTGTGATGTAACGTAGATTTTAAACAGGCAATTATGCATCAAAGGTAGAACAACCAAGTACCCAATCAAAGCAGAACCAACCACAACCATACTGGATTCCACCTAGCCGAGCTGAACAGCAACCCCGTACAATTGATATAGCCGTAAGGATCCTCGTACCTAACGGTACAGCCGAGAGTTTCCTCATATCGGTACAGCCGAGGGGCTCCCCGTACCCAGTGATACAGCAAGAGGGGATTGCTCACGGGTCAACCAGACCCTCTTGTAGGTTTTTATAATATGAGGATCCACAAGGATCTAAATATGTACTATCAAACAACTAGAGGGGGGGTGAATAGGTGTAATACTTAAAAATAAATCTCAGTGCAAAATAAAAACCAATGCGGAAAATAAAAACAGCACACCAAGATTTACGTGGAAACTCCAATCCAGGAGAAAAACCACGGGACCAACACGCAATAACAATCCACTAAGAATAGAAGAATAACAAGGTGATTACCGACTCCACGGACTCAAACCTCTCCTTCAACTTCTTCGGATCTTGCGCTCACCGACTGCACGTCCACTGCACACGTTCGAATCCACGAACGCCACTCGAATCCACGAGCACACGTTTCGAATCCACGAAACGCCTTCAACACATCGAATCCACGATGCTACGTCGAATCCACGACGCAAACTTGATAAAAGCTTCGATGGTGATCCTTTACTTAGATTATCAATGAAGAACCATGGATGGAATCTCTAAGCAAAGATTAGATCAATTCGACAAAAGATATGTTCTTGAAAGAACCGTCAAATTGACCTAAAAGAGGCTATAAAGAAGAACGATAAAAACCTAGCCTCTAGGGTTGCTCTCAAGTGTTTTATTAATTAGTCGGTAGTTCTTGAGAAACCCTAAGTGTCTATTTATAGGTTAGAAACCATTGGAAGAGGATAAGAATAAAAAACTAACCTTATATGGAATTTTTCAGGACGACGGTCCGGACTGAAATACTGCGGTCCGGACTGTCGTAGCAAGACAGACTATTTCCAGAAAAACATACGTTCGGGGTCCGGACTGAAGATCCACGGTCCGGACTGAAACAGGAATTCGATCCGGACTGAAACAGGAATCCGATCCGGACTGAAAGTGCGAATGAACTAAACTATGTTCGGGGTCCGGACTGGATTGGTCTGATCAGGATCCTGAACATCCAATTTGTCAAGTTTTTGATTTTTAACCAAAGAAAACTTATCCAAGTGTTTCTAAACTACATAAATGTATTCGGATCACCAAAATTATTTAGTTAAACGTACCTGATCAATCCGAATCCATTTTCCTTAAGATTGATGTATATGATCCACAATTCTTCAACTTCAATCTTCAAAACTCAAAACACTGAGTGTCAACTTGAGCTCTTGTTGAATCTTCTCTGAGTCTTTGATTGCTGATTGACAATTTGATCACTTCAAGACTCCGACTCAACTCACGAAATATGCCAACATAAAAAACCGTAACACCTCTACCGGTAAAGAACACAATGTGGGGGATCAATCCCACAGCGTACGCGAGTGAACAGTGTTGGGTTATATGTAATAAGGATCTAAATAAGGGAAAAAACACCTAGAGGGGGGTGAATAGGTGTAAACGTATAAACACTCAAAAATCGTTGCGATAAAAACCCAATGCGGAAATAAAAATAACTCGCAAGATTTTTACGTGGAAAACTCCATCACCGGAGTAAAAAACCACGGGACCGATAACACGGCAGAAATCCACTAGAATTAAAATACGTACAAGGTGATTTACCGTACACACTTACGACTCAACCTTTTCCATACGCTCCTAGAGGATCTTCTCCGCTCGCTCCGCGACGCTTCTCGAATCCACGATCTGCGCCCAACGCCGAATCCACGGCGTCCAACGTCGAATCCACGACGTCCGACCGAGTCCACGGTCTTCACCCAATATCACCCTTCGAATCCACGAAACGTGCCTCGCTCCGAATCCACGAGAGCGGTTGAACCTTGAATCCACAAGGACACGCGAATCCACGCGCCGATTTTTAGGGTAAATCGTTGTTTTTGGTGGTGATGATCCGCCGAATACTTAGATCAAAGATAGATCGGAAATACCATCTAAGTATTCATTAGTTTGATTCAACTCAAGATGTGAGTATGAAAACCTAGAATCAAACTAATCAATATAGATGAAGAAACATAGAGTATTCTCTAATGATTTCTTTTCTTCTCTATATGTGGATCTAGAGCCGTAAAAGATGATACAAGAATATGACGGCTATTTTCCTTCTTTTTTTGGATTCACCCTAGAAAAAGAGTCATAGGGTCTATTTATAGGTTAGAAACCCTAGGAAGGAGATAAGAATCAAAAACCTAACATTTCTGGAAATTTTACGGACGGCGATCCGGATCGGATTAGCTGTGATCCGGATCGTCGTAACGAGTCAGGCAATTCCAGAAAAACGAAGGTTCGGGATCCGGATCGAAGTTCTTGATCCGGATCGTTCATGCAGTTCACCAAACATCAACGTTCGGGATCCGGATTGCGAAGCTTGATCCGGATCGTTCAAGGAAGATGGTAAACTCAGTGTTCGGGATCCGGATCAAGAGAGGCTACGATCCGGATTGAACTGGTTTATGAACGAACCACCTTCGGGATCCGGATCGAACAACCTGATCCGGATCCTGAACATGTCCCAAGTCCAGTTTTTGATTTTTATGCAATGAAAGATTCTTCCAAGTGTTTCTACACTACAAGAAGTATTCGAATCACACAAAATCTTTAGTTAAACATACCTGATCCTTTTGAATTCTTCTTTCTTGAGATTGAGTTAAATGATCCAACTTTCTTCACCTTCAATCTTCAAGACTTGAGACTTTCACGAAACTACGCCAACTCAAATTCCGTAACAATCTCCCCCTTTGGCGGTTTCGTGACAAAACACAGATCCACTAAAGAAAATTCAAAAAGATATTTTTGTTGCTATCACCATACAACAAAAATTTACAATGGAGATCCAAAAATTTAAAAATATGAGATAAACTCCTAAAACAGGTTACTCTCTGCACAAAGAAATCATTCTTGACAAAAAGAGATCGTTAGATACCTCAAGAATATTTAGCATTCAAAACCTAGTACAGAGATAGAGTTTATCTGATCATCATGACATTTGAGAATTCAGATATGTAAGAGAATCATAGTCAAAAACCAACATATCTTCTATGCAATCAAAAACCAAATGTCACAAAGTGTTAGTCCAACATCAACTTGTTAGTCATATTACATGCCCAAATAGTTAGTCGAATAGTTAGTAGAGACATGCAAACAATCACAAGATAAAAACCAAAGTTGAAGTGATACTTACCTTGATGTTCACACATTCACATCATCATTGTTACCTTGATGTTCACACATTCACATCATCATTGTTCAATCATTCACATCATCATTGTTCTGTTCTCTCTAAACTCTCTCCCCCTTTTTGTCACAAACAAAGCCAAAATTATAAAATTTAAGGAGAGTTAAATAGTTCACAATCAAGAAAATCCTGAGAACTAAAACTAAAACATAAAACTTAAAAACCTGCAATAGAAACGATACGGGTTAGAGCATAAAAGATCAAGCCAAATCAGAACTGTCTGAGCTAGTATCGTCTATCTTGTTCAAGATTCCTTTCAGCATTCGCGATAATTTGGAACATTTCTTTTTCATCTGTTTTTGGTCAGCGGCCATTTGTCGGAGACCTAATGCCAATCTCTCTTGGTCAGCAGAAAGTCTTCTTTGGTCCTGATGAATGGCGGCCAACACAGTAGCTTCTAGAGTGTTTCTCTTGGAAGTCACTGGACGAGTTGTAGAAGCAGATGATGCATGCTGGTCTTCAGTCCATGCGGATTCGCTGGGTACAGAGTATGCTCTAGAGAGGGATTCAGTAATTTGAATTCCACTACCCTCTTCATTTTCCTTAATCCTAGCCGAGCTGATAAAGTCTTGTGGAGGTGCTTGGCTAGCAGCTGGTTGCTCAATGGTAATTCCCTGAGCACTGCCTCTTTTTATTGCACCAGTTTTTCTTTTTGTTCCAACTGGACTTGGTTCCATTGGTGCTTTCCCTTTTTCAGCTGCAGTAGGTTTTGAAGCTTCAGCAGTTGCTTTTCCTTTGGAGATAATGGGAGCAGCTCCCTCGATTTCGAGGTTATCCCAGTCGATCGATTCCGTCTCCGACTCCGTGTCGGAATCATCCTTAGTCTTCTTTGCTTTCTTAGGCTTCTTAGGCTTGGCAGTATCCTTGACATGTACCATGGCAGCAAGTAGGAAAATAATCCAAGTGATCACCATTGCTATTGGTCTCTTGAGAAAAGAAATCCTGTGTGCAACAACTCAAGAACACATGAAAAATTGTTAATTTTCAAAAATTTGAAAAATTGTACTCAAACAATCATAATCATGTAGAGAGATTAAGAATCAAATTAGTTTTGCAAAAAGGACTTTTAAAAATAGATCAATTGCAAGATTTTCGAAAATCCTTATTATATGCCCTAAAACCGAAATTTTAGAAATCGAAGCCTAAAAATCCGTTAATCAGGAGAATACCTAGCATATAATCAAAACTAATCTACCCAGAGTTCTTATTTCAAAAGAAATTTGATCAAAAACCATCCACAAACAAAGTTGATTCAAGAAATTCATCACGTTTGAGGAGAAAAAGAGAAAAACGGTGAAAAACCGAGATTTTGATCAATAAAACTTACTTGGAGTTGAAGAACTTGAGTTTGAAAGCTTCCAGGAAGGATGAAATCTAGAGAGAGAGGCTCTGGAAACTTTAGAACAAAAGATTGGAGTAAAAGAAATCAAAACCCTTTTGTTCTTTATAAAACCCTAGCCGCGATCCGGATCAGTTCATGATTGCGATCCGGATCGGCTACCCGCAGTTAGAAACTGCGTTCGGGATCCGGATCGGCAGGTCCAATCCGGATCGTCAGCCCGCAGAAGAATATCTGCGTTCGGGATCCGGATCATCTTGCCCGATCCGGATCGGCTCCAACTTTTTCTTTAGAAAATTTCAGAGAAATTCAAGAAAGACCAGAAAAAGATTGTAAGCACAAATGTGTATCAACTTTAAACAGAAATCATCGTTTCATACAACAAGAATTAGATTATGCCAAATCTATCAATAATATCCAAAAATGAAACGAAAATTTACAAAAATTAAATCCCTTAAAGTTGAACACCTTCAATTACATCTAACTTGATCTTATGAGTAATGCCTTTATCAAATCATCAATTCAGTAAAGAAAATGAAATACAAAGATCAATAGATGTTTGAAATCCCAAATATAGTAGATAATTTATCTAGTCAATCTGTTGAAGAGAGTGGCTCTTTGAGCATCTTTCTTTAAAAACCCACCTTATACCAACCTTGAAATTTGACGGAGTCAAGTATTTCAACATGCATTTTACATAATCAAAAAATTTGAACAACCATGCTTGGTATACATGTGGTAGCTGCACACAATACTCGGACGACCGAGGTGGTAGCTCTTTCCTCCATGTGGTGGTAGTTTTCACACTCCTCATTGGGATGTAACTCTTTCCACATCTTTTGAGCATTTTACTTTTCTTTGACTCCCCCTCAATTGGCTATCAATTATATAAGATATAAAGTATTCAACCAAAAATTGATCTCGATTTCATACTCGACTAAACAGTCAAATAAGATAATGACTATACCAAGAGATCATTGAGAGAGAGAAATTGACTTTGATCACTCAGAAGATGATTTAATTAACATAAATGATCATTGCAACAGTGAAATATTATGATGGCGAAAGCATAATAAATTTCTAAATGTGCGAAAAAATGCAATTAAAGTCAATTATGATCTATGCTCAATTAATGTCCTATGTACAGACATAGATAATGAACAAAACAAAAAATAAACAAAACCTATCCTAAGCAAAGGTTTCAAAAAGAAGTTTATTTCAAGGAAAGCATTCCAATTGCTTTTCGCAAATGAATGAAACGTTTTTGATCCAAAGGTTTTGTTAGAATGTCAGCTAATTGATCCTCAGTTGAAATATATGAAAGTTGAAGAGTATTTGATTCAACTAGCTCTCTAAGATAATGATATCTAAGTTCAATATGTTTTGTTCTAGAGTGCAACACAGGGTTTTTAGAAATGTTGATTGCACTTGTGTTGTCACAAAGAATTGTTACCGAAGATGCTGAAATCCGGAAGTCGCTCAATACGCTTTTCATCCAAATGAGTTGAGTTGAGCAACTTCCAGCTGAAATGTATTCCGCTTCGGCAGTCGAGAGTGCTATGCAATTCTGCTTTTTACTGTGCCATGCAACAAGGCAATGGCCGAGATAGAAGCATGCACCACTCGTGCTTTTCCGATCATCCACTGATCCTGCCCAATCGGCATCTGAGTATCCAACAATATCTAAACTTGTTCCCATAGGATACCAAATTCTGAAATTAATTGATCCTTTGATATACCGGATGATCCTTTTCACCGCTTTCAGGTGAACCTCCTTTGGTGCAGATTGATATCTCGCGCAGATCCCAACACCAAAAGATATATCCGGGCGACTAGCCGTGAGGTAAAGTAGACTTCCAATCATACTTCGATACAGTTTCTCGTCTACATTCTCACTTTGTGATTCACTTCCAAGTCCCTTGTGGCTAGTTCCCATTGGAGTCGGAAAATCCTTCGAATTTTCAAGATCAAACTTTTTAACCAACTCCATTGCATACTTGGATTGACTCAAGTGAATACCTTCATCATTTTGTTTAATTTGCAATCCAAGGAAATAAGTCAATTCGCCCATCATGGACATCTCAAATTCGCTTTCCATGGTCTCCGCGAATTTAGAAGCATCATTATCTCTTGTTGCGCCAAATACAATGTCATCGACATAGATTTGTGCTACAATGAAATTGCTTTGATAATGCTTCACAAAGAGAGTCCTATCAGCTCCCCCTCGAGTGTAGCCCTTCTCCAAAAGGTGCTTTGTCAACCTTTCGTACCATGCTCGCGGTGTTTGTTTCAGACCGTAAAGAGCCTTTTTCAAACGAAAAACATGGTTAGGTTGTTTATGGTCTACAAAACCTTTCGGTTGAGCCACATAAACTTCCTTATTTAAAAACCCATTTAGAAATGCGCTCTTAACGTCCATTTGAAATAATTTGATTTTAAAATGACAAGCAATAGCAAACAGTATACGAATGGACTCGAGTCTAGCTACAGGGGCGAATGTTTCGTCAAAGTTTATACCTTCTACTTGAGAGTAGCCTTGAGCAACTAATCGTGCCTTGTTCCTGATGATAGTACCATCCTCATTTTTCTTATTCTTGAAAATCCATTTGGTACCTATCACATTGTGTTGCTTTGGAGGCTTCGTTAATTCCCAGACTTTGTTTCGCTCAAATTGATGGAGCTCTTCCTGCATTGCTTTAATCCAGTAGTCATCCTGAAGAGCTTCATCTATGTTCTTTGGTTCGATTAAAGATACGTAGCAAGCGAATCCACAAACCAACTGCCTCCGAGTTCTAACTCCTTCTTGTGGATCTCCAATAATATTCGATTCCGGATGATCTTTGGAGATTCGTAGCGTTTGTTGAAACGGAGTACTTGGAGATATATGGGATGATTCCTGCACATTAGATAAACTTGAAGAACCATTAGATGCATCATTAATATTGGAAGTATTATTATGAGAAGATGCAACAGCAGGAGAATCATCATCTAGAGAAATATCGAGGGTAGATTTTTCAGATGCAAAGTGAAAAGCTTCATCTACTTTAACATTTATGGATTCTACGATCGTCTTAGATTCCAAGTTAAATACTCGATATGCTCTACTATTAGTAGAATACCCCAAGAAAATCCCTTCGTCACTTCGTGAGTCAAACTTTCCAAGGTTTTCACGGTCACGTAAAATGTAACACCGACTCCCGAAGATGCGAAAATATTTGATGTTGGGTTTTCTACCACACCATAGTTCATATGGTGTATTTAACGTTCCCGGGCGCAAGAACACACGATTAATGACATAGACAGCGGTGTTCACAGCTTCAGCCCAAAAATGTAGCGGTAAATTCCGGCTATGAAGCATCACACGCGCCATCTCTTGAACAACCCTGTTCTTGCGCTCGACAACACCATTCTGTTGAGGTGTATAGGGTGCAGAGAATTCATGCTTAATACCGTTTGAAGTACAAAAGTCAATGAATTTTGAATTAATGAATTCTCCACCTCTATCACTTCTAACACGAATGATCTTTTCATTCTTTTCAATCATAATACGAAGGCAAATCTCGTGAAAAGAATCAAAAGTATCAGCTTTCTCTTTTAAAAATGCTACCCAAGAATACCGAGAGAAATCATCAACCAATAAAAAAATATACCATTTACCTCCCAAAGATGGTTGACGGGTCGGCCCCATTAAATCCATGTGCAAAAGTTCCAAGGGCCGTTTTGTACCAACGTGGTTCAAGTTCTTGTGTGCAGTCCTAGACTGTTTTCCCTTTTGGCAACCACCACACACAACGTTTTGTTTAAATAAAAGTTTTGGAACCCCCTTGACCACGTCCTTGTTTGAAATTCTAGTAAGTTCCTTAAAATTTAAGTGACCTAGCCTTTCATGCCAAAGAGTTTCATTATTCAAAGCGGCTAAGTTACAATTTTCAGAAAATTTATTAGGAACAACATAACAATTGTTTTCAGATCTAACCCATTTTAAAAAGAAGACATGGTCCTTATCAGTTACAACGCATTCAACAGATGAAAAGTTAACTGAAAAACCATTGTCGCAAAGTTGACTTATGCTTATGAGGTTAGTCTTAAGACCATCAACAAATAAGACGTTTTTCAAAATCGGGCCATCTGGAATAACTACCGTCCCTTTTCCAACAATTTTGGAAGATCGACCGTCTCCGAAAACAACAAGTCCTCCGGAGATTTTCTCAAGATTTTGAAAACTATTTTTGTCACCGGTCATGTGACGGGAACAACCGCTATCCAGATACCAAGACGAACTATCATATGCATGCAAGGAAACATTGGTAACAAGACAAGGGTAAATTTCACCTTTGCGCACCCAAACCCTTTTGGAGTGCGTCGGTAATGGTCGTGAGGTTATTCTCCTAGGTGAAGGCATCTTGTCAGATCGATTGCCGCTCCTTGATGATGTCGTCTTGCGCGGTGAACGACCAAGGCTCTTTTCATTTGAAAAGTTTTGCTTTGATTTTCGGGGAGGCGCCTTTTTGGTAGTCGTTGCAAGAGGTGATTGAGGTGAGCGTTTGACTCCCGTCTTGCAATATCTTCTTATGTGCCCTGAAACACCACAACGAAAACATACCTTAGATCTTGACGATCCCAAAGAGGATGAAGTAGGTTTGTTGTCGTTGTTTGTCTTGAATTCCGGTGTCGGAGGAGGAGATACCGACTGAGGCACAAAAACTGTCCCACTCGAACTTGGACTGTTTCCAGTTTGTGTGTATCCGAGGCCGAACCGATTTGATTGACCAAGACCAAGAAGTCTATCCAACTTACTCCTTCCTGAAGAGAATCGCTGTAAGTCATCCTTGAGTTGGAAAATGGTCTTTGTCATTTCCAGGTTATCCTGTCGAGCCTCGTTGTAGAGCTTTGAGAAGTGATTCGCTTTATCCACCAGATTTGTATGTTCCTTCTCAAAATGCTCATTGGACTCTTGAAGGGAAACATTTACTTTTATCAGATTTTCCCTTTCCACTTCAAGAGCGTTTGAGAGAGAAGTTGCTCTTTTTGCTTCTTCTTCGAGATCATGCACTCTCCCTCTCAAACTCTTGTTTTGCTTAGCCACTTTCTTTGAATCCCTCAAAAGTCTGTGGTAGGCTAGAGCAAAATCTTCACCTTCCGAATCATCCGATTCATTGTCCGTTGCATTCTTTTCAACAGTGGAGTTGGACAACGACTCGGATGTACTTGCCATAAAGCACATGAAGGGTGAAGATACGGACGCGTGGAATGCCGTGGAGCTCTTTTCTTCATCACTCGAAGACGACTCATTTGACGTTGAGTTGTCATCCCAAGTGACGACTTGCATCGCCTTCTTCTTTGCCGGATACTTGTTGGGACACTCCGTTGCAATGTGGCCGTAGCCTCGACATTTGAAGCATTGTAGTTGTCCCTCTGAACTTTTCTTATCCTTTGAGAAGTTCTCTTGCTTTCTTGACTTGTAACTTGAAGTACCCTTGCCTTTGTTCGACTTTCCGAAGGATGGAGATTTACTTGAATTACCCCTTCGAAAGTTGCGGCGAAACTTCCTTGTCAAGAGAGCGAGCTGCTTCTCAAATTCCTCCATTGAAAGGTTCTCGTCATCGTCTGAGGAGGATGTATCCGCGTCTTCTTCCTTAGTTGTTTTCAACGCATAACCTGAAGACTTAGAAGATGATGCTTTTCCAGAAGAATTGTTAGTAGTAAATGTCATTTCATAAGTTTGCAATGCACCAACTAATTCTTCTACACGTATTTCGTCCGGGTGTTTAATAGTTTCAATGGCAGTAACCTTTGGGCGAAATCGTTCAGGAAGAGTTCTTAAGATCTTTCTTACAATCTTAAATTCTGGAATCTTCTCTCCCAGGTTAGCACATGAGTTTACGATATCTTGCAATCGTGTATAGTAGTCCGTGAAAGATTCATTTTCTGCCATCAAGATAGAGTCAAACTTGCTCGTAAGCATTTGCAGTTTCTGAATCTTCACAAGGTTAGTTCCCTCATGTGTAACCTGAAGAACATCCCAGATTTCTTTCGCAGTCTCACATGCTGAGACGCGAGAGAACTCAGTTTGAGATAAGGCATTAAAAATAGCATTAATTCCCTTACCATTGTAAGAAGATGAATCTAACTCTTCCTTGGTCCATTTCGACCTAGGTTTTAAGGTGTGGACATCACCAATAAATTCAGTTGGATTAGACCATCCTAATTCAATTGATTGCCACACCCGTTCGTCGATGGAAACTAAAAAGGCTTTCATCCGTACTTTCCAGTACGCATAATTTGTTCCATCGAAGAACGGGGGTCGGTTGATGTTTCCACCTTCAACCATTGTTTACAACCCTATTCCCTCTCTGATACCACTTGTTGGGTTATATGTAATAAGGATCTAAATAGGAGAAAAAATACCTAGAGGGGGGTGAATAGGTGTAAACGTATAAACACTCAAAAATCGTTGCGATAAAAACCCAATGCGGAAATAAAAATAACTCGCAAGATTTTTACGTGGAAAACTCCATCACCGGAGTAAAAAACCACGGGACCGATAACACGGCAGAAATCCACTAGAATTAAAACACGTACAAGGTGATTTACCGTACACACTTACGACTCAACCTTTTCCATACGCTCCTAGAGGATCTTCTCCGCTCGCTCCGCGACGCTTCTCGAATCCACGATCTGCGCCCAACGCCGAATCCACGGCGTCCAACGTCGAATCCACGACGTTCGACCGAGTCCACGGTCTTCACCCAATAGCACCCTTCGAATCCACGAAACGTGCCTCGCTCCGAATCCACGAGAGCGGTTGAACCTTGAATCCACAAGGACACGCGAATCCACGCGCCGATTTTTGGGGTAAATCGTTGTTTTTGGTGGTGATGATCCGCCGAATACTTAGATCAAAGATAGATCGGAAATACCATCTAAGTATTCATTAGTTTGATTCAACTCAAGATGTGAGTATGAAAACCTAGAATCAAACTAATCAATATAGATGAAGAAACATAGAGTATTCTCTAATGATTTCCTTTCTTCTCTATATGTGGATCTAGAGCCGTAAAAGATGATACAAGAATATGACGGCTATTTTCCTTCTTTTTTTGGATTCACCCTAGAAAAAGAGTCATAGGGTCTATTTATAGGTTAGAAACCCTAGGAAGGAGATAAGAATCAAAAACCTAACATTTCTGGAAATTTTACGGACGGCGATCCGGATCGGATTAGCTGTGATCCGGATCGTCGTAACGAGTCAGGCAATTCCAGAAAAACGAAGGTTCGGGATCCGGATCGAAGTGCTTGATCCGGATCGTTCATGCAGTTCACCAAACATCAACGTTCGGGATCCGGATTGCGAAGCTTGATCCGGATCGTTCAAGGAAGATGGTAAACTCAGTGTTCGGGATCCGGATCAAGAGAGGCTACGATCCGGATTGAACTGGTGTATGAACGAACCACCTTCGGGATCCGGATCGAACAACCTGATCCGGATCCTGAACATGTCCCAAGTCCAGTTTTTGATTTTTATGCAATGAAAGATTCTTCCAAGTGTTTCTACACTACAAGAAGTATTCGGATCACACAAAATCTTTAGTTAAACATACCTGATCCTTTTGAATTCTTCTTTCTTGAGATTGAGTTAAATGATCCAACTTTCTTCACCTTCAATCTTCAAGACTTGAGACTTTCACGAAACTACGCCAACTCAAATTCCGTAACAAACAGCAGGTGCACAACAATCATAATGCTAATGCTCAAGCTCACGGTCCACAGACCGGGTAATCGGCAACATGCCGGAAATCCCCACAGGGATGCATAACTAAAAGCCAATCTGATCTCATCTCATGCAATACTGAATGTAAGGAACAATGACTGTCTGTACAAGAGTAATATCCAAGATATACTAAGAAACATAGTAATATCTGATAGCTAGCTAGTGACCAATCAGGTATGACAAAAGTCCAAGATATACTGAGAACATAGTAAATATCTGATAGCTAGCTAATGACCAATCAGGCATGGTAAAAGTCCAAGATATAAGCTAGATGACCAATCCAACACGAAAAGTGTCCAAGTATAAACTAGATGACCAATCATGCAGGGTAAGTGTCTAAATATAATCAAGCATGATATAAAAATCTAGATATAAGCTGATAATAACCAATCAACGGAAAGAATGCTCAAATATAGAATCTGGGCTACCACAAGAACAGGGGTCCGACCAATTAAGGTACCCCAGAGGGCCGAAGAGATAAAGCCCGGACCGAAGATAAACCCACCTGTCTGCAGGCGAACTATAAACTCCAACAGAATGCTCGAAGACTGTGCCAACCTGAATCATATGTTTTGATCAGGGAACAACTCACACATACCCAAACCACAGACTCACTATTCTTACTTAAACCTGGATCTTTTCCAGATTAACGCCAAATTTACCAAAATACCCCTTCCAAAAATTCATTTCAGATTCCCGGGAGATACGGGCATCAACCCTATGCCGCTGGCTCAACCAGATTCCCGCTCAATGAAGGCCGTCGGATTCTCAACAAAGGTTTAGAGATCATGGGCACACAAACTCTCACAATCCCATCAGTTTCTGTTTGAACTGAGGTGAGCATCAAGCTCAGGGGATGTCACAGAGACTAGGGCTCACTTTCTTGATGCTACAGCACTGTTGGAACACTCTCAAACCATCCTAAATTAACATAGAACTTAACTTGACCCAACTTTCTTTCCACTCAGTCATTTTAAAAACTAACTTGAGCATCATGCTCCAGAGGCTTTGAGAAGATGAATGCTCACTGTCAGAGGGTCGCAAGTTGGCCGGAGAAGCCGCCGGAGCAAGCTCGGCCAAGGCTTGAGCACCCAACAATGGCACCCAACAGAACCTTTGTTCTGGAGGCCATATGAGGCAAGCACCAGCCTCTAGGGTACAAGGACACCTCCATGCTTGCGGCTAGGTCAAGAGAAAGGCACGCGGTGGCCGGAGCTAGGCGACGCGGCCACGGTTGGAGCTTCGGGTTCGGGCAATCACAGAGCATGGGTTCCTAGGTGCAACCAACAGCACCACAAGCTTTCTATCGAAGCTTTGGGAGATTCTGGACTTGTCCCCACCATCGGTGATGGCCGGATGGCCGGCCGCCATTAATGGACTCGAGCTCGGCCATTAATGGTGGAACTCGATCCGGTCTGCATGGACCACATGCAAGTGCATGGTTGGGTTCTTCTCGGCCACAGAGAGCTTTCTGGACATGTGGCCGGCGGTGGGAAGCGACGCCGGCGCCGAAGCAAAGAGCTCGGCCGAAGCTTAAAAACCCGAAAACTAGGGTTTCAATTTGCGACGCACACACTCAACCAAACTCCACCAAATTTTGTGGAGATGATCTACAGATCCTACAGTCCAAGCCCACCATTTTGGTTTGGCGTTTGAGCCAACGGTTGTAGCGCACGGCAGCGGCGGAGCTAATTAGGGTTCCAGCGGCGATATTTCTCCCGCCGGCAACCGGGGGCATCCCGAAGGCTGGGATTTGACACAAAGCATCCCTGGATCCAACAGAGCCTACTTCCAATGGTCTTGGGTGCTAAAAACCAAAGGTGGAAGAAACTCACTTTTGCCGGAGTTGGAGAAGAAAGGTAACGGCCGGTTCTCCTCCCCCGCGTCGCACAGCCACCCAGCAGGCTCGGGCTCGGTCACAAGACGCAGGAGAACATTCCAGAAGCCACAGGGACAAGGTTAGAGAAATTTTGGAGCAAACTCTCTCTTCCTCTCTCACTCTCGGGTTGGGTTTGATGGGCATAACTCCTCGGCCAACCCCCACACCCAAGGCATTATGTGGAATGAAACAGAGAGTGCAGGAATGCTTTGGAATCCTACTTGACCCCTCGTGCTCCCACCATGAAGACCAAAAGCCATATATGACTTTAATGCATAGTTTAGTGCAATTTCGGTTTAGCCCTTCTACAACTAACCTTATGCCTTTAGGTCCTCACTGTAGCTCACAAATGCCTCCAGGACCCTATACTTTAAGCCCTAAAACCTATGGTCCAAGAAAAGTATAAGTTTTTTACAAAAATAACCGATTTTTCGACACTTTTTGCGCATTTCGAGACAAACGGTTCGTCGAATTGCGAAACGGAATTCGCCACCATGCCCGGCTCGTCGATACCTATCAAGTAGCATATTTGCTTTCTTGATTCGGTTCTCGAATAAATTCTCAGGCCATAAAATACTGCAATTTATACTATTTGGCACGCATTTCGATGCACCAGGGTCGCCAAACGCGAATTCCGTCAGTGCCATTGTGTTCAGAACATCGAAAATAGTTAGAAACGACTACTCATACTCCTATGTTTGAATCTCAGACAGTGAATCGGTCAACAACCGATCGAGAGGGGACCAGAAATCAGAGTTACTATTCATTTTACTACTCCACTTAAGTTGTGGGACCCGGTTTTTCGCCGCTGATTTGCAGAAGATCCGACCGTCGGATCGAAAACATGTGAATATCAATCTTTCTTGTTTCGACGATACGGTCGCACCGGCGATTTTAGATTTTCAAGATCAGATTCAGATCTGTAAGCCTGAAGTCAGTGTCCGAAAACACTGATAATTTACACTTTTTGACTCATAAACATTCCAAAAAGATATATACTTAAACTTAAATTTTAGTTTTCAAAATTCACAGTTACTACATCACCCACACCTTATAAGAAGTTTCGTCCCCGAAACTTAAACTTAACTACAGTACTATCATAGTTTAATAAGACGCAAAATCACAAGGTAGTTTAATACAACTTCACTCAAGTTTCTGGGCTAGCGGTGGGGCCGGTGCAATAATAGCAATCATCTGGTGCTGTGCCATCTGCTAGACGATTACGGCGAAAGCGGTGATCTGACCTTTCAACCGCTGTAATCGATCCGAACCCTCTGTCTCCACTGAAACATCAAGCCCACGGCTCATACCACACCGCGGCTAACCTTTCACCAACAGCGACCCCAAAGCCCAGAGCGCGTGCGAACACCGCTCAGAATCACAACAACGAGACTCAACTGTGTGTGAAAACACCTGAGCTCCAATCCACTATACTAATACCCCGTGCTCTCTCGTGGACACAAGTCATCCTAGGGTTCGATCCTAACCAAATCTAGGTATCGTATACCTATTTCTCTGATACCATAAAATCTGTCACGCCCCGAGTTTCGAAAAGCAAGCTAATTTTTTTTTTTTTTTTTTTTTTTTTTTTTTTTTTTTTTTAAATATCAGAGTTAAAAGCAATCTAGGGCATGAGCAGATCGCCACATGTATAGAAAATTCCCAATCCCTTTGGACTGAGCCTTTTCTATACATGCACGGCTAAACACTTACAACATATACCAGAGTAGTCTAAACTACGCACTAACTATAAAATATTACAAAAGATTATTATCTCAGACAGTGAATCGGTCAACAACCGATCGCGAGGGGACCAGAAATCAGAGTTACTATTCATTTTACTATTCCACTTAAGTTGTGGGACCCGATTTTTCGCCGCTGATTTGCGGAAGATCCGACCGTCGGATCGAAAACATGTGAATATCAATCTTTCTTGTTTTGACGAGACGGTCGCACCGGCTATTTTAGATTTTCAAGATCAGATTCAGATCTGTAAGCCTGAAGTCAGTGTCCGAAAACACTGATAATTTACAATTTTTGACTCATAAACATTCCAAAAAGATATACTTAAACTTAAATTTCAGTTTTCAAAATTCACGGTTACTACATGTTTCGTGTACGCGGGAAATACCGTGTGCACGGCGGATCTGTAGACGCGCCCGGGTTCTGGTTTACACGCGGGGCGTGACAGATTAGGTGGTATCAGAGCTTAGGGATAGGTCAGTTGGGACTTAGGAAACCCTAGGCTTTTGGCGGACCCTAGGATGTTAGGGCATGAGAGACGCGACATTTTGCGAAAGTCGGTGATTTATTTATTTGACTATTCCTGTGAGTAAAGAGGGTTCGACATATCCTATTTCTGTGGGACAGTTATGTTGGTTGCAGACAACATAAAGTTACAGAAATAGGGGGATGTCTTTGACTTTCGCTAGATTGGGTCGAGTGTTTGGGGTGTGCTGATTTGCGGTTTTGTCGTGGCGAGCGGTGTCTCCCCGACGCTGGGCCATGACTCGTGTGCACCTTGGTGCAGCAGTTGGGTCTGAGCTGGTTGTCTTAGGCCGGATACCCAGATTGGAGTCTGAGAGCTCCGGACCCGAAGGGTAGGAGTGTTGGAGGCAGATCAGCGGCGGTGTGGGTAGTTGAGCGCAGTGACACAGTTGTCGGAGCAGTGACACAGTTGTCGGAGCAGCGCAGTGACACAGTTGTCGGAGCAGCACAGTGACACAGTTGTCGGAGCAGCGCAGTGGCACAGTTGTCGGAGCAGTGACACAGTTGTCGGAGCAGCACAGTGACACAATTGTCGGAGCAGCGCAGTGGCACAGTTGTCGAAGCAGTGATACAGTTGTCGGAGCAGCGTAGTGACACAGTTGTCAGAGCAGCGTAGTGGCACAGTTGTCGGAGTAGCGAGTAGCCCCCTCCGTGCCGACGTTTAGTGCTGGGGCACCGAGGCAGGGTGGACAGTTGACAGCGGGTAAGCTGTGGGATTGCATCGATCGAGTGAGCCATCTTTGGCGGATGAGTCACCCCGATTTGTGGGTTTGAGTAGGGAACCTTTGGAGGCAAGGTCGTGTTCGGTGGGGATGGAGAGAGTACTTAAAAGCCTCTTTGTGTCAAGAGTTAACGCAGTTGCTGAACTGCGCGCTCCATGTGTAGAGGGACGAGGCACATAGGATATGTGTGTCTGAGAGTGGATTGCGCCAGGATACCTTTTAGCTCATTGGGTCCCTCCATTACGGATTTAGGACGCCTCATTGGAGTAGGCGCCGGGTATGGAGCGTGGCATTGTAGTTCCTTTGGATTGGGATCTGCCACCTGAGGCGAGTTCTGATTGAGGCGCTTGACGCCGGGTGATGGAGGACAGATCAGTCGGAGGAGGCATTCCCGATTTCTTTTCCCAGGATAGTGGATTTCTGAGACGCCAGAGGTCGCGCGGACTCCGATGGCAGCATCAGCATCAGTATTGGCAGCAGCGGTGGCATCGATGTGTTACCTGAGGAGGGCCACTTTTGTCGCCCGGGGTGAGCAGAGGCAGAGGTCGTGCTCCCTTTGTGTGGTTAGATGTGATTTTGCAGGCAGACTGAGCGACGACCACCTGCATCGAACGGATGAACCCGTGCCGCCCGGTTGTAGGGCGCCAGGGCAGAGGATTTGGTTATCGCAGGTATGATTATATTTCAGCAGCATGAGTTAGGGGTAGTATGGATACTACGTGCACGGGAGGTTCAGATTCCCGATCATACCTTGCACGTGGAGGGATGTTGTTGGTCCTGCCCGGTGCAGTTGGAGTCCTGGATTGTGCCCGTAGACCTGATGGTCTTGACTCAGCAGCGGGACTTGGATTGTGGTACTTAGGATGGTTTGGCTGGCTCGGTTTCTTTTCCACTCTTTTCACGACGGTTGATGGTGCCGCGAGGACGGTTTTCTTGGGAGCCAGGCCAGGAGGGGTTGTTGTACCACGGGACGCCAGAGGGCTTTCTTCGCCTCTATGGGTTGGACTTCGCGGGCGAGGCAGATGATTCGCAGTGGATGCGTAGCCTTTTTGGCTGGTGTGGTTGAGGGACCCACGGCGGCGCCGGGACTCGGGGATACCCCCATTGGTTGCGAGTTCCCGAATGTTTCCCTATCGGAGTTGTCTAGCATGCCACCAGTTTAGGAGTTGAGGACACAACTCCAGGATTCGATGGATGGGGAATTTTTGTCAGACCAAGTGTGTCGCCTTTGGGGGTGCTGGTGCTATTCGAGATGTAGAAGGATGGTTCACTTCGGCTCTCTGTGTGGATTACCGGGAATTGGATGAAGTGACCATCCAGAACAAGTACCCTTTTGTCGAGCATGGAGGATTTGATTTACCAGCTGCAAGGGTCCTGGGTCTTCTCGAAGATTGATTGCAATCTGGTTTTCTCGACCGTATATGGCTGCGTGTTGATGTAGGAGAGTTGGGGAATTTCTTTTACATCCCGACAGTTTAAGGATTAGAGATCAAAGTCTGCGCGATCAGTTGGGGGACTTTTATTGGATACCTCGGGGGTACGGAGGTACTCGGATCTAGCTTTTGTGCCGATGGACATGTGGTTGGATTACCGGGGGCCCTGGGAGGAGCGGATGCTTTTGCCGATGCAGACTACTTGGTAGCTCGAGCGGTTAGCCCAGCTGTACTTGGATGAGGTGGTGCGGTTTCCTGGAGTGCCCGTCTCTATTTTGTATCAGATAGAGACCCGAGGATTGCTTCGCGTCTCTGGAGGAGGTATTAGACAGCCTTGGGAGCTTGAGTCGTTGATGATTGGATATCTACCCCCCCTACTTGGTTGAGGTTCCGGTTTGAGGAATGACTTTACTTTCGAGGACGAAACTTTCTTTTAGTGGGGGAGGATGTGAGGACCTGAATTTTCATAAGAGGATTACTGTTGGATCAACAACTTTTGGAGGCCTTTGTTGGGTGTTAGAGTTGTTTGGGTGTGTTTCGGACTCAAGAAATGGACTTAGTGTGTTGAATTGATCCCGAGTGTAGTCGAAGGCACCCGTCGAAATTTAGAAGCGGAATTGGGCAAAACGGAGGCCGTATTTGGATTTAGTGCGGAAAAACAATGAAAAACGGTTATTTACTTGTATTTTTCTGAGTCCGGACGCTCGAAAACGGACACCCGGAAGTTTTCTGTGTTTTCGGGTGCACGGTGGACCGGTGGACCGTGGAGTGTGCCACATGGCGGCTTTCTAGTGGTGCCATACGCCACGTGGCGGAGCTGGAGAGACGGCGCAGTGGGCTCGGCCCACGAGAGCGAGCGCGGGCAGGTGCGCGGACCGGGCAGGCGCGTGGGCTGGCGCGGTGTTCTGAGTTGGTGTGCCACGTGGCAGCTCCCCATTGGGCGCGCTGGCGACACGTGGCGGCTTCAGGTTCGGCGGGTGCATCGGGTGCGTGCACCGGGCGCAGCGAGTAGAGGCGGTGACACATGGCGCGCAGGGATTGGTCGGTCAACGCACGAGGGACAGCGCGTGATTCGCGCCGGGCGTAGTGACCCGGCGGATCCGGCGTGAACCGTGGTCCACGCTTCCCGCCATGGACCGCGTCGCCACGCGGCGCGCCGCGATTGGTGGGCGCGCATGCGCCGGGCACGCGGGGCGCGGAGCAGGGTGACGTGGCACGCCGAGGGGGTTTCGGGCGCGCACAGTGTTGGGCCGTGGGCCGGATTCGGGCGTCCGAATCCGGCCCCCGAATCCGGAAGCCCATGTGGGCTGGGCTGGGCCTATTTAAACCCATCCTCTCTCACTTTTTCTGCTCTTTCCGAGTTTTAGAGAGAGATTGAGAGGAATAACTCTTTAGGAAACTTGTTCCTCTTGATATTTTTTATCTTGTGGTGGATCCCCAGGATTTTTGGAGGCTCGGCAGCGGCGATCTTGGTTTTACAGTGCGCCTCGACGTTTCCCTTTTTCGGCCCATTTCCGTCGCAGTTCAGTCGGAAATTTCCTGTGCGCAAACCAGGAAAAGTTTTTGGGCGATTTCTGTGACAGTGTGTTCCTAAGAGGTAAGGCTTCGATTTTCGTGTGGATCGTTTCGCTCCGTTTTGGGCATTTGGCATGGTTTCCGAGGCACCTTTTAACCCTATTTTCTGTGGTGGATTTTTGGACAGCATAGGCTTGTTTGATTTTTATCTTGGCCTACGAGCATCGGATCAGGGCATATAAGTACTCATTTTGGATCTACTCGTCGCAAGGATCGCAGCTATAATTTTTCTGGATTTTTTTGAGGGCCGCACACAGGTGAAAAATCCCCTTTTACTGTGCTGTTTTGTAAAACAACAAATGCTGTTCCCGGGGAAGGCCCATTAATGCTGTGTTCGGATATCTTGCAATGTTTCGCAGATTCTAAGGTTGCGGGAACATTTGTTGGACAGCGGGGAGTTCTTTTACAGTTGGGGGGTTTTGTGGACTTGGATTTGCGTTTCCAGGTGGGTGGTTGCTATATCCCTCTATTCTGACATACTTACTAGGAATATTAGAGAGATCCTTTTATTGGACTTATTAATTGATCAACACTCGTGGTTAGGATTATGCATGTGGGTTTGGACATGTGGATTGCTATGTTAGCACATAACCTTGCATGTGGATTTGATTATGATATTGAGGCCATGTAATTTACCTGGATGGTGGGTACTACTTGGGGATATTTTTGGACATGTATAGGTGGATAGATATTTGTGGACGAATAGCGGTTTATATGTTTAATATTTGCTATTCATGTGGGAACTGTATGGGACTTGGGATATCATGCTATATTGAATGTCAGGAACTGTTATCATGCTAAACATAAGTCAGAAAATGATATCTGTACTCTTTCTATCTTCTCGGGACTTTTGCATGCTTGTATGGACATCTAGTTAGGCCATTTCTTATCGTTACACTATCATGTTGGAACTTGACTTAGGAGAAACCATGCTTGCTTCTTTTCTCCCTATTCTTTAGTCAGGTGGTTCTTGTTGCTCGGGTTTGAGCAGGGGTACGGGATAGTGTAGCCGGGACCTTGGGGTCGGGGACAGGTGGTATTTGATTATGGGTTGTGGGGTATTGCGGCTACTGCGGATAGTAGGCGGTTGACCGGATATTGATTATTTTACCTGATTGTGGATTGGGAGTTATTGCGGCGACCGCGGATATTGGGCGGTTGACCGGATGTCGGTTGCGGGACATGATCGTGGATTGAGGGGTATTATGGCAACCGCGGATAGAGGGCGGTTGACCGTATGTGTATTTATGCATCAGATTGGGGATCGGGGTTTTTTTTAGTGGAGGGATTTGTTCCACTTAGGCATTGTAGTGATCCAGTCCTGCTTTTATGATACTTGTGACATGGTTATTTTCCTCGTGTGGGTCGCTCCTCTCGAGTTCCCCTCCGGAGCGTGGGGGTAGGTGGCGCCCGCGAATTGCGCGGCGCCACGTGTCCCCCACGATGATGGGTCGCACGTGCGGGCAGGCGCAGCCTGATCGCCCTGCCACGCACGCGCCCCGAGGTGCCCCTCCTGCGCCCCGTGCACAGCGCTCGGTGAGCCCGCCAATGACACGATGCCACGTGTCCCCCGCGTCGGGTCCATGCACCCACGCGGGGACTCCGTGGACCGCGCACCGAGCGCCAACCAATAGCCGGCCGCCACGTGTCCCCGCCGGGTCCATGCGCCACCCCGCGCCGCTCTGTGGACCTCGCGCTGTAAACCGGCCAATGACAGGCCGCCACGTGGCATCCCGACGGTCTACGGTCCCCTGCATGCACTAGAACCATTGTAAACTTCCGGGAGTCCCTTTTTGGGCATCCGGACTCAGAAAAGTACAAGCAAATAGCCGTTTTCAAGTATTTTTCTGCGCTGAATCCAAAACCGACCTCTGTTTGGCCCAAATCTTTTTCTAAAATTCGGCAAAGCAGCCGAATGCCAAACACAAATCCAGAATCACACTGGGTCCATCCAAAGCATCTCTTTGATGCATTATGGGCCCGACACACCAATGATAGGTGTTTCACACAGTGAATTCACGGGAAAAACTGTATGGGAGACTTAGAATCTTTCCTGATTGTTTTTCTGCACTCAGGCACACTGCGTACCGGTACTCAGCATTCAGTACCGGTACTCAGCATTCAGTACCGGTACCCAATGTAATTTTCAGCACCAAAAGCATTGCGTACCGGTACCCAAAATGGCGTACCCATACCCAGCACAAATTTCTGCACTTAGGCAGATTTTTGCATATTGAGCCTTCGGAGTCCGTTTCTAAGGTAATTTTGCACCGTATGAGCTCGGTTTTGCCTGAAATTTTGCACGCACCCTGGGAAACACCTTTAAAACATGTTCTCATTGCACTTTTCCCAATTTGGCCAAAGTTCAAACCGAGACACCAAGTTTCAGCTCGCTACATTCTCAACTTACTTTTGATCCAAAGACTATTTTCTTCGAACCAAACTTGTTCCGCCACATTTTATTCATATTTTAAAATATGTTGGAAGTGATTCACTCGCACTTGGCTAATTCAGCGAAGCCGGTGCACTACAGAAACGCTTCCAATTCACTTGTAATTATATTTAAAATGTGTTACAAGTATTTTTTACTGAATTTCGCTATTTTGCGAAAATCGGTGCACTACATGAAGGACAACCAAATAGAAAGACTTCTAGTTACAGAGGGAACCACAAAAAAATTAGTGGGTAGTGTGAGCATAAGAGACATCAGATTTCTGCTGCTTAAGCCAAGGCTCTTCTTTGATTTCAGGTCACTTCTATGGCATATGGTATATAGAATTCCATTGTTTAGTTCATTAAAGTTGCATTTTGTCTTTCAAATAGAAAATTATGCCATAAAATTTATAACATTCTTCCCCCATGATGTGAGTCTAAAAGTTCTCAATGATCGGTGAACCTGCTTGGAAGTAATTTTGTATTATGGTGATCCAATTGAAGATTTGGATTGTTGTTCACTATTTTATTTTACACTTTTATGTCATAGCTGATAGAGTTTTCATTTGTTTCCTTTAGTTTGTCTTATAGTTCTCTTCTGCTTACAGGCATCTAACTGTGTTGGATTTCATAAAGACCATAACCTCAGCAGAAATAGAATTAGCAAACACAATGATAAATCCAACTACATGTGCACCTACTACTTGCCCGGGGAGTGTCATAGAGAGTTTGGATCTGTTCAGAGTTTGGATCTGTTCACTGGATTTATGTAGTATATGGTTGGTGTTGTGACGTTAAGAAATGTAATCTCTTGCTTCGTTTATGAACCATCTGATCACTTTGATAACTACTTTAAATATAAAACAGAGGTACAGAATCAGTGATGTATGACCAATTAATTTTCTCTATGCGAATTACACTCTTCTTTTTTTTTATAGAATGTATATAAAATATTTTATAGGATCTGCAATTTTTTTATAATTTTTTTTCAACTTATGCAAAAGAGAGAGATTTTGCAATTTTTGTATAAAATATTTTTTTCTCTCCTTTGCATAAAATATTTTAAAATATTTTATGCAAAAATATTTATTTTATATAATATTTTATAATACAATATCTTTTATTACTCTCTTTTAATAAAATTTTACAGAATATTTCTCTTATCTCTTTTTCTAAATAAAATCTTATAAAATCTCATAAAATCTTATAAAATTTTCTCAATATTCTATAAAATCTCTTCAATATCCTATAAAATCTTCTTAATATCCTCTTTATCTCTTTTTTTTTTAATAAAATTTTATAAAATCTCATTAATTTTTTTTAATATTCTATAAAATCTTTTCAATATCCTATAAAATTTTCTTAATATTCTTTTATCTATTTTTCTTAATAAAATCTTATAAAATCACATAAAATCTTCTCAATATTCTATAAATTTTTTTCAATATCCTATAAAATTTTCTCGATATCCTCTTATCTCTTTTTATTAATAAAATCTTATAAAATTTCATAAAATCTTATCAAATTTTCTCAATATCCTATAAAATCTTTTTAACATCTTATAAAATCTTCTCAATATCCTATATAATATTCTCATAAAATCTTCTCAATATCCTATATAATATTTTCATAAAATCTTCTCAATATCCTATAAAAAAAACTGCAACTCTATTGGAATTATTTTGTTTACCAACAAAATATCTATAAATCTCTACAGTATACTGCATATTTATCTCAGAATACGACTTAAATTAAATCGTTAAATTTTATAATATTAAACAAGCAGAAAACTTTACAGATAAAAATATTTATAGAGGAAATCAAATGTAATGTTATATTTCTACTGTTTATTTTATATCTTATTGTATAATTTATTGTGAAAGTTACAAATAATAATTATTATTATTTTATATTATTAAAAATTATTATCAAAACTATCCGCAGCGAAACGCGGGGACTTCACTAGTAATAATAATAATAATAACACAACTCCAAAAAGCTCACAGAGAACAAAAAAAAATAATTTCATAAATAATTGAAAGATTAGAAAAAAATTAATTTATAGATAAAAAAATAATTTTACAAATAATTGAAAGATTAAAAAAAACTAATTTATAGATAAAAAGAGAAAATTCGATTAATTAAGAGTAAATATTAATTTCACTCACAATTTAATAAAATTTTGAATTAATACACAAATTTACAAACTCAAGACCCACAAACTGGTGGTGGCGAGGAAGATGACGAGCGACACGTGGCCCGGAGGGTACCGATGGCTAGCGGCGAGCAACCTAGGAGGGTTCCGATGGCAAGCGGCGGGCATCCTGGGAGGGGTTCCGATCGAGCTTGCTGTTCCTCGTGGGCATGGGCGTGGGCGAGGGCGTGGATGCGGGCGTGGCCGAGGACGTCGAGGGAGAGGACGAGCTCAAAATTGAGTTTTAGCTCAATTTTGAGTTTGAGGGTGTATTATTGACATTTTTGTCATTATGTTTTTTTGTTGTTACCCAAATGTTATTTCTGTTGTGAAATTGTTTTACATAATTACTGAATGTTTTATCTCAATATCTGGATGTTTGTGAAACTTGTTATACTTTTTTATTTTGTTATGAAATTTATTGTACAAATTTTGGTTTTTTGAGTTGAAAAAAAATGTTGTCTGTATTGTGGTTAAAGGCGCTGAACCATTCAGCGCCTTTAATATTTATGTTAAAGGCGCTGAATAGTTCAGTGCCTTTAGCACTTCTACCACAGAACCTGAGGACTTGGCCAATTTTTTCAAAAATTGGCTAAGTCCTTAGTGCACACGCAGAAGGCACTAATTCATTCAGCGCCTTTAATATATATGCAGAAGGCGCTGAATCATTTGACGCCTTCATAGGGTTTTTGTGAAGGCGCTGAATCATTCGGCGCCTTCAGCAAATACACTGAAGACGTTGAATCATTCAGCACCTTCAGATGGTCTAGCCCCTGTGGCGCCCTGCTGGCAAAAGTAGGGTTAGTTTTACAAATATTTTTTCAAAGGGTTATTTTACAAAATTTAAAAATTTATGGGTTAGTTAAAAAAAAAAAACTCTAATTTTCTCATATATTGTTGGGACATCCCAGAAATGTTGAAAAATCGTGCACATCAATTATTTGACATGTTTTTCTTCCTACTAACTCATTTTTAGCTCATTGAAGTCTGCTTCCTCATTTTTTTCGAGCATCACCAATCCAGATGAAGCTGAGATCCGCATCAAGGAAATGACAAAAACTTTCATAGCATTTAGATGTATTGAGAAGATGAAATTAGGTTTGGAATTTACACACTTGCAAGCAATGCAAATAATTGATGAAATTAGGTTTGGAAAAACACACTGTTTTTGAATTTGAACATAGTTTAAAATAGAATATCTTGATCTAGACTATCCAGTCCTTGTTGAACTCAATTTTAAGCCAAATTTCAATATATATATATATATATATATATATATATATATATATATATATATATATATATATATATATATATATATATATATATATATATATATATATTAAATTAACATTTTAATTTGAAATTTGGAATTTACACACTTGCAAGCAATGCAAATAATTGATGAAATTAGGTTTGGAAAAACACACTGTTTTTGAATTTGAACATAGTTTAAAATAGGATATCTTGATCTAGACTATCCAGTCCTTGTTGAACTCAATTTTAAGCCAAATTTCAATATATATATATATATATATATATATATATATATATATATATATATATATATATATATATATATATATATATATATATATATATTAAATTAACATTTTAATTTGAAATTTATGTATTAAAAAACTATTATAATCATAGAGGCACTTTATATATGTTTTTTAAATGAAATATTTAAAAGTAAAAAATGATATAATATATTTAGCTTTATTATTTATACCGTTAGTACTATGTCCAAATCTGATCTACTCTTTTCCAAACAAATTAATTTATGGGGATCTAATTTTCTGAACAGTTTTATATATTTATTTTTTTGTTGTCTAGGACCAGTTATTTTTTGGGCCGGATTCTACTTCATTATGTTGTCCTTTGCCCCGCTTGTCTATGAAAGAGCTTTACCCACAAGTCCACAACTAAGCAAGGCCACTTTTACGGGTCACACCACTTGATCACGTATCAAACTTTGGTTGCAAATAGGCCAATTCATGGGCCTAAATTTTTTGCTAGATAATCTGCCTCTCTAGAAACTCTTGCAATTTTCGGTTCTAGGCTTTAGATCCAGCTAGGGCTTGCACTGAAGTTTGCTATTCGCAAGTAGATCGTATTCAAATCGAAATGAGGTTAAGACCGATCACTCACTTAATAAACAAATTGAATAATTTTTCAGCTCGAAATCTTAACGAGCCGAACACAAGCTAGAATCATCTCGCTTGTATTTGGCTTGATATAGCTCGAATTAATATATATATATATATATATATATATATATATATATATATATATATATATATATATACACTGTATAGTCCCATTTTTTAGTTTAGGGTATTCAAATCAACGATCCACACCGTTAAATATGATCTAGGGTATATAAAGTTCTTATAATTTTTTTTAAAAAAATTTCTATATAATTTACTTTATGATCAAACTATTTTAAAATTATTAATTTTCAATGGCTATTATGGCGAATTTGTAGTTTAACGATGTAGAAGAATCTAAATTTATTCAAATTTTGATAGAAAATATTTTAAATCATTTAAATCAAGATCAACATTCTTGATCTTAAATTTAAAAGTGTTATTCTCAAATTTTAAAGATTATTTAATTTTTACCGTTCATTTTGACATGATTTATATACTAAATAAATAATATCGAAAAGAATTAATTTTTTTTTTTAAGAATCTCATATATCTTAAATCATATTTAACGGTGTGGATGATTTGAACATTCTAAAATCGAAAATAAAACTATAGTAGTAAAGTCCTAATTATATCAATAGTATAGGTGCATATATATATATATATATAATCCGGCTACTGTGCTTGTACAAGCACCAAACAATTGGTACTTGTAAGTTTTCTACCGTTAGATCTAACATTTTGATTAATTCTACCCCTTAGATCATACTATTTCACCAACCACCCACTAAACCCAAGGGGCCTACCATCATCCTAACCATACATTCTTACATCCAAGGATAAAAAACTTACAAGCACATATAACTTAGTACTTTTACAAACATAGGAGCTCAATTATATATATATATATATATATATATATATATATATATATATATATAGTTGAGTTGGAATGCTATCAGTAGCAAACGGGCCCTATTGCCATTTATTTATTTTCGATGATAGAGTTTTCAAATTGATAATCGCCATCATTAAATATGATCTAAATTATTGAAAATCTAAAAATCAAATTTTAAATTTTTTCGATATTATTGATTTAATGATCAAAGTATTGTAAAATTAGTAATTAATGGTAAATATGGATATTTTGTTTGTTTAAAGGTGCAAAAAAATCTAAATTAATTAAATTTTGGTTAGAAAATATTTTAATATATTAAAATAAAATCTATACTCTCAATCTTGATTACAAAACTTCTATTATCACTTTTTTAAAAATATTTATTTTCAGCCGTTCATTTTATGTCATCTTAACGGATAAGAAAAAAATATCGAAAAAATATGAAATTTAATTTTCAGATAATTTAAATAATTTAGATCATATTTAACGGTGCCGATTGTCATTTTGAAAACTCCATCATTGAAATAAATGGATAACAATGGAGCCTGTTTGCTAACGATAGTATTCCAGCCTACCTATATATATATATAATAATTTTTTACTATTTGAATTTTATATCAATCCAAATGCAAAGAGACCTATATTTTATAAGGAAAATGCTAGATGTACACCCCAAATGGGGTGTACATCTTACACCCACCCCATCCTAGGGGTGGGTGAATTCCACTCGTCACATCGAGTGACGAGTGGATGAATGCCCACCCTAGGATGGATGGATGTAGGATGTACACCCCATTTGGGGGTGTACACCTAGCACTTCTCATTTTATAAATTTAAATGATTAGATTAAGATTCTAATTTTCTTTCAACTTTTCACCCAGCAGTAAAACTGACCATCTAACTGCCTAGAGAAGCTCCAACTTTGCAGAGAGCTAGGTTGCAATAGGGAATGGCGGGGACCTACGTACTCTGCATCATAAAAAGTAATTATGAAATAGAATATTACTGCACTGACAGATAAATAACATTGTAAAAGTAACGCGGCAGGAACTAAAACTATCCTATATAACCTTCAAGGCTTGAATGGCATGATTTAGCCAAATTGGAGTATTTCTGAAGGCTTATTTTTGAACTCGATTTTTTTCGCCCTGTTCTATTCGTTGGGCACAAGTGTTTTGGTTAAAAGGACGTACTAATCCTGCTGAATCATCATGCTAATGAGGCGCTAATCCACCTTGTCTTGGGTGGAAATACCTACACGCGCGTGGGCTTTAAGGAACGGTGTTTCAAACACGTCAAAAGGCTATTAAAGTTTCTATTCCTTTTAGGCCTTATAGAATCCTCATCTAGGATTAGGGGTGTAATGGGTCGTGGCCGACATTCGGGTCAGAGGCCAGCCAGGATTCAAATCCGGATCGGGCCGGAGCTACTAAGCATCCGATCCAACACAGCCCTCCGGCACGAAACGGGCCGGATCGTGCTTCGGGCCGGCCTTTTAAAATTTTCAAATTGACACCACTAGTTAACAGGACTTTTGAATTTCAACATGACTTGTAAATCAGGTGTGAATTGAAGGAAATGATGCAATTAGGGTATTAATAAAGAGTTAGTATAATTGACTTTTCGCATGAGTTTAGTCTAATAGTCTCGAAATCAACCAATTTGATGTCATTTTTTGTATACATGGACAAGTAGCGTATTTTTTTATTCCTAATCCCTACAATAATCACGAAATAGGAATTATAATAATTAGCTTAAGAAAATTATGTTGTTTAATAACTTATTGGCCACCGTTTTTAGGTGTAAATGTTCACTTGAAGTGGCGGGTACTCGCAAGAGTTATATGTAAATCTTTTCTTCTCCATAGTTTAAAAAACAATAAAAATTGTCGAGTTTTAAGATCCTCAAATACTTTATTAAATATTGCTGGCAGTTAAAAATAAAATCAAAAGTCGTGCGAAATAAACACGTAAATTTATGGCAATAAAAAAAACTTTTTGCATCAAAAATTATTCCCACAAATTATATATTAAATAGCAATCAAAATGGTACTAAATATTGTGAGTGAGCAAGGAAACTACACAAATTATATTTCTCAATATCTAAACATATAAAGCTTACAAAAATAGCCAATATAACTCACATAGCCTCCAACAGAGAAAAATAATTTGGGGATGGAGCCCTGTCCCGTTTGATACTTTGGGATCCATCGCCGTGTGGGCATATAATCTCATATCATGAAGCAAATTTTTTGTTTTTTTTTTTTGGTTTTTTGATTAAACAGAAATATATCCTATTTAATAGAAGTACAGGACGCAAGCATAGAGAAAAAGTCCCAGTACAAAATGTAGCGTCAGCATCCAAACAAACAAAAAGAAAAAAATCTCTACAACCAGTGTGCGAGCTGTCCACCCCAAAAAAACAACCAGATAAACCGAAAATCAAAGCCTACAACCTGATAAACTCCAAAAAACAAAGCTTATGACTAGAGGTATCAAAGAAGACGAAAGAGGAACTCCAGAAGTCGCAGCCTTAGAGGTTGGATAATTAGACCCGATCTTGAAGCAAAATTTAATACACATTAAATATATTATAAAAAAAAGTTAAAAATTAAAAATAGTTTCTCCAATAAATTTGTAGTTTGTGAATTAATGTCAAATTAAATTTCAAACTCTTAATTTTAACATTTTTTTGAGATTCTTAATTATTTTATTTTAGATAAAATTATTTTATTTTTAATACTAAAACCCCACCAAGATTGTCTAAACTCCGTTGTATTTATCTATTTTTTTAATTTAAAAAATAAATGTTTGAAAAATAATTTAGCATGCATAAAGTTCATAAACTTAAAATTTATCAAGTAAAAACTACTTTAATTTTTTTCTTATAATTTTCTTAATATATATTAGACTTTTTAACTAGTGAGTCCGAAAAAATTCGCCCCGCTAAGTAATAAGAGAGTAAGATGTCGATCGATATCCGTTCTAATTAAGTAGGGAGCTTCAAAATGTGAGATCCGACCCACGCGGCGACGGATCCCAGTCTCTTAAATGGATAATTTAGTTTTCAGTTTCCAAACAATTTTTGTCCCACCTCCAACCTTTTCCTGTATCTATATTAAAAACACATGTACTAATTTAGTACCAACTAACATTGTACTAGCATTTACCCTTAAAACCTACTAATTATTCATCCGCAAAACAAACTCTTTATAGTGGCGATAGTGATATTTGAATTGCCCAAAAAGCAAGCAATTAATTGCCATTTTGTGGTGACGATCTCATCCATAATAATCTCATAAAGGCAATGTATATAAAAAACAACAATATTACTTTTAACAAGAAGTGGTTGATGTGTGGAGCGGTCCCTCAAATTAATATTTAATTAAGTCTATAATAAGCCCAATATGGCTGGTTAATCAATCTCATGTGAGACCAAAAAAGAAAACCCCTTTTTTTTTCTTTTTTTTTTTTCTTAGTTGATTCTAAAACTCATCAGTGCTGCTTCCACTGAAGATTAGAATTGGATTACAATTAATAATAGAAAACTTTAAAATTTAAGTAATCATATTTGGATTTCACTATTATGTGCTTTATGTGATATAATGCCGTATCTTTATTTACTGTTACGAATTTATGTCTTCTTTTAAATTTGGATTGAGTCAAATTTAATAACCGATTAAGTTGGTTATGATATAGATTAGGTATATGGAATATATTATTTGATCTTGAAGATAATTTCTGTTGGTGCAAGATTTATGTCTATCCATACACGTCCTAATCTAATTAGGATTGGTTGACTCTTTGACCGTTTTCATTATGTATTATATATGGGTGATGCTACCTGTACACCCCGTGAGGGGTGTACATCCTACACCCCACCCCATCCTGGGGTGGGGCTTCTTTCACTGGTCACATCATGTGACCAGTGGAATTCACCCCACCCCAGGATGGGGTGGGGTGTAAGATGTACACCCCTCACGGGGTGTACACTTAGATTTACCCATTATATATATGCATGGATGGACTTTGGTGAAAAGAAGAAGAAGAGAGAGACGGCCGATGGGCCAAGTTAATTACGATACATCTCAGGCTAATTAATTAGTGCATGAAGGTGTCGGGAAGTACGGCCTAATTAAGAGTATCGATTCTCTTGAAGTTGTACGGCATGCAGGAGACTAATTAATTAGCGCCCTAATTAATTAAAAGGTGGCCGATTCTTGATGCAAGCTTGGCAGTATTAAAGTAGAGAAGTGCACGGCGATTCGCATGCGGCGTTGGGTTCGGCAGCGGAGCGGAAGTTCTCGACCAATTGCTTGAGCGGTTTGGATTACTCGAAGCAACAGAATAAAAGATTTTGGTCAGAAATTTATATATTTATCTAATTTGGTCTTCTTGATTACGGATTATTTTTTTGGAGTTTTTCGTTGGAATAAGAGATAGGTGGGATTCACCATAAGGCTCTTGGTTTTTTTTATTTGGAGAAGACATAAGATGTAAGCTTGTATTTCTTTTGTTTCTTATAGTGGAATACATCTCTCTCGCTCTCCCCGTGGGCGTAGGCAGTTGCCGAACCACGTAAAAATTTTAGTTTCTTATTTTTCGCATTTATTGCTGTTACCGAAATTTTGATTTTCTCTATTTTTCGTGCATCTGTGTTGATAGTGCATAACGGATTGTCCATCAAATTTCCAACAAGTGGTATCAGAGCGTAAGGTTCGCGCTACAACAGAGATGTCGAAGGTCTCATCATCTAAGTTTGAGGTGGAGATATTTAACGGTAAAGAAAATTTCGGTCCCTGGCAGAGAAGAGTGAAAGCCCTTTTGGTACTACAAGGTCTTCATAAGGCGTTGCTCGGAAAATCGAAAAAGCCGACATCAATGAGCGATGAAGATTGGGTGGAGATTAATATGGCGGGAGTAACCGACGACACTAGTCAGGTTATTTTGATGGTTTCTATAGGTCTAGAATCTCTCAGTGACTGGATATTGGATTCGGGTTCTTCTTAACTCAAGACAGGTTTTTATTTGATACTTACAAATTTTGTGAAGGTGGTAATGTTATGATGGGTAATCACACTAACTTTAAGATTGTTGGTATCAAAACAGTGAAAATAAAGATGTTTGATGGTGTGGTGAGAACGTTAACGAATGTGAAACATATTCCGGATCTCAGGTTGAATCTTATATCACTTCGTACTCTTGATTCTATTGGCTGTTCTGTTAACATTTCAGGTGGAGTTGTTAAGGTGAAAAAGAGTGCTAAGATTGTTATGAAGCGAGAGAATAAAGGGAATCTATACAAGCTAATTGGTAAACTGGTAACAGCGGAGAAGTCTAGACATTATCTAGACTTTGCTAACCTGCATGATTGATAGTGTCGGAATGCCTCAGGGAGAGGGGGCGATAAGATGAGAGAGTGGTGAAATACAAAAGAAGTCAAGGTGGAGATTGTTACGGATTTATGTTTTCTTTTGAATTTGGATTGAGTCAATTTAATTAACCGATTAAGTTGGTTATGAGTAGAGGCTGGAGATGGTGCCGATGAGGTCAACAGGGGGCATGAAGCTCGAATATGCCCAGACTGTCCACATTTGTAACAACGATCCCACCTCTGATCACAAGTATCTGGCTGATGCTGTCCTCCACAAAAAATACAGCGGTTGGAATATCATGGTTGTCTCGGCTGTTGTTGTCTCTGCGACTGCTGCTAAGATCTCTGTTGTCGCGGCTGTGACCTCTGCTGCTGCTGCTGCTGCGATGGTCACTAGGATCCACCAGGCCCTCGCCAATCGGAACACCCACGGCCATAAAACTGAGGCCGCGGCGGTCGTGGCGGTCTCCAAGAACTAGCCTGTCTCCCATCGTCGGGCGCTGGCCGCTTTCTCTCAGAACTCTGCGCGGCCAATCCTCCCATCTTCGCAACCACAACGTCACCCCGCTCCACCCATAGGGCATGCTCAACGGCCTCATCAAGGGTCTGAAGCCTCTGAGCGTGCACCAAGGTATAGATCTCACTGCAAAGGCCGCACGAACAGAGGAACCTAGTGCGGCCTGTCACGAGCGACGAAGGGCACGCAGTTAAGCAACTGCGTGAACTCCTGGTAGTACACCTGCACTGACCCGTTGCCTTGCTGTATGTTCTTCAAGTCATTCTCCAACTTCTGCTTCACATTGCTCGAAAAATAAGTCCCAAGTAGCATACGTCGAAACTCGGACCAAGGCAGCTGCCGAATGGTCTGGAATTCCACTGGCTCCACCCGACGCCACCAGGCATCAGCATCCCCATCTAAACAGTGAACCACTATGTGAACCCTATACCTGGCATCAATGAAGAAATCCATGAATAACTTTTTCATTACAGCTAACCATGCCTCTACCTCCCATGGCTCAGTATTCCGCCCCAAGAACCTAGGCGGACCAAATTGGCGGAACTTGGCCAACTTCTCAGCAACAAACTCCTCCTCGGCTGGAGTCAAAGGCTGGGCCGCTCCCTGGGCCCCACTACTCGAAGACGGTGCCGTCGATACACTAGGTGCAACCGGAGGTGCCGGGGTCTCCACAACAGTCGGGGGTGGCACCTCCCGCTACGCCAGCAGCTGATCTATCCGCTGCTCCTGTCGGCGAGTGCTCTCCGCCAATTGGAACACCAAGGCCCTCAACTCTCTCATCTCAGTAGATCCGGACTGCTCCAGTTCCTCAGGGAGTGCAGGGGTACCCCGGGTGGGAATACGACGTCGGGGAGGCATCCTGTCACAGGAAATCCACAAGTCAGAAACACAACCACACTCGAACCAATCTAGTGAAATTCAAAGACATTCTCCTACTTTTGTAACTTTATGTTGTCTGCAGCCAACATAATCGTCCAACAGAAGTAGGGTATGTCTGTCCCTCTCCACTCACTAGAAGAGTCAAATATACAAATCACCTACTTTCGCAAAGTATCACGCCTCTCACGCCCTATCATCCTAGGGTCTGCCAAAAGCCTAGGATTTTCTAAGTCCCAACTGGCCTATTCCTAAGCTCTGATGCCAACCTAATCTGTCACGCCCCGGGTGTAAACTAGAACCCGGGCTCGTCTACAGATTCGCCGTGCACACGGAATTTCCCGCGTACACGAAGTGCAAAAACCTGCTCAGATATAAGAAGAATAATAAAGAGCACGAGTACAGAGTTGGAACTAAAACTATACCATCTCAGACTGAAATTGAAAGTAAGATACAGCTGTAATCAATAAAATAATCTCTCCCAGCTCACCAGAAAAAAAAATACAACCAGCTGGCAGAAGTCAGACCCCAAAAGGAAGAGTACAACATTCTGAGTGAAGGGGGTACATCAATAGTCTAACCAGACTCTCAACCTCACAGGAGATCTATCTACTCAGCGATTCCCTTATCTCGATCAGCTGCCGAAAGCCCAGCAGTTCCCGCAGAAGACTCTGCAAAACAAAGTGGAGAAAAATGGGAAAACAACCATGGGTGTGAGAACCACTAGAAAAACTAGTAGCCCCCAGTGGGTAAATCCTCAAGATCTGACGTACCCACTAAGTCTATCAGATGCAAAAAGAAAAGTAAAGTGGTAAGCTGAAATAATCTGATGATAAGGAGAACTACCACCACTATGCCTCTAATGCAGTACCAAATAAAGCGACTGTGTAAGTATATATGCATCAGTAAATGAGAACTGCCAAAATAACCCAATCAATGGACCAGTAAGAAAAGCCCGGTACTGCCTGCTCTGCCATCACCATCGGTTATGCCAGCCAACGCATGTCGCCGATGTGATATCCACACAAGAACCTAGTAACCGACCGGTACCTATCCGGTCCTGTCTCACACTCTGGAGTGGCACTCGAGGGGAGCTACCCGCATGAGGAAGTAATCAGTCAAAAGTAGATCAGTACAGCAGGGCTTAGCCACGACTATGCTCAAAGTGGAAAACTCCATCCACTTACAAAACCCCACTCCCCAATCCGATGCTAAAATCAACACCCGGTCAACCACCCTATATCCGCGGTTGCCGCAATACTTCACAAGCCCACAATCTGGTACAACCACCCCAGACCCCACACTTCCAGCTACAATATACCAAACCTCTGCTCGCAACCCGAGCAACATGAACCCCATGTCTAAGTAAAAGGAGAAGAAAGAAACAAACATGTTTTCTTCTAAGTCAAGTCCCAATATGATAGTGTAGCGATAAAAATGTGGCCTATCTAGATGTCCATACAAGCATGCAATTGTTCTCATTAAGAATAAACGGGAATATCAAATAACAGCTTGACATAAGAGTAACCACTAAGTCATGATCGCTAACCAACTACACATGTCTAAAACAGGTCCTCATAATATACCAGTCTCACATAGATAGGCTAAGGAATCACCAGAATAACATGTTTATGTATGGTTAATAAGGGGGTGGCGAAACAATTATAGTGTATTGGGGACCACTCTAATAGTCCTAGTGAGTCAATCGTAGAAAGAGGTATACAACAACCACCCACCTGGAATGCTGTAGGACACCCGAACCCCATGCAGCATTTTTCCGATGGATCCACTGTTAGAACACCTGTTGTTGGTGTATCTGGCCCATGGTGCATCAATGGGATGCCACAGATGGACCCTGTAAGGTTTTATTAGCTGTGTTGGCTTTCGGCTGGGTTTGCCGAAATTTTGAAAAAGAATTAGGCCAAACAGACGGCGGAAATGGATTCAGCACGGAAAAACGCTTGAAAATGGCTTTTTGTTTGCCAAATTCTGAGTCCGGATGCCCAAAAACGGACTCCCGGAAAATTTACTGGATTTCTGGTGCATGGGGGAGCCGTGGACCGGCGGGGGTGCCACGTGGCAGGCCCGGATTGGCCGGCGCACGCGGCCGGGTCCACGGAGCGCAAGGGTAAGGACCGGGGTGCACCGCGGGGCGCGTGGACCGGGGGCGTGCCACGTGGCAGCGCCTGACTGGGCGGCTCAGGTGCGCTCGGTCCGCGAGTGCGTGCGGGGAGGCGTGGACCGGGGCGCGCCACGTGGCGGCACCCGGTTGGCGGGCGCTTGAGCGCGCGGTTCACGCAGCGCGCGGGGCAGGTGCCGCGGGCAAGTGGCCGTACGCGGGGCAGGCGCGGGCGACGTGGGCGGTGCCACGTGGCGCCCGCTGATTCGCGGGCGCCACCTACCGCGTTGACGCGGGCAGGGACACGTGGCGCTCCCCGCGGCGGCTTGCACGGCTGCGGCGTGTTCGGGGGACACGTGGCGGGCGCCGGCGCGGGTCGGACCAAGCAGGCGTCCGGCTGGATCCCGTGTGCGGGCTGGGCCGGGCCGGGCTGCACTGTGCGCGCCCGAAACCGGCCGGGCCGGGCTGCACTGTAGCCGCCCGAATCCGGGCTGGGCCGCACTGTAGCCGCCCGAATCCGGGCTGGGCCGCACTGTAGCCGCCCGAATCTTGGGACAATTTCGGTATTATCCGAATTGTTCCTTTGGGCCTATAAATAGGCAGCCCGAGCCCTCTTTGCAGCCCTTTTTCTCCCTGTCTGTGCAAGATCTCCCCGAGCTTCCTCTTGATGAATTGTTCCTCTCATAATCCTTGATCTTCCTGCGGAGTTTTAGAATTTTTGGAGGCTCAAATCCTGAGGTTTCAGATTTTTCTTGGCGCGGCGCGACGCTCTTTCTTCGGTGTTTCTTCCGTCGCTCTTCGGTGTACGAGCTCCCCCGACCTACTCCGACCATCGTTTCGAGCGATTTCTTCGCTGCTGGATTCGTAACAGGTGAGGCTACGATTTTGGGTTTCTCGCACATTTTCAGATTTCACGTTTTTCGAGGTGTTTTCTCGTGCTCATTGGGACCCTTTTTGCTGTGAGATTTTGGTGAGGGCAGCACCTTCTTTTGAGGAGATCTTCGCGCACGAGTCTCGGATCAAGACATGCTTATAGACTTTTTTCATCTACTCGACGCGAGGATCATCGTGGATTTTTCTTGGAATTTTTGGAGACCTTCCCGAAGGTATACACTTTTCCTTTTATCTGTACAAGAGTTTACAGTTGAATGGTTTTGGGATTGTGCGCACCGATACTGTGGAATTTGTAACTTGGCCTACGGTGCTTGGAATTGGACGTGCAGGTACCCGTTTCGAAGCTATCGACGCGAGGATCGCTGTGGTATTTTTATCAGAATTTTTGGAGTTCGTTTTACAGGTGAAAATTTCGCAGTAAGTGGACTGTTCCCAGCAGATTTGTAAAACCTGGATTTTAATGGATTTAAAGTGTAACTGTAGCCTTATGTTGTACCCAGGAGGGATTGTGGACTGTGCTGGACCTGTTGGACCTAGAGTGGTTATTTTCCTGGTTTCCTCAGCTGTACGACTCTGGACAGTTAGCGTCTTCAGGTGGGTGGCTTGCTTTCAAGATCTATGGACTGTGCTATAATTCTATTGATATAGAATCATGCATGATAGTGATTGGACTTGGGTAGCATGCTAGAGTGTAGGAATTGTTGATCCTTGTTTTATCTGTTGATCTTGTGATCTCTTGCTTCCTACTATCATGTTAAATATTTGTTATGTTGGAACCTGACCTAGCACCCCCGTCATATGTTGCATGTGTAACCAGACCAGTAGAAAACCCTCACTTGGGCTAGGGTTATTTATGTTTAGACATCCACACTTTATGTCGCATTCCTGGACTTAGTGTTATCCTCGCCCGGGTAGTGGGCCGAGCGGTCGGGACTTCTCTATAGTGTGGGATGCATTTGCACTCGTGCTTGGGAGCAAGTGGAGTCTGGTAGATGTAGTGGTTCGCTTGTCTGTATCGGGAACCGTTTGGGGTAAACGGTGGACCCGAGAGATCTTGTTTTCCCCTGTTTGGGTCGTCGCCACTGTGTTAGTGGCAGTAGTTTACTAGTGTTAGCCGGACCTAGAACCCAGAACCCTTTTCGACATATACATGATTTTAGCCTACCAATGTTTTCTTCCAAACATCGAAGGGCCGCTGGAGTCTGTTCTTGTTTGATTGGACAAAGGCATCAGCCCTTCGGGGTTTGGGTAAAACACTTGTTTTCTAACTGTTTTTCTAAAAAGAACTAAAATCATTAAATATGGATTTCTTCCAGATCAAATTAGTTTTCAATAACAAATGTCACCTTTTTCCCGTAAATCTCCCCACTCGAAAGGATTCGAGTGGTCTGGGTTCTAGGGGCCGTTCCTCTGTCGGGACGAAAGCCACGGGGGCCGAGCCTGGAACCTGTTCTTGTTTGATAGGGTTGTAGGGGTAGGTCTCCCGGGACTTTCGGGCCCTGTTGGTGTCTTCTGCGAGTTGTACTGTGATTATTGCTTCCCCGAACTATAAGGGATCGGGAACTTCGATAGTCGGAGCCTAGAGTCTGTTCTTGTTTGATAGGGTTCTTAGCGCCGGTCTATCGGGTTTCCGAACCCTTACGGTGTCGGTCTTTCTGGAGAGTTTAGTGTTCTGTTGTGGGAGCCGTCTGGTGGACGGTGGCCCCAGCTGTGTGACTTCCAGCTTGTGGTTGAGAGTTGGTGTTGTTGGTCGATCTTGTTGATCGTGGTTTGGACTATAGCCTGCATGAGCCATATTTGAGCTCGACAGAGATACGCGGATACTTTCCTCGGTGGGGTCGCTCCCCTCGAGAGCCACTCCGGAGTTGGGCCTGTTACTTGCTATCGCGACTTGTCGACGCCGTCCCTCTGACTGGCCCAGTTAGCGGCAGTCACGGACACCCTACGGTAGACCCGTCCTGTTGAGGATGTGCGGCAGTAGGTGGGCGCAGGTTTGACTGGACCCTTTGAGGGAGTCAGTTTAGATTTGGTGAGTTTACTGTGTGTGTTAGTAGATGCATCATGTTTCATCTGTTCCTTTTCTTGAGCATCTAGATAGAGGCATAGTAGCTGTAGAGTTACTTTTCCAGCCCTTTCATTTCAGTTTTATATTGTTACTTTATGCCTCTAGTAGACTTAGTGGGCAGTCCGTCGGGCTTGTTGGCGGCACCCACTGAGAACTACTTGGGACGTAGTTCTCACACCCGTCGTGGTGTATTTTCCCACAGGGACTTCTACTCCGGTTCCTGCTGCTCCTGTTGCTGCTTCTTCTGATCGAGGTAAGGGAGTCGCGAGATAGTTCCCCACCAGTCGTCGTCCAGAGAGTAGATGTACCCTTATTACTTTTGAGAGTTCCTGTTGAGAGAACTTTGTAGTGAGGTATAGAGTTGTATTTATTTTCTACTGCTCGAGAGACTTTTGTACTTTTGGTGAGGACTTGTGTTGTATATAGTTTTTATTTCTAGCAGTTTTACTTTCAGCTCTGATATCTGCATAGTATAGATGCTCTTTTGCAGGTTAGTTGCTTCGTCTATACGGGCTTCCCGTATGGGCGGCGGATCTGTTGTCGAGCCCGGGTCGCAGTTTCGACGCCGGGGCGTGACAAATGCGCAGATCCGAAACCTGATCTGCTGAAATCTGACGGGCGCGTTCCTCCAGCTCCTACGGTCTCAACGAAGCCAAGATCTCACAAAAAATCCTACCGAATCAGTGGTGGTGCACAAAACGGTGTAGTGCTGTCCAAAATCAATAAGCGAAAATCCGGCGAGTAAGTCGGGACAGAAAAAGGGTTATTCTGCACAATATCTTCAACCGGGGTCAAAAGAGTAAATACTCACCGTGATCTAAACTAAAAATCCAAACTTCCCCTTTTTCTGCGAAATGCCGCACGGTCCACGAAAACTGTAGAAAGAGTCAACCGCAGTATAAAATAACAGTCCCAAAATTCAGTGTTTGCTGTTTGGTGCAACAGGCCAGAAAAATAGTAATTTTCACCCGCTAAAAGTCCTCCAAAAAATCCAGAAAAAATATAGTTGTGATCCTCGTGAAGCATAGATGCAAATCGAGTCCTCAAATTCCCGATTCCGACAATCGTAGGCCGAGAAATTGAATGATCTTTCCTCCGCTGTCCAGAAAAATGTCGCAGCAAAAAGGTGCTTAAAGATGTCTCGAAAACCCCAATAAAAACTAAGAACAGAGGAGAATGATGAACATAGAAAACATAGGCCTACCTCCCATGATCACGTCGAACTAAAAATCGGCTGAAGAGTCCCTTGGATCAGCACAGGGGAGCCCACGGACAAAACTGCGACGGAAAAAGGCCACCAAAGAAGCAACGTCGCGTCGCGCCAAAACAGGGAAATCGTCGACGCCACAGCCTCCAAAAGTTCATGACTCCTTCAATAGGTGGAGGACACAGAGGAGAAGTGCTCTGCCAATGGAGGAGCCCCAAAAAAATCCCAAAGTCCGAAAATGGGGAGAGGAAGGATGCTTAAATAGGCCAAAACCCAAAAGTACAAGTCAATTGGGCTGGGCCCAATTCGTGCGCCCGATTGATCCGGGCCCAAACAGGGGACAGCTTCGGCGGCGCTCGAAATGCCCCGGGCGCGCCGCATGTCCCATCCCGCGCAACAGCGGGGACCCAGCTGCCCGCATCGCGCCACGTGGCCCGCCCCGCGTGTGGGGGCAGTTGGTGCCCGCCAATCGCGGGGCGCTGCGTGGCGCCCGCCAATCGCGGGGCGCTGCATAGCGCCCGCATCGTTGACGCAGTCGTCACCGGCGTGCCGCCGTACGCGCTCGACACGGCGTTGACTACGGCGAATCGGAGCCCGCCATGTGGCCCTCCGCACAGCTGGCTGTGCCCGGTGCATGCCCTATGGGCCCGTGGACCGGCCTGCAGGAAATTGGGCCTGTTTGGCCCAATTAGCCTATTTTTGGTATTTTTTCGTGCTGAGTCCGTTTTTCGCGTACGCTTGACGCATTACGGACTTGGTACACCAATAATAGGTATTTTCTCGCCGCAGACAATGTGGGCAAGCTACACGGGGATTTGGGCCATCACAAAAACTGTCGGAAACTTGGCTCCTAAAAATTAAGTACATTCATACCATCTACTGAAAAATTTATGCCTAAAAAATTTCAATAAACATAATAAAATATTGGAATACCAACTTTGAATATTACGCGAAAGAAAAATCAAACGCGCACGACCTCGTCCACCTTCTCATATTACCCTCGCGTTCTTCTCCTCCTCTTTCTCTCTCTCTCTCTCACTCTCTCTCCCTCTCTCTCTCTCTCGCATTAAGCAGAAGAAAGAGGAGAAGGATCAGCCCCTCAGCATATCTATATAGATGTAACAATTGCACATAAGCCCTTAAAATAACAAAAATTTTATTCTCACCCAAAATCCCATATTCTGGGCACCCATAACCACCATTTGGGCGCCTAAAACCTCATAATCGAGGCATTTCGGGTGGTCCCTCTTGCACTCGACCGTCCGAATCCATCGGACTTGCACCCAAAAAACATTCGAGCGTTTGGACCAGCATCCGTAAGCTGATGAGTTAGCTTGCCGAGTCACATGTTCACCGTTAGAGTCTCAATCTCCGGCATCACCCAAACGCCAAGGTTCATGCCGAACTCGACGAGTTTTCATGTCTTACGGTGTGTACTGCATCCCCGTCCCGTACGCTTCGCTTCTCCGCATGCTCGGGTTTCGTCGGAAGAACTATAAAAAATGATTACGCATCTGTGAGGTGCCAATAGAACACATTCAACTTCTTAGCTCCCGTAGTCTCAATGGTCCGCAATATGTCTGTGACTGGATAGTAATTCCTCACGGTATCGAGAATCAAACCGCGAGCTGCTACCCAATTCGGGAGCCCTTAGGTGAGTTCAAAACCCAATCGGACCCGCCTTCGCGAGCGTCCCCAATTGAGGTTCGAAAACTTCAACTCCTCAGCTCGCAACTTCCGGACGCCCTAAATCACTTCAGGGCGTCTGGAATTGCACCAAAAACACAGGTTGAGCTAATTTCATCTTCCGAGTCCAATTTCGTGTTCATTTTGAGCTAAAACGGTTCCAACTCAATCGGTCCAGTTGTTCACAGACGTGCTGACACACACTTCAATCTTATCTATTTGACAAGGTTCAGTATATCACATTTTCCTTTTCAAATTTTAAAGATAAATTTTATTTTCGTTTTTTGAAATTTTTATTCGAGTAAAGAAAACTATGAAAATTTATTTTTTTGAAAAATAATTTTTTATGATTTTCTGAGGAATAAAACTCCCTCCCCCCTCCAACCCAAAAAAAAAAAATAGAAAAAAAGAAAAAATGATTCTGATTGCCCTTGCATATACAATTTTAATTATCACACTCCTACTAAGGATTAGGTATGGTCGTTTTCTCAAAAGAATACTGCGTATCACATAAAATGATTGCGCGCACAAATTCACCATTAAGAGAGTCAAACCAATGTGGAATATCCCCAATTTGTTTTCGCTGACTACGAATCTATTGTTGAGTACTTTAATTTGTCAATGTACAAATTTTTTGAAGAATCTCTCACTTCAATCCTTTTCTAAATAATATATACAACAACACTTGGAATTTTGCTTTCTAGAAAGCTTGAGGGTCAACTACTTTGGAAAAGGAAATATATGTGTATATACCATCAGGAACTAACTTTTTAATGTAAGTGCCCATCACCATATGCATCTAAAAAAGCCAAAAGAATTGGTATATGCTGCAACATTAGTACGTGGAAACTTTATAGTGATGATATGACATAAGAGGTGGATGTGTTTTTCTATTTCTTTTCTATTTTTTTTTCTTGGATAAATATACAAACAACCCGAGAATTTTAACTTCGATCTGTGCAAATATAATCATCTGAACTTTTAGTTTCTACAATCAATTCTTCTAAACTTTTTTTAAATAACTCAATTGGTCCTTCTCCTCAAGCAAAATAACTAATTAGAAAGCTTTAGGTTGAGAATCCGCAAACTATTTCGATACCAGCAACTAAAAATTCGATATTTTTGCTTTAATATTGGTGGTTGGAATTTCCCAATAGAAATGTCAAAGTGTGTTTTTATTATAAACCACTCTCTATATAAACTACAAAAAAATTAACATTTAAGGATGCTTTTTCGGTATTTAACAATACGTAAAGTGTTTCAAAATAGTATATCGTTATATTTGAAAGCGTCGGCAAATAAAGAGTCATCATGTATATACCGGCGCTCATGCAAACTGTCTGTCATGATTTGAGACCACCAATTTGGTCAGTTTAAGTACGTACTCAGACCTACCGAATGGGCAGAACCTCCCCTACCCGAATAAAGCGATGACAACCATCCAACCAATACAACTTTGCATGAAATAGATATATAAAACATAAAGCTTACATTCATTCACCCATCCTTCAAAATATTACAATTTTTTATTATTTTACAAAATGATACTCTCTAGACCTCTCATTTTGTCTATCTATTCTACACACCTTTGTCATGTGCTAACGCCTCTCTAGTGGTATTTGGATCTGAAAAAGAGTAAACAATAACGGGGTGAGAACTTTAAACAAGTTTCCAATAAATTTAACCACTGAACGTGGCACTCTACACTTGCTCAGTGCAAAGGAGGCACTAGTAGATAATTTTTGCTAACAATAGATATTTCTATTATAAAAATGCAATAACTGAAAATACAGCTATAATGCCTCAATTTAAACAATATGCCACTACATCAATATCTATGTACGGACCCAAAAACTTATATGGTGAAATGACTATTGTGGCAGCAGCTGGACAACACCCCTTTCGAGTGTCGGATGAGTCGGAGACGTTTGAGCGTAAAAAAGGCGTGAAAACGGACTCGGAGCACTGATTTTGGGGTAGAACTGAAGTTCTATAGGTTTTGGGCGCCCTAAATAGGGTCCGGGCACCCTAAAGTGAGTAAGGGTTGCTACGCTTGCTAGACATTTCTAAGCTTTGGTTTCGAGCTCCGGAAAAGTACACCCAATCGGTGGGCAAACCGCCGGTGTGCGTGTAAGCATCTAATAACATGATAGCCGAAACCGGCGTGTAACAATCACCACGACACTCAGTCGCCATAGTTAATAATGGAAGAAAACAGGAAATACTCATGCGATGGGTTTAAACAGTTGATACATCTCATCTACTTTATTAGGCTTGTTATTATACTTGTTATAATGATGACATTCAGCACTTATTGCGAGAGTACCCACCTCGTTGCGTGACGATCGGGACACCTTGAACTTCGACACCTTGCCGCTCAGCACCTGGACCTAAAGAAGTCCCCAAAAAGAACAGTAGATCAAACCGGACGCACCATATCGCAAAACGGAACCCAAACTTATCGACGCGACTAAAACCCCGTAACGGCGTGCGTACGACGACGGCCCCTCGCGCGGCACCCACCCGCGCGGACGCCGCCACCCGCGGGCACCCCGCGCGGCACGAGGCCGAGCAGTGCGCGCCCGCGGGGGGTGCCCGCGCGGTACTTGCCCGCCCGCGGACACCTCGCGTGGCACGAGGCCGCGCGGCGCGCGCCCGCGGGTGGCGCCCGCGCGGTGCCCGCGCGGCGTCCGCCAGCCCGTGGGCGCCCCGCGCGGCACGAGGCCGCGCGGCGCGCACCCGCGGGTGGCGCCCGCCCGCCAGCGGGCGCCCCGCGCGGCACGAGGCCGCGCGGCGCGCGCCCGCGGGTGGCGCCCGCGCGGTGCCCTAGATCGCGCGGCGGCGGTGGGGGCGGCGATGACGACGAGGACGGAGGCGACGACGATGACGATGGAAAAAGACACGAAAACCCCAATAATACAATAAAATGAATTCCACTTACCGCAAACTCCGACGGGGAAGACGATCCGATCGCACTCCTAATTCCGGCACGTTGAACGGGGTGATCGGACTCCTCCGTCTTTTTCCTCTCTCTTCTCTTTTTCCTCCGGTTAGGGTTTCGTTCTTTTCTTTCTCTTTTCTTTCTCCGGCTAGGGTTTCTCTTTTTGCGAAAAGTGGGATTTTCTCTAGTACGTACGAATAATTCCCATATTTAAATATTTAATAGCAAATAACTAATTAATTGATTAATTAATTACACGAGATAAACCTATAACTTTCTCAAAAACCGTGCGGGATATTCCGCACGGATTCCGATGCACGCTAAGTCATCACAACACTAAAACCCTATTCCGGGAGATCCCAAGGTCGGATTTCAGATCCGATCGCACCATCGGTTATCGTTTTTCAAACCCTTTCACAGAAAAATACCCGTGTAGCGCCACGGTCAACTTACGGAAACCCGATAACACAATTTCCCTAAAGGAATACTTTATTAACAGGAGGGTAAATATTGCTCAAAAAGTCGAGTCATTACACCACTCACACTTTATAAGAAGTTTCGTCCTCGAAACTTATTCTCAACCCTCGCTAAACAATTCGGGAAAACACTCCCTCATCTTCGTTTCCAGTTCCCACGTTGCTTCGCGTTCTTCGTGATTGCTCCACTGGACTTTTACATAGGGGATGGTCCGATTGCGCAATTTCTTTTCCTCTCGTGCCAAGATTCGCACCGGTGTTTCCTCGACGCTTAAGTCTTCCCCCAGCTCAATTGTGGAAACATCGAGGAAGTGAGAGGGGTCGGAAAGGTACTTCCGAAGCATTAAGACGTGAAACATGTTGTGGACTCGATCGAGATTCGGCGGCAAGGCCAACCGGTACGCCACCGGGCCCACGCGTTCTAGGATTTCGAACGGTCCCACGTACCTCGGACTTAACTTCCCCCTCAGGCCGAAACATCGGTTTCCCTTTGAAGGCGAAACTCGGAGCAACACATGCTCGCCCACCATGAATTCCAAATCCCTTCGTCTGTAGTCCGCGTAACTTTTCTGTCGGCTCTGGGCAGTCAGCAGCCGTTGCTTGATAAGGCGCACCTTCGCTTCGGTCTCCTCCACTAAATCCGGTCCCAAAAACTTTCGCTCCCCCAAGTTGTCCCAGCATATTGGAGACCGACAGCGGCGCCCATACAGGGCCTCATACGGCGCCATTTGGATGCTGGCTTGGTAGCTGTTGTTGTTTGCGAATTCCACAAGGGGTAGGTATCGAGACCACCCCTCACCAAAGTCGAGTACGCATACTCGGAGCATGTCTTCGAGGATCTGGATCACCCGTTCCGATTGCCCGTCGGTTTGCGGGTGAAAAGCCGTACTAAAATGTAGTTTAGTCCCCATTGCCCGTTGCAGGCTCTGCCAAAAGTTCGACACAAAACGCGTGTCTCTGTCCGACGTAATGGACGCCGGTATCCCATGTAACCTTACTATCTCATCAATGTAGGTTTGGGCTAGTCAGTCCCGAGTCCACGTCGTATGAATGGGCAGGAAGTGGGCCGATTTCGTCAACCGATCCACTATGACCCATATCGCATCATGTCCTTGTAGAGATCTCGAAAAGCCGGTCACAAAATCCATCGTAATCATCTCCCACTTCCATTCCGACACAGGTAACGGTTGTAACTTCCCCGCTGGGCGTTGATGTTCGGCCTTTACTTGTTGGCACACCAGGCAATGTGCCACGAATCGTGTCACGCCCCCCTTTAACTTAGGCCACCAGAAGGTTTGTTTAATATCCTTGTACATCTTCGTTCCCCCAGGGTGCGCTGAGTAGGGAGCAGTGTGCGCTTCCCTCAGGATTTCTTCCTTGATTTCCATTAGATCAGGCACGCAAATTCGCCCTCGGAATCGTATTGTGCCATCAGAGCCTATTGCGAAATCGCCCCCTTGGTCCGAAGGTATTCTCTCTCGCACAAGCTGCAACTGTGTGTCTGTCGATTGTCCTTCCAAAATTTTGTCGAGCAAGGTAGGCCTAACTACTAGGGTCAGGAGTTGTGCGACCGTCCCTGCCGGTACTACCTCCAGTCTTAATTGCGAGAACTCTGCAATCAGACGGTCCTGTTGGGTAACGGCATTTGTCATTGATTCTACCGTCTGCCCTTTGCGGCTCAAGACGTCGGCCACCACGTTTGCCTTTCCAGGGTAGTAGTGGATCGACAAATCGTAATCTTTTAGCAACTCGAGCCACAGCCTTTGCCGTAAATTTAACTCCTTCTGGGTAAAAAGGTACTTGAGGCTCTGGTGATCGGAATACACATTGCAGTGTGTCCCGTATAGGTAGTGTCTCCATAGCTTGAGGGCAAACACGACTGCTGCAAGCTCCAAGTCGTGTGTGGGGTAATTCCGTTCGTACTCCTTAAGTTGTCTTGACGCGTAGGCTATGACCTTACCCCGTTGCATAAGCACACCTCCAAGACCGCTCCGTGACGCGTCACAGTAAATTTCATAGTCCTCCCCGGGCTCCGGTAAAGCGAGCACCGGGGCCCGCGTCAATTTGTCCTTGAGTTCCTCAAAACTCTTCTGGCATTGGTCCGTCCAGATAAATTTCTCCCCTTCCCGGGTTAGACGATTTAAGGGGGTGGCTATTTTGGAGAAGCCTTCCACAAAGCGCCTGTAATACCCTGCCAGACCCAGGAAGCTTCGAATCTCTGTTACTGTTGTCGGTCGGGGCAGTTCGGTCACAGAGTCTATCTTCCTCGGGTCTACTGCAATTCCAGACGCCGAAACGATATGCCCCAAAAAGTCTACCTCGCGAAGCCAGAACTCACACTTTTTGAGTTTGGCGTACAGTTTCTGGTCCCGGAGGGTCTGAAGGACTATACGTAGATGCTCTTCATGTTCCTCATCTGTGCGGGAGTAGATGAGGATGTCATCGATGAAGACCACTACGAATAGATCTAAAAAGGGTTTGAACACCCTATTCATCATGTCCATGAATACCGCTGGGGCGTTGGTGAGCCCGAACGGCATTACCATAAATTCGTAGTGGCCATAGCGAGTCCGGAAAGCTGTTTTGGGGATATCCTCGCCTCTAACTCTGAGCTGATGATAGCCGGACTGCAGATCGATCTTTGAGAACACCGTTTCTCCTTGTAACTGGTCGAACAGATCATCGATCCGCGGCAGGGGGTATTTATTCTTGATGGTGACCTTGTTTATTTCCCGGTAGTCTATGCACAATCGAAGGCTTCCGTCCTTCTTCCTTACGAACAAAACGGGCGCGCCCCATGGCGACACACTCGGTCTGATGAAGCCTTTATCCAAAAGGTCTTCCAGTTGTGCTTTGAGTTCCTTCAACTCGGCGAAGGCCATCCTGTACGGTGCTTTGGTAATGGGTTGAGTGCCTGGGAGTAGTTCAATAGGAAAGTCGACCTCTCGTTCGGGTGGCATCCCAGGGAGTTCCGTCGGAAACACATTCGAGAATTCCCTTACCACTGGGATGTCGGAAAGTGAGGGAGTTGGTCGAGCTGTTAGGTCCACCAAGGCCAAATAGGCCACGCACCCGCCATCTATTAGTTTCCTAGCTCGATACGCTAGGGTCACGTAACCAGCTCACTTAATTAAAGCGTATAAGCATAGTGCCCACGATTTCGACCGAACTCGACCCACATGGACGTTGGGTCTACAGTGGACCGCAGCCCCACTCAATTTATCGGTCTGCTGGGCCTATTGCCACAAGGCAGGATGTTGGGCATATTTAGTTCATAAATACCCAAATAACCCGCAACAGAATTCCTTCTGTCTTACTTCGCTAGAACCTACCCGCCCGTGTATGCTAGGGAGGGCTAAACTAAAAACCTAAGGGGGGCTTCTTCCCCTGGCTAGAATTACATTTACTCCCCTAACGGAATTTGAGAAGGGAACAGGTGCAGGTGGGGAGTAAGGACTTTCCTCTCTAAAAGTTGACCACGACGGAAGTGGAGTGTTTGTAGACGGGTCCGGGCGTACCGTCTTCCACCAAATACGAGCGTTCCCTTCAAGACAGTGGACGGCCAAGGGAACCCGTTCATGTTCCTCCATCAGTAGGTCTTCAAAAAGCTTCTCCATGGTATCCACCCATTTCTCTACGACCCAAGGGTCGGTCGTTTCTCCCTCAAGGGTGGGCGGATCATGCTTCTTGAACTCCGCCAGGTTCGTCCTCACTCTTTCCCGTTCGGTTCGCTGATCCGTTGCTTCTCCTGCAGCTGCGGACACCCCGGGAGTAGGGGTCGTCGCCGCTTCCCTTGCTGAGTCCCCTGCGGTCGTTCCCTGTACGGGCCCTGAAGCCGCCGGGGTGGGCATGTCCACAGGTGTTGTGGGTCGCCCTGCCGACACGCCTGTCATCGAGGTCTGAAGGGGTGCGGCAGCAGTTGCACCACCTGCCCCTGGCGGTCCCATAGTGGGGGCGGTCGTTTCGGGCGGAGGGATCGGAGCGTCCTCCGCTGGTGCGGTCGCCTGCCGCTGCGTTAACTGACGGACTTGTTCTGTCAGCGTCGCCAGTTGTCCGGCCATTTCTCGCAGTTGCTGTCGGAGGAGTTGGCTCTCCGCGGTGGTCGGGGCCATATTTTCTGCACCCGCGTTGTCAGCCGATGACCTGGTCCGAACCATTATCTGCTGTATACAAAGAAACCGCGTTAACCCTAAGGTTACTGGCCTAGCACTTTGACCTATGGACGCACCAAAATTAAATCCCCCCTTTTTCCCTCGTACACTCACGATCTACTGCACCTACATCTTGGTTATCTCATGTTCAATTGCTTGTGGAGTTATGCACTGTGGATGTTGGTCACTGACTACTGTGGTTAAAGTTGTTTTTCTCTGATACAATATAATCTGTCACGCCCCGGAGGTTTAAGATTTAGCGGGAAACATACATATATATTTTTTCTTAACAACCTCTCCCGCCGGTGCACGTCAGACCCGCCACATATACAAATTCACTCTTTAAACGGACAGAGTCTCCTTTGTATATGCACGGCGTCGCATTCACAACAATATTCTTTAACCACACAGTCATAATGAATACATTGATGGAGAGTACTACTTTTATCCATAAACTTAAGGTTTCATTCACAACATCAAGATGAGACTGCGGATTCACGAACGGTGTCTAAATGACACCGTATTTCCCCAAAGTAATTCCGCGAGTCTCATTTAGGCGGCTACATCTTTTGAAAGGATAAATCCAGAGGTTTTCAAGATAGTACCCACACGACACTTGGTTTTGGAAAGCATTTTCGAAACTCTTTTGTTTAGTGTAAAACATGCCGCATATAAATCCATAACTTAACTATCAATCCAACATCCATAATGGTCCACAATCAAGCAAATAAAACTTAACAGTTAAACAAGAAAGGAAATGAGATAACCCAAACAATAACGATGTAGTAAAGCCTCATATGGCTAATGTCCTCTAGACACTGCCTCACCATCGTCCCGGCTACTACACCTAGTCGGACCTGTCACAGTGTGGGAAAGTCAGTGACAAATAAAGTAGATGATCAAAGCAATAAAAGTATTTTTAAAGCAAACCGAATACACCGGAACCTTTCACTTTTTCCCTCATGAGTCACCACATCCCTTGATTTAATTACATGATACCTATCGGAAGGTCTGAAGACCCCCCATCGTGAACGATCACTTTGCTTGCGTAATGCCTTTAACCCCTCCACGGTGCTAGTACTACACCTATAGCGAGCGCGAGGGGTCCCCACTCGACACCTTTAATTTTGTGGGGTACACGGGTCAACGTACCACGATTCCGGAAAAGTACACCCAATCGGTGGCCAAACCGCTGGTGTGCGTGTAAGCATTTAATAACATGATAGCCGAAACCGGCGTGCAACAATCACCGCGACACTTAGTCGCCACAGTTAATAATGGAAGAAAACAGGAAATACTCATGCGATGGGTTTAAACAGTTGATACATCTCATCTACTTTATTAGGCTTGTTATTATACTTGTTATAATGATGACATTCAGCACTTATTGCGAGAGTACCCACCTCGTTGCGTGACGATCGGGACACCTTAAACTTCGACACCTTGTCGCTCAGCACCTGGACCTAAAGAAGTCCCCAAAAAGAACAATAGATCAAACCGGACGCACCATATCGCAAAACGGATCCCAAACTTATCGACGCGACAAAAACCCCGTAACGGCGTGCGTACGACGACGGCCCGTCGCGCGGCACCCACCCGCGCGGACGCCGTCGCCCGCGGCGTTTGCCCGCGCAGGCGCCGTCGCCCGCGGGCACCCCGCGTGGCACGAGGCCGCGCGGTGCGCGCCCGCGGGTGGGGCCCGCGCGGTACATGCCCGCCCGCGGACGCCCCGCGCGGCACGAGGCCGCGCGGCGCGCTCCCGCGAGTGGCGCCCGCGCGGCGTCCGCCCGCTCGCGGGCGCACCGCGTGGCACAAGGCCGCGCGGCGTCCGCCCGCCCGCGGGGGTCCCGCGCGGCACGAAGCCGCACAGCGCGCGCCCGCCCGCCGGCGCCCCGCGCGGCACGCGCCCGCGGGTGGCGCCCGCGCGGCGTCCGCCCGCCCGCGGGTGGCGCCCGCGCGGCGTCCGCCCGCCCGCGGGTGGCCCGCGCGGCCCGAGGCCGCGCGGCGCACGCCTGCGGGTGGCCCCCGCGCGGTGCCCTAGATCACGCTGCGGCGGCGGGGGCGGCGATGACGACGGGGACAGAGGCGGCGACGATGACGACGGAAAAAGACACGAAAACCCCAATAATACAATAAAACGAATTCCACTTACCGCAAACTCCGACGGGGAAGATGATCCAATCGCACTCCTAATTTCGGCACGTTGATCGGGGTGATCGGACTCCTCCGTCTTTTTCTTCTCTCTTCTTTTTTTCCTCCGGTTAGGGTTTCGTTCTTTTCTTTCTCTTTTCTTTCTCCGGCTAGGGTTTCTCTTTTTGCGAAAAGTGGGATTTTCTCTAGTACGTACGAATAATTTCCACATTTAAATATTTAATAGCAAATAACTAATTAATTGATTAATTAATTACACGGGATAAACCCATAACTTCCTCAAAAAGCGTGCGGGATATTACGCACGGATTTCGATGCACGCCAAGTCATCGGAACACTAAAACCCTATTCCTGGAGATCCCAAGGTCGGATTTCAGATCCGATCGCACCGTCGGTTATCATTTTTCAAACCCTTTCACAGAAAAATACCCGTGTAGCGCCACGGTCAACTTACGGAAACCCGATAACACAATTTCCCTAAAGGAATACTTTATTAACAGGAGGGTAAATATTGATCAAAAAGTCGAGTGATTACATGCATGGGCTAGAGATAGGACTGTTGGCTTGTACACGTGAGGTTCAGATTCCAGATCACGTGTTGCACGTAGACGAGTGTTGTCGGTCCTGCCCAGTGCAGTTAGGACCCTGGATTTTGCCTATTGATCTGTTGGTCCTACGTCAGCTCCAGGATTTTGATGTAGTGTTGGGTATGGACTGGTTGTCCCAGTATTATGCTACTATTGATTGTAGAGAGAGGACAGTGACCCTCCACGAGCCGGGTCAGGAGGAGTATGTTTATAGGGGATGCCAGAGCACTTTGTTTGCGGCGACGATATCTTCCGCCAGAGCACGACAGATGCTGAGTCGTGGTTGCGTCGCTTTTCTAGCGACTATGGTAGAGGTGCCTACGGCGATGCCCGGACTCGAGCACATCCCTTTTGTCCGTGAGTACCCGGATGTATTTCCTCCAGAGTTATCTTCTATGCCGCTGGACGGAGAGATAGAGTTTGTGATTGATGTAGTCCCTGGAACTGCACCAATCTCCAAGGCACCCTACAGGATGGCACCTGCAGAGTTGAGAGAGCTGAAGGCTCAGTTGTAAGACCTGATGGATCGAGGGTTTGTTAGACCCAGTGTTTCTCTGTGGGGAGCGCCGATTCTGTTTGTGAAGAAGAAAGATGGGTCACTCAAGTTATGTGTGGATTACCGAGAGTTAAATAAAGTGACCGTCCAGAATAAGTATCCCCTCCCACGGATTGATGATTTGTTTGATCAGCTTCAGGGAGCTACGGTCTTCTCGAAGATAGACCTCCAGTCCGGTTACCACCAGTTGAGGGTGTAGGCCGAGGATGTATCCAAGACGGCGTTCAGGACACGGCACGGGCATTACGAGTTCACAGTGATGCCATTTGGGTTGACTAATGTCCCTGCCGCCTTTATGGATCTGATGAACCGAGTATTCCAGCCGTACTTGAACCCATTTGTAGTAGTGTTCATCGATGAGATATTGGTGTATTCCCGAAGCGACATAGAGCATGAGGAGCACTTGAGGATAGTGCTGCAACTTCTGAGGGAGAAGGAGCTGTATGCCAAATTTAAAAAGTGCGCATTTTGGCTTCGGGAAGTTTCATTTTTAGGCCATGTGGTTTCAGCCGCAGGAGTGGCAGTGGACCCGACGAAGATTGATGCCGTTCGGGATTGGCCTAGACCTACGACGGTGACAGAGGTTCGGTGCTTTTTGGGCCTAGCAGGATACTACCGTCGGTTCGTAGAGGGCTCTGCGAAGCTCTCTACTCCCCTCACCCGTTTGACTAGGAAGGGGACTAGATATGTTTGGACTGAGCAGAGCAAGTAGAGCTTCGATGAGTTGAAGCTGAGATTGATATCAGCGCCGATTCTTGCGTTGCCAGTGATGGGAGAGGGATTTGTGGTTTATAGTGATGCCTCCCAGAGAGGCTTAGGTTGTATGTTGAGGCAGCGTGATAGGGTAATTGCTTATGCGTCGCGGCAATTAAAGGATTATGAGAAGAATTACCCTACGCATGATTTGGAACTAGCCGCTGTAGTATTTGCTTTGAAGCTGTGGCGACACTACCATTACGGTGAGCACTGTGAGATATTTACCGACCACAAAATTTTGAAGTATTTGTTTACTCAGAAGGAGCTCAATTTGAGGCAACGCCGGTGGCTAGAGCTGTTAAAGGGTTATGATTTGAGCATACAGTATCATCCCGGCAAGGCCAATGTGGTCGCGGATGCCTTGAGTACGCGAGCAGTGTAGTCTTTGAGCTTATTGATTACTTAGCAGATGCCACTGAGGGAGCAGTTGAGGCGACTTGATATTGAGGTTGTATCCCCTGGGGATTCTGCAAGACGCATATCTTTGGTCTTGCAGCCAACTCTATTGGACAAGATTAGAGAGAAACAGAGTGTGGACCCCTATCTTGAGAGGATTAGAGACGAGGTTCGGCATGGTCAGGGTGGGGACTACTCTATTGATGCAGCGAGAGTACTTAGGTCTAGGGACCGCATTTGTGTGAACGTGGAATTAGAGACTCGAGAGCTAATTTTGAGAGAAGCTCACTATACACCTTACACCCTCCACCCTGGGGGAACTAAGATGTATAGAGATTTGAGGGCACAGTTCTGGTGGAACGGCATGAAAAGAGATATTGGAAGGTTTGTTGCCCATTGTCTAACTTGTCAGCAAGTTAAAGCAGAGCATCAGGTTCCAGCTGGCAAGTTACAAAGCCTTCCAATACCTGAATGGAAATGGGATCGAGTGACCATGGACTTTATTGTTGGATTACCGAGGTCACGGAGTAGAGCTGTTGCTATTTGGGTGATAGTGGATCGATTAACCAAATCAGCCCATTTTCTGTCGATACAGTTGAGTCGGACTCTGGAGAGATTGGCACAGTTGTACCTGGATCAGATCGTGAGGCTGCATGGGGTACCGGCTTCGATTGTGTCTGATAGGGACCCGAGGTTCACTTCGCATTTCTGGAGGAGCCTGCAGACAGCCTTGGGGACCCAGCTTCATTTCAGCATTGCCTTTCACCCACAGACTGATGGATAGTCTGAGCGGACCATTCAGACTCTTGAGGATATGTTGAGAGCATCTGTCATGAGTTTTAGCGGCAGCTGGGATCGACATTTGAGATTGGCTGAGTTTGCTTACAACAATAGCTTCCAGGCGAGCATTCAGATTGCGCCCTACGAAGCATTGTATGGACGAAAATGTCGATCACCATTATTTTGGAGTGACGTGGGTGAAAGGAAGACCTTGGGGCCTGACTTGCTTATGGAAGCTGAAGAAAAGGTCAAGGTCATTCGGCGACATTTGGTGACCGCCTAGAGCCGGTAGAGGAGTTATGCCGATAGGAGGCGGCGAGACTTAGAATTTCAAGTTGGAGATCATGTTTTTTTGAAAGTCTCGCCATCTCGAGGGATATGCCATTTTGGAGTGCGCGGAAGGCTCAGTCCGCGGTTCATTGGCCCGTTTTAGGTGTTAGAGCGAATTGGACCAGTGGCTTACCGAGTTGCTCTACCGCCCCGTTTGGCAGGCACCAATGATGTATTTCACGTATCCATCCTGAGGAAGTATGTTTTTGATCCCTCGCATGTTTTGGACTTCACTTCCTTGGAGTTGGACGAGGATTTGAGCTATCAGGAGCGACCGATGCGAATTCTTGCCCGAGATATAAAAGAATTGCCCAATCGGATCATACCTTTCGTGAAGGTCCTGTGGAGCCATCATGATGAGCAAGAGGCCACCTGGGAGCCTGAGGATGAGTTGAGGATTTCCTACCCCTATTTATTTGAGACACCCTCCTGAGATTTGGATTTTATTTGGTTTCGAGGACGAAACCCTTTTAAGGAGGGGAGGATGTAGAGTACCGGGATTAGGTGTAGAGCACCGACTCCGCAGTTGAGCATGGTGGGTGGATACTACTTGGGACATGTGTATTTTATGATTACAGTGGAGTTCGGGAGGTTTCGGATCGATGCAGGAGCCTCCGGGGTGAAAAGTGAGTTGGCAGCGTCGACAACAAGAGCTTCAGCCTGCGGATCTGCCTGGGAAGCTTGGAGTTCCGGAACTGGGTGCTGGGTTCCGGAACTGAAGGTTCGGTTCCGGGACCGGGCCTTATGTTCCGAAACTGGGTGGTGGGTACCGGTACTGAAAGGGGGGTACCGGTACCCCAGCCTCCAGATTTAAGGATTTTGGTGATTTCTTGGTTTGAGTGAGGGCTTTTACATCTTTTCACCTCCCAGCTACCCCCCTGCTCTGACCACACATCTCGCCGCCTTTATTAAATAGCCCAGCCACCATCCCTTCTTCTCCATTACAACCAGAGGAAGAGAAGAGAAGTGAAGAGAAGAGAGGAGAGATCTTGTGGAATTTGAGTTGTCCTGCTGTGAGGTGATCGAGCGGAGCGCGCGCGCGGCTGGCAGCATCCAAGGTGAGTTTGATGCTTCTCAAAGCATGGATTTTTGGGTTCTTCTTTGGATTTTGAGTAGGATTTTGAGCTTGGATTTTGTTGCTTTCCTTCCCTCTTTTTTTTTCCTTCGCCATGAGGAGCAGCTGGTGCTGTGTGGCTGCGAGTTTTCGGAGTTGCACTACGCGGAGCGGATGAGGGTGAATGCGTGCGTGCGTGCTGTGGGCTGGCAGCGGAGTGGGCCGGAGCACGCAGGGATCTTGCTGAGGGACTTGGGAGGCTGCTGTGAGCTTCTGGGGATTTTTCGAGACACTCGATAGAGTGCGCGCGCACGGGGTGCAGTTTCGGCAGTTTCGACCGATTGTGGGTTCGGCGCTTCCCTGACTTCGACTTTGCCTACGGAAAGCATTCTAGGTGGGTTGGAAACTCTTTCAAACTGTATGGAATGCCCTCTAATGCTTCTGTATGCATGTTGATATGTCTAGTATGTCTATTTTTACAGTTGATAAATCTGATAGTTGACTAGGAAAATACAAAAAAATTATCGGAACCCCAGATTATTTTTAGTATACTCCTGGTACTGCATGACACTAGATTTCATGGTTCGTTGGCATCATACTTGCACCTGGACCGTTTTAAAAATCAAGAAAACCCGTTTTAATGAAAATCGGCATTTTAAGAATGGTTTTTAAATTTTGAGATCGCCAGAGGGGTGGCATGGGTTCAGGGTGCATATGTCCTCGCGCCTGGGGGCCGAGTGGATTTTATTTGACTTAGAGGATGTGTTGATAGTGTCTTGGGGATTTTGGGTGCATATCAGATAGAGTCGTGGAGTGTTCTCCGACCTAGACATGAGTGTGGGATGTTGACATTCGAGTTTCCGATCTGTTTGATCGTGGATTGTTACCTGTAGATGCCGTTTTTTTTTTATGCCAGACGAGACACGCTTGAGCTCAGTGGAGTCGCTCCCCTCGAGTTAAGCTCCGGATGCGATGATGATGATGATGCGCTTAGTTGATACGCTAGAGGTCGCTTTGCATGATACTGAGATAGTCCAATGGGACGCCCTAGTTGATACACTAGGGGGCGCAGGCTTGACTGGACCCGATGTGGCAGTCACTGAGATTGGGTTATGTGGGCGAGTGGATGCATAGCATGTTCTTAGTTGAGTTTTTCTTTTGAGCATGATACTTGAGGCATATTAGCTGCAGTTTTATTCCACTTTTCATTTTATCTATTTGCATACCTATTTGTTTTGCCTCCAGTAGACTTAGTGGGCATACCGTGGATATCGGTGACGATACCCACTGAGAACTACATTTTGCAGTAGTTCTCACACCCGCTGTGGTGACAGGTTTTCCAGAGGCGGCTGTTCCGGCTTCAGCTCGTGCGAAGGCAGCAGATCGAGGTAAGGGCGTGGCCGACTAGTTTCTTGCCCGAGTCTGTCTGAGAGTCAGAGGTAGAGATACCCTGTATTTTTGAGTTTTCACTTTTGTACTGGACAGTCTGAGATTGTATTTATTTTCATAGTGAGAGAACTATGTATTTTTGATTTATGTAGATTCAGATGTTCAGTTTATGATTTCTGTTGCTTTAGTTTCATTTCAGCTCTGATATTTGTTTAGCTATAGATCTTACTTGCAGGTTAGTCGCTTCGTCTGTGCGGGGAATCCCGTGCAGATGGCGTCGAGTTCATCCAGTTGGACCACTGGGAGTGCAGTTGTTGACCAGGAGGGAGTTTCGTGCGTTGCTACTCGGGGCTTACTTTCCCAATAGTGCAAAGCAGAAGCTGGAAGGGGATTTGCGACGTCTTCAGCAGGGGAGTCGACCTCTTCAGGAGTATGTTCGCGAATTTCAATGGTTACTGAACAGTGTACCCCACGTCGCCCAGGATGAGTCTCAGAGGGTTGATTTATTTGAGAGAGGACTACATCAGGACATTTATCACCTTGTACACTCTCATCGATTGCCGACTTTGGATGCGGCGATAGAGCATGCTCGGTGGGTTGCCCGAGGATCGGTGATTATGTCAGAGAGGGATGGAGCGCCAGGGACCAGCTCCGGAGAGAAGCGTCCAGCGCCGCCGGATTTTGGACAGTCGAGTAGGCCGAGACCCCCGAGACCACCACGATTCCAGTCTCAGGGTCGTAGGTCTCAGAGGAGGCAGAGACCTGGAGGTTTTCGGCAGCCTAGACAGCAGCCGCCGCAGCAGCAAAGGCGTCCCGAACGATGTGTTATTTGCGGTGGACCCCATACACCTCAGCAGTGTGAGCAGCGGCAGGGCCAGTGTTACCGTTGTGGACAGCCGGGACATATGGCGTGGTCTTGCCCGAGAGCAGGGTCGCCAGCACCATCGACAGCATAGACTCCTCCTTCGCCTTTGCAGGTAGTAGGAGCTTCGCCGAGTTTTGGTCAGGGGGATCGTGCCACTTCGTCGCAACAGCCAGACAGGCGACCACCTCCGAGCGGACGAGTGTACGCCGCTCAGGTTGAGGATACCTTGGCAGCCGACCAGGTGGTAGCAGGTATTATTCTTATCTCCTCTACACGCACTAGAGCATTATTTGATACTGGAGCATCACACTCATTCATTAGTAGAGCATTTGCATCCTTGCATGGGCTGGAGATAGGACTGTTGGCTTGTACACGTGAGGTTCAGATTTCAGATCACGTGTTGCACGTAGACGAGTGTTGTCGGTCCTGCCCAGTGCAGTTAGGACCCTGGATTTTGCCTATTGATCTGTTGGTCCTACGTCAGCTCCGGGATTTTGATGTAGTGTTGGGTATGGACTGGTTGTCCTAGTATTATGCTACCATTGATTGTAGAGAGAGGACAGTGACTCTCCGTGATCCAGGTCAGGAGGAGTATGTTTATAGGGGATGCCAGAGCACTTTATTTGCGGCGATGATGTCTTCTACTAGAGCATGACAGATGCTGAGTCGTGGTTGCGTCGCTTTTCTAGCGACTGTGGTAGAGGTGCCTACGGCGCTGCCCGGACTCGAGGACATCCCTATTGTCCGTGATTACCCGGATGTGTTTTTCCCAGAGTTATCTTCTATACCGCCGGACCGAGAGATAGAGTTTGTGATTGATGTAGTCCCTGGAACTGCACCAATCTCCAAGGCACCCTACAGGATGGCACCTACAGAGTTGAGAGAGCTGAAGGCTCAGTTGCAAGACCTGATGGATCGAGGGTTTGTTAGACCCAGTGTTTCTCCGTGAGGAGCGCCGATTCTGTTTGTGAAGAAAAAAGATGGGTCACTCAGGTTATGTGTGGATTACCGTGAGTTAAATAAAGTGACCGTCCGGAATAAGTATCCCCTCATACGGATTGATGATTTGTTTGATCAGCTTCAGGGAGCTACGGTCTTCTCGAAGATAGACCTCCAGTCCAGTTACCACCAGTTGAGGGTGAAGGCCGAGGATGTATCCAAGACGGCGTTCAGGACACGGTACGGGCATTACGAGTTCACAGTGATCCCATTTGGGTTGACTAATGCCCCTGCCGCCTTTATGGATCTGATGAATCGAGTATTCCAGCCGTACATGGATCGATTTGTAGTAGTGTTCATCGATGATATCTTGGTGTATTTCCGAAGCGACATAGAGCATGAGGAGCACTTGAGGATAGTGCTGCAACTTCTGAGGGAGAAGGAGTTGTATGCCAAATTGAAAAAGTGTGCATTTTGGCTTCGGGAAGTTTCATTTTTAGGCCATGTGGTTTCAGCCGCAGGAGTGGCAGTGGACCCGACGAAGATTGATGTCGTTTGGGATTGGCCTAGACCTACGACGGTGACAGAGGTTCGGAGCTTTTTGGGCCTAGTAGGATACTACCGTCGGTTCGTAGAGGGCTTTGCGAAGCTCTCTACTCCCCTCACCCGTTTGACTAGGAAGGGGACTAGATATGTTTGGACTGAGCAGTACCAGCAGAGCTTCGATGAGTTGAAGCTGAGATTGATATCAGCGCCGATTCTTGCGTTGCCAGTGATGGGAGAGGGATTTGTGGTTTATAGTGATGCCTCCCATTGCGGCTTAGGTTGTGTGTTGATGCAGCGTGACAGGGTAATAGCTTATGCGTCGCGACAATTAAAGGATTATGAGAAGAATTACCCTACGCATGTTTTGGAACTAGCCGCTGTTGTATTTGCTTTGAAGCTGTGGCGACACTACCTTTACGGTGAGCACTATGAGATATTTACCGTCCACAAAAGTATTTGTTTACTCAGAAGGAGCTCAATTTGAGGCAACGTTGCTGGCTAGAGCTATTAAAGGATTATGATTTGAGCATACAGTATCATCCCGTCAAGGCCACTGTGGTCGCGGATGCCTTGAGTAGGCGAGCAGTGCAGTCTTTGAGCTTATTGATTACTCAACAGATGCCACTGAGGGAGAAGTTGAGGCGACTTGATATTGAGGTTGTGTCCCCTGGGGATTCTGCAAGACTCATGTATTTGGTCTTGCAGCCCACTCAGTTGGACAGGATTAGAGAGAAATAGAGTGTGGACCCCTATCTTGAGAGGATTAGAGACCAGGTTCGGCATGGTCAGGGTGGGGACTTCTCTATTGATGCAGCGAGAGTACTTTGGTCCAGGGACCGCATTTGTGTGCCCGTGGACTTAGAGATTCGAGAGCTGATTTTGAGAGAAGCTCACTATATACCTTACACTCTCCACCTTGGGGGAACTAAGATGTAAAGAGATTTGATGGCACAATTCTGGTGGAACAGCATGAAAAGAGATATTGGAAGGTTTGTTGCCCATTGTCTAACTTGTCAGCAAGTTAAAGCTGAGCATCAGGTTCCAGCTGGCAAGTTACAAAGCCTTCCAATACCTGAATGGAAATGGGATCGAGTGACCATGGACTTTATTGTTGGATTACCGAGGTCACGGAGTGGAGCTGATGCTATTTGGGTGATTGTGGATCGATAGACCAAATCAGCCAATTTTCTGCCGATACAGTCGAGTTGGACTCTGGAGATATTGGCACAGTTGTACCTGGATGAGATCGTGAGGCTGCATAGGGTACCAGCTTCGGTTGTGTCTGATACGGATCCGAGGTTCACTTCGCATTTCTGGAGGAGCCTGCAGACAGCCTTGGGGACCCAGCTTTATTTCAGCACTGCCTTTCACCCACAAACTGATGGACAGTCTGAGCTGACCATTTAGACTCTTGAGGATATGTTGAGAGCATGTATCCTGAGTTTTAGCGACAGCTGGGATCGACATTTGAGATTGGCTGAGTTTGCTTACAACAATAGCTTCCAGGCGAGCATTCAGATGGCGCCCTACGAAGCATTGTACGGACGGAAATGTCGATCACCATTATTTTGGAGTGACGTGGGTGAAAGGAAGACCTTGGGGCCTGACTTGCTTATGGAAGCTGAAGAAAAGGTCAAGGTCATTCGATGACATTTGGTGACCGCCTAGAGCCGGCAGAGGAGTTATGCCGATAGGAGGCGGCGAGACTTAGAGTTTCAAGTTGGAGATCATGTTTTTCAGAAAGTCTCGTTATCTCGAGGGATACGCCGTTTTGTAGTGCGCGGAAAGCTCAGTCCGCGGTTCATTGGCCCTTTTGAGGTGTTAGAGCGCATTGGACCAGTGGCTTACCGAGTTGCGCTACCGCCCCGTTTGGCAGGCACCCATGATGTATTTCACGTATCCATCCTGAGGAAGTATGTTTTTGATCCCTCGCATGTTTTGGACATCACTTCCTTGGAGTTGGACGAGGATTTGAGCTATGAGAAGCGACCGATGCGAATTCTTGCCCGGGAGACAAAAGAATTGCGCAATCGGGTCATACCTTTTGTGAAGGTCCCGTGGAGCCATCATGATGAGCGAGAGGCCACCTGCGAGCCTGAGGATGAGTTGAGGATTTCCTGCCCCCATTTATTTGAGACACCCTCCTGAGATTTGGATTTTATTTGGTTTCGTGGATGAAACCCTTTTAAGGAGGGGAGGATGTAGAGTACCGGGGTTAGGTGTAGAGCACCGACTCCACAGTTGAGCATGGTGGGTGGATACCACTTGGGATGTGTGTATTTTATGATTACAGTAGAGTTCGGGAGGTTTCAGATCGATGCGGGAGCCTCCGGGGTGAAAAGTGAGTTGGCGGCGTCGACAACAGGAGCTTCAGCCTGCGGATTGGCCTGGGAAGCTTGGAGTTCCGAAATTGGGTGCTGGATTCCGGAACGGAAGGTTCGGTTCCGGAACCGGGACTTGTGTTCCAGAACCGGGTGGTGGGTACCGGTACTGAAAGCGAGGTACCGGTACCCCAGCCTCCAGATTTAGGGATTTTGGTGATTTCTTGGTTTGAGTGAGGGCTTTTACGTCTTTTGACCTCCCAGCTACCTCCCTGCACCGACCACACACCTCGCCACCTTTATTAAATAGCCCAGCCACCATCCATTCTTCACCATTACAACTAGAGGAAAAGAAGAGAAGAGAGGAGAGATCTTGTGGATTTTGAGTTGTCCTGCTGTGAGGTGATCGAGCGGATCGCGCGCACGGCTGGCAGCATCCAAGGTGAGTTTGTTGCTTCTCCAAGCTTGGATTTTTGGGTTCTTCTTTGGATTTTGAGTAGGATTTTGAGCTTGGATTTTGTTGCTTTCCTTCCTTCTTTTTTTTTCCTTCGCTAAGAGGAGCAGCTGGTGCTGCGTGGTTGCGAGTTTTCGGAGTTGCACTGCGCGGAGCCGACGAGGGTGAATGCGTGCGTGCATGCTGTGGGCTGGCAGCGTAGTGGGCCGGAGCACGCAGGGATCTTGCTGAGGGACTTGGGAGGCTGCTGTGAGCTTCGGGGGATTTTTCGAGACCCTCGTTAGAGTGCGCGCGCGCGGGGTGCAGTTTCGGCTGATTGTGGCTTCAGCGCTTCCCCGACTTCGTCTTTGCCTACGGAAAGCATTCTAGGTGGGTTGGAAACTCTTCCAAACTGTATGGAATGCCCTCTAATGCTTCTGTATGCATGTTGATCATGTCTAGTATGTCTATTTTTTTAGTTGATAAATCTGATAGTTTCCTAGAAAATTACAGAAAATTTATCGGAACCCCAGATTATTTTTAGTATACTCCTGGTACTGCATGATACTAGATTTCATGGTTAGTTGGCATCATACTTGCACCTGGACCGTTTTAAAAATCAAAAAAATTCGTTTTAATGAAAATCGACATTTTAAGAATGGTTTTTAAATTTTGTGATCGCCAGAGGGGTGGCATGGGTTCAGAGTGCATATGTCCTCGCGCTTGGGGGCCGAGTGGATTTTATTTGACTTAGAGGATGTGTTGCTAGTGTCTTGTATTTTTTGGGGGCATATCAGATTGAGTCGTGGAGTGTTCTCCGACCTAGACATGAGTGTGGGATGTTGACATTCGAGTTTCCAATCTGTTTGATCGTGGATTGTAGCCTGCAGATGATATTTTTTTTATGCCAGACGAGACATGCTTGAGCTCGGTGGGGTCGCTCCCCTCGAGTTACGCTCCGGATGCGATGATGATGATGATGCGCCTAGTTGATACGCTAGAGGTCGCTTTGCGTGATACTGAGATAGTCCGATGGGACGCCCTGGTTGATACACTAGGGGGCGCATGCTTGACTGGACCCGATGTGGCAGTCACTGAGATTGGGTTATGTGAGCGAGTGGATGCATAGCATGTTCTTAGTTGAGTTTTTCCTTTGAGCATGATACTTGAGGCATATTAGCTATAGTTTTATTCCAGCTTTCATTTTATCTATATGCATACCTATTTGTTTTGCCAACAGTAGACTTAGTGGGCATACCGTCGATATTGGTGACGGTACCCACTGAGAACTACCTTTTGCCGTAGTTCTCACACCCGCTGTGGTGACAGGTTTTCCTGAGGCGGCTGTTCCGGCTTCAGCTCGTGCGGAGGCAGCAGATCGAGGTAAGGGCGTGGCCGACTAGTTTCTTACCCGAGTCTGTCTAAGAGCCAGAGATATAGGTACCCTATATTTTTGAGTTTTCACTTTTGTACTGGACATTCTGAGATTGTATTTATTTTTATAGTGAGAGAACTATGTATTTTGGATTTATGTAGATTCAGATGTTCAGTTTATGATTTCTGTTGCTTTAGTTTCATTTCAGCTCTGATATTTGTTTAGCTATAGATCTTACTTGTAGGTTAGTCGCTTCGTCTGTGCGGGGAGTCCCGTGCAGATGGCAGATCTGTTGGCGAGCTCGGGTCGCAGTTTCGACCGCGGAGTGTGACATTTGCGGCTTGAGCAGCCGAAAGTCGACCATGGCCTCGCCTCTTTCGTCATTTGCCTTCGGCCGAGATCGGTCCTGGATGAGACGATGACCTCTTTTGTTGGCCGCTTCTCCTATCGGCTGATACCCTTAGCCGATGGTACATGCCACGTGTCACTTCTTTAGGTGGCGAAATTTTTGACCTCAACACTAATGTTCCCCCTAGAATTGCTCATCCCTATATTATACCTTAGGTTTTACCTTAGGTTTTACCTTAGTCAGATTCTACACATCCAATACCCTCAATCAACTAATCACTTGATTTCTATACCTATCTCGGTTCTATCCTGAGGTCCATAATACACACTTTACCGACTATTTGATTCTACACTTATCTTGGTTCTAGCCTCAAAAATTAAGTATCCTTATCCATACTCCCTAGCATACGACTCATCACATACAAGCAATGTTAAATTCAAAACATGTTACCTTAGGTTTTACCTTAGTCAGATTCTACACATCTAATACCCTCAGTCAACTAATCACTTGATTTCTATACCTATCTCGGTTCTATCCTGAGGTCCATAATACACACTTTACCGGCTGTTTGATTCTACACTTATCTTGGTTCTAGCCTCAAAAATTAAGTATCCTTATCCATACTCCCTAGCATACGACTCATCACATACAAGCAATATTAAATTCAAAACATGTTGAATAATGGAGAAGCCATAGACCAAAAAAAAAAGATCACCCCTTTTTGGTGATATTTTCTACCTCAATCGAACTCGCTTCCAACAGGGTGGGTCTCAATCTCCTGAATCAACAAAGGAACCCTAAAATATGGTCCTAAAATTATTATAATCCCCAAAATCCTCCTTTTGGAGTCCCAAAACTCAAAACTCCAAAAATATCTCAACTCACCTCTTTCTTGTTAGCTAATTCGTGGAGTGAGAAGGCCTCCTTCTTCCTCCTTGTGTTTCTCATTGAAGTTTATTGCCATCTTCAAGTTCTGCGTGTTACGGAATTTAAGTTGGCGTATTTCGTGAATTCGGTTAAGTCTTGAAGATTGAAGGTAAAGAAGGTTGGATCATATAACTCAATCTCAAGAAAGAAGAATTCAAAAGGATCAGGTATGTTTAACTATTTATCTTTGGTGATCCGAATACTTCTTATAGTGTAGAAACACTTGGATGAATTTTTATTTGCATAAAAATCAAAAACTGGACATGGGACATGTTCACGATCCAGATCAGATATTCCAATCCGGATCCCGAAGGGTGTTAGTTCATACGCAACTGCAATCCGGATCGTAGCCCTCCTTAATCCGGATCCCGAACACTGGTTCTTATCGTAATATATGAACGATCCGGATCAGGCATTTCAATCCGGATCCCGAACAGTGGTGTTTGGTGAATTGTATGAACAATCCGGATCAGGCACTTCGATCCGGATCCCGAACCTTTGCTTTTCAGGAAATTGTCTATCTCGTTACTGCAATCCGGATCGCCGAAATCCGATCCGGATTGTCGTCCTGAAAAATTTCAGAAAATGATAGTTTTTGATTCTTATCTTCTTCCAATAGTTTCTAACCTATAAATAGACCCTATGATTCATTTTTCTAGGGTAAGCCGTGGATGCCGTAAAAGCTAAATAATTCAAAGACGGCCATATGAATCCACCTATAGAGAAGAAAGGAAATCAATAGATATTACCCTATGTTTCTTCATCTATATTGATTGATTTGATTCTAGGTTTTCATACTCATATTTTGAGTAGATTCAAATCAATGAATACTTAGATGGTATTTCTGTCACGCCCCGGGGTCGAAACTGCGACCCGGGCTCGCCAACAGATCCGTCATCTGTACGGAAACTGCCGCACAGACGAAGCGTCTACCCTGCAAATCAGATCTATAGCTAAAAATATGTATCAGAGCTGAAACTAAAACCAAAAGCTATAGAATAAAACTGAACATCAGGAATAGTAAAATCTCCACTAGTACACAAACCCTCAAGGTACAAAGTCTCACAGAAATAAAACAAATACTATGCTCACAAGTCTCCCAGAATGTCCAGTACAAAAGTGGAAACATAAAATACACCGGGTACGTCTACCTCAGACTCTCAATGCTGGTAAGGAACTAATCGGCTGCGTCCTCACCTCGAACTGCTGTCTCTGTGCGAACCAAGCCGGAACAGCAGCCTCAACCTGTCTCCGCAGCGGGTGTGAGATCTACTGCAGAAGGCAGATCTCAGTGGGTACCGTCCCAACATCCACGGTATGCCCACTAAGTCTACTGGAGGCAAAAAAGATAGGTATGCAGATAGATAGGTAGATAGATAAATAAGCTGAAGGAAAACTACAGCTAATATGTCTCAAACATAATGCTCAAAAGGACACTCTATCATAAACATGCTATGCATACTCTCGCTACTGCTAAAATACCTCAGTATCAATGCTCAAGGAAAAAACCATCTAAGAACATAATATGTAACCACCCGCTCATAACACCCAATCTCAAAGACTGCCAAAACTGGCTCAGTCCAGCCCGCGCCTGTCGTCTAGGAACGCACCTACCCACTACCACGCATCCACAAGAGGACGGGATTTACGTGGGGCGTCTTAAACCGACTATCTCAATCTCACACACAGTGACCCCATGGTAACTCGGCCAGGGGTATCAAGCGACCACTAGTATATGAACTAGGCGCATATCCACATCGTAGCCTCGTCAGGCTCGGTATCATCATCGCACCCGGGGCGTAGCTCGAGGGGAGTGACCCCACCGAACTCAAGTATCACATCAGTCTCCACTGTCTCAATAACGGCACATGCAGGCTATAATCCACGATCAAATAGATCGGTATCTCAAAGCTCGAAAACACTACTCAGTCGGAAAGGAACCTCGACTCAAACATGAATAGCCCAAACACTCTCACAGCTATGTCGAAGAACCCTCAACGACTAAATCTGATAATGCACGACCATGGCTGAGTCGGGAAACCACCACGACTCGATCTGCCGGAACCCCAAAATCCTCGAAGCTAAGTGGGAGAACCACCTCCACCACTAAATCAGAATACGACCCATAATCTAGAATAATTTCACTATCCCATAAGGAAGCTCAATATCAAATGACACTATAATTCATCTCAAAACTTAAAAAGAGACCCCTCGGCCCCTAGGCACGAGGTCTAATGCACCCCGAATCAATGCCATACCTCAGGCGAACTCATAATTTAAAAACTACCTTTGAAAATGATGTTTTTCCTTAAAACGGGCTTTCTCGATTTTTAAAACGATGAGGGTGCAAAAATAATGCCCACAGAACATGCAGCCTAGTGTCATATGGTAACAGGAATATACTAAAAATAATCTGGGGTTCTAAATAATTTTTCAAAAATTTCCAGGCAACTATCAGATGTAAAAACAGTGAAAATAGCATGGTACACATGATCAAATTGCATTCAGGAGCATTAAGGGGCGTTCCATACATTTTGGAGAAATTCCAACCCACCTGGAACGCTTTCCGCAGGCAATCGCTGAAGTCGGTGAAGCGTCGAATCGCTCGCTGCCGCGAATCTGCCGAAAAAAAATCCCCGGAAGCTCAATAATTACCCTCGAGTCTTCACAAAATTCTGCGTGCAATTCGGCTCACTCCTCGGCCAAAATACAGTGCAAACAAGGGCTCAACTACACTACAATCTACCGACAGCTAGCTCACTACAAACAACAAGTCCGCCATGAGTTACAGCTTCCCAAAGCACCAACACCATACAACACTAAGTATCAGCACAATTTAATTACATACCCCCTTAAACACTAACTACATAAGTCCATACAACCCTCAAAAGCTCCAATGCATATTGATAAGTAAAGTCCACAGCTCACATACACATTTCTCACATAAATCCTTTAATACATAGATCCAAGCCCAATTTGCTCAGACTACACCACACTTAAATCCATAGCACTCACACATACTTCAGCATCAGGTAACAGCCCACATCAAGTCCTCCCCGACCTCAAGTCTACACATAAATACAAACTCCACTTAAGATCTAATTGCACATTAAAAATAAAGTTACAGGCTCAACCTCTTAATTCCACCCTTACACTGTATCAATGTGCATAATTAATTCCATTACAAAATTAACATATAACCCACACAAAGCTCACAGCTTCACAAAAGGATCCTCATCATCATCATCATCTTCATCACCATCATCGCCAACATTAACATAATCATCATCTTCATCACTGCGCACTGATCCGGGCTCCGCATTCAGATGGTGCTCCACGCGCCGGCCACCGACGGCTCAGACTGCTTGCGCGGCACCGAGCTCGCCGCGCGCACAGTGCTGCTACATCAAAACCGGGAAAAACCAAGGTCAGTAAAGAAAAGTGGCCAACACCTGCGGTCACCGGCGAAAACCCGGCCCAACCGCGAAAACCCCGCGCTCGCCACGCGGAAAATTTCCCGCACACACGTCGCAGCAAGCCGCCCGGCCGCTGCCGCACTGCGCTGCAGCATGCCGCCGCTGCCTCGCTGCGCCAGGGCCTGCCGCGCGGCGCCTGGCCTGCCGCGCGGCAGCCCCGGCCCGCTAGGCGTGCTAGCAGCGCAGCCGCAGCTGGCAGCGCACAGCCGCTGCCGCGCGCCCGCGCACCCGCAGCGCGCCGCGCTCCCGCAGCGCGGCGCGCGCCCGCGCGCTGCGCGGCGCGCACCCACAGTGCGCTGCGCGCGCCCCCTGCTGTTGCGCGCGCGCAGCAGCATTCCGCAACCGAGCGGCCACCACTCCACCTCCTGCAGCCCCACCAACAGTGGACAACCAGTCCACCACGCAAGGCCAAGCTCCCTCTCTCTCTCTCTCTAAAACTGAGCTCAAACTCCCTCTCTAAAAAAAAAACAGCAGGTTACCTCAGTGAACTCGAAGCGTGCCGCGTTCCGCTCGCTCCTCCTCGGCTTCACGCAGAGGTCCACCCAACACAATCCCGCAATCAAAACTCTCCTTTCCATCTTTCTTTTCTTCATCTTCTTCCTTCCTATCATCTTCTTTCTCTTCTTTTCCCTGCTTTTCTTCATCCTCTGCTTCCACTTAATTTCCTCTGTTTGCAGGAGACAAGGAAGAAGATGATGTGGCATACTTAATTAGTGGCTAGCTAATTAAGTGGATGGCAGCTGTAGCAAGGTTAAATAAATCCTCAAGCTAAAATATCTAATCCCACTTAAAAGAAAAACCACATTGATTCCATCTTCTCTTTTCTTGCTTTCTTTCTTCACAGGCTAAAGTACTAATTAATTTAATTAATTAATTAATCTCTTTTTAGCCAACTCTAACTCATTTTTTGCCTTTGGGCCCTCCGCGTCAGTCCGGAACCTCCCGAACCCCGCTGTAATCTGAAATTACACGTGTCCACAGTTTTTCCCTCTCAAAAAGCTCAACTATGGAGTCGGTGTGCTCAATCCAAAAACCGGCTCCAAATTTGCCAGTTTCAACTCACTTTTTGCCTTCGGGCCCTCCGCGTCAGTCCGGAACCTCCCGAACCCCGCTGTAATCTGAAAGTATACCTGTTCCAAGTATTCCTATATATTTCTGCACTCCACTGAGAAGTCGAGGCTTTCCCGAGACTAGTCCTCTATCGGCGCACAATGCCCGGAAAACTCCGTTTCCTGCTGGGGCTTCCGCGTAGATCAGACTCAACCCGAACTCATCTGTAAACTCAATTGGAACTCGCCCCAAGCAATTTTCCCGCTCCACGCCATCTTGCGAGGTCGGCGCACTAATCGAAGTCCCGGTATTCTACACTCTCCCCTCCTTAAAAGGGTTTCGTCCTCGAAACCAAAATAAATCCATAACTCAGGAGAGTGACTCAATCCAAAGGGGATAGGAAATACTCAACTCATCCTTATGCTCTCAAGTGGTCATTCTCACTCAATAGTGGCCCCACAGAATCTTCACCCAAGGTATAACTCGACTGCAAAATTCCTGTGTCTCACGAGCAAGATTTTGCATTAGTCGCTCCAGAAAGCTCAACTCCTCGTCCAACACCAAAGAAGTGAAATCCAAAATCTGCGAGGGTCAAAAACAGTTATTCCAGCCGGATAAAAACGCGGTCTCAACTCTCCGCGTAAACTCAAATCAGCAAATCCCTGCGGATGGTGGCTTTCACAAATCAAGATCTCCAAATCCAAACCCTAAGCCTCCAATTGGCATAACTCCCTCGTTGCTCATTAGAAACTAAAATGCTCAAAGTTCCACAATACATCTCTTGTATCCATCCACAGGGGAAGTTCCAATAGTGACACCCACTAATCGATCACCTCATTCCAAGGTTACACTGCTTGCCCAAACAAGGCGTCCATGACTATAATGTCCTCGCCGGGATAACACTATGATAACAATCATACATCTTTGAAAACTCTATCCGCTGACGTTTCCTCAAACCAAACTCTTCCTGAGTATCCAAGTACTTCAGGTTCGAGGGTCTATGAATAATTCACTTCTCTTCCAATCACCGGCAAACATCTACACTGACGCTGGCATCAACCTCAGCTTTAACTCTTCAAAGCTACACTGACCTCGTATAGTCCAAGAGCTTCTGACCTCTGTCGTTAACATAGGCTACTTCCCAACGGCATCACTCTTCGTTGGGTCCCCTGTTACTCATGCAGCTGAAAACACATGGCCCATCCACCGAACCTTTCGAAGTCAAAAAGGCGGCAGGGCATTAATCAATCCATTTGATCGCGCTGTAACTCATAATGCCCCTACTGGTTCCTGAACACTATCCGGGCACGGCCCCCGGCCGTATGGTTCCATAATGCTATCAATCTCACAAAAGGCCATCTGCCAAAAACAATCCAAACCTGTCTGTGCTCAGACCATCATAGAACCCTCACCGGTGCGTACCCACAACGTGGCACTGGATCATACAGACCTCTCAATCCATCAAATCCCGCAACTGCGCTATCAGCTCTCACTCTCTGTCTCGCAGGCGATACTCCAATAGGTGCTACCATAGTCGGCGCGGTTTCCAAAACCACGTCAATCACCGTCTCGGTCTCAATCTCACTAAACGGCGGCTTCAACAACAGCTCAAGTAGACTCACACCTGGGATCACACGACGACAAGGATATCCTTTGGTCCCGGTGCCACCGCTGGCACCTCTCGACAATCGCTAGCAAGCGATACGACCACGACTCAACCTCTGTCGTGGCCTAGCCTCCTTTATAATCACCACTCTCCTGACCAGGTCCTAACAGCACTGGGCCGGACTGGCAACACTCATCCATGTGCTATACGTGATCTGGAACCTGATCCTCACGTGCACAAGCGGTGTCGGCATCCACAAGCTCTAAGTCCAATGACTAAAAGGAAGACCACACCAGGTAGGCCATAATCCACTATCCTGGCGCTCTCCAGCCGGCTGCACAAACTCAACAAAGAGATGCTGGTGGCCATCGCTCTAACTGCCTCGGCATCACGGCTCCATCAGCCTGTCGGTACATCGGATGCAACTCTTCATCCTGAAGGGGTAGTGGGGATGCCGTCGCAAGCCGCAAAACCATGAGTACTACTGTTGGTGCCTCGACTGTCGAGACCCTCCTGGTCTCTGTCTCCTCTGAGACCCATGTTCCTGAAACTGGAATCATGGCAACCTGATCCACTCAACTATCCCAAAATCCGACGATGCTGGACGTCTCTTACTGGAGTTGGTCCCTCGCTCTTCGTCCCTCCCGGACGTGATCAGTAATCCTCGGTCAATCCATCGAACCTGCACAATCGCTGCATCTAATGTCGACGCTCGCCGAGACTGCCCCAAGTGATAAATATCCTAATGGAGTCCCCTCACAACCAGATCAACCTTCTGGAGTTCACCCTGGGTGATAAGGGGTACACTGATCAACCGTGCAGAAACTCGTCCCAGGTCATCAACTGTGCTCCCGGTGGTCCAACAGGACGAACTCGATGCCACCGGCTCTCGGCATCCCTAACCAAATTGCACGACCAAGCACCCTGATACTTCTCCTGGATGACCAAATCCTCGAACAGCTCTTCCATAGCAGCTATCCAGTTCTCGGCCTCCCAAGGCTCCAAACTTAATCCCGAAATCTGCAGGGGATGGAACTGGATAGAGTAAAACAACCGGTCAGCCAACTCTCGCTGCTCCCGCACTATCCACAGTGCAATCTAGGTCCAAGTCGACGATGTCATGGCCGGAGGTACTACTGACGGTACCTCGGGGAAAGTTCTCTGCTCAGACATGCGCATCACGCGCTCTATGTTCTCTTCCTGGCGCCGCATCGCCTCAAACGTCTGGGCTATTCAGACCTCACTCTGCTCTATCCGTTTAGCTTCCCGCTGTTCGACTCCTCATCCAAGGTCAAACACGCTCTCGCCGCTACACGGCGTCTCGGAAGCATCAAAACCACTGCAATAGAACAAACATTAGGACCAAAACTCTCTCGACCCAATCAAGCGAAAGTCTAAAACATGTTACCCTTACTAAAGCATTATGTTGTCTGCAGCCAATATAATCATCTTTAGAGAAATAACATATAAGATCACTCGCCCCAATCCTCAGGGGGAGGCACAAACTCAATCCGGACTCTCGCTAAAATCACGTCTCTCACGACAGTCATCCTACTGTCCAATCAACAGCCTAGGGTCTCTAAGTCCTCAACGACCTATTTTCCTAGGCTCTGATACCACCTAAATGTGTCACGCCCCGGGGTCGAAACTGCGACCCGGGCTCGCCAACAGATCCGCCATCTGTACAGAAACTGCCGCACAGACGAAGCGTCTACCCTGCAAGTCAGATCTATAGCTAAAAATATGTATCAGAGCTGAAACTAAAACCAAAAGCTATAGAATAAAACTGAACATCAGGAATAGTAAAATCTCCACTAGTACACAAACCCTCAAGGTACAAAGTCTCACAGAAATAAAACAAATACTATCCTCACAAGTCTCCCAGAATGTCCAGTACAAAAGTGGAAACATAAAATACACCGGGTACGTCTACCTCAGACTCTCAATGCTGGTAAGGAACTAATCGGCTGCGTCCTCACCTCGAACTGCTGTCTCCGTGCGAACCAAGCCGGAACAGCAGCCTCAACCTGTCACCGCAGCGGGTGTGAGATCTACTGCAGAAGGCAGATCTCAGTGGGTACCGTCCCAACATCCACGGTATGCCCACTAAGTCTACTGGAGGCAAAAAAGATAGGTATGCAGATAGATAGGTAGATAGATAAATAAGCTGAAGGAAAACTATAGCTAATATGTCTCAAACATAATGCTCAAAAGGACACTCTATCATAAACATGCTATGCATACTCTCGCTACTGCTAAAATACCTCAGTATCAATGCTCAAGGGAAAAACCATCTAAGAACATAATATGTAACCACCCGCTCATAACACCCAATCTCAAAGACTGCCAAAACTGGCTCAGTCCAGCCCGCGCCTGTCGTCTAGGAACGCACCTGCCCACTACCACGCATCCACAAGAGGACGGGATTTACGTGGGGCGTCCTAAACCGACTATCTCAATCTCACACACAGTGACCCCATGGTAACTAGGCGCATATCCACATCGTAGCCTCGTCAGGCTCGGTATCATCATCGCACCCGGGGCGTAGCTCGAGGGGAGCGACCTGTAATAACCGCGGCTTTATTTGCCTTTCTAGACCTTCTTTTAAAATTCTTGAAAATCCACTTTTCGACTAAGGGGACCGGGGGTGAATTATTTTTCTTTATCTCTGGGCAGACTGTCGGGGCTCGCGGGTATTTTTAGACAATAAAGCTCGCGAAATGGATTTCGGCGGCGCGATCGGATCTGGATTCTGACCCCGGAATCTCCCAGAATAAATTCCGGAAGTTGGCAGCAGTTCAGGCGACTTACACGTCCTTCGGGGCGGACCGGACCCTGGTTCGCACCCAAACTCATTTCGCCGAGATTGATTTGTATTTTGGGACTTAGGGTTAAGTTCCCGTGTACGGAGGCGGCTAATATTAATACGTATGTGTTGGGTTTAGTTTTGGAGATTTCCTACGGTTCCTCTCACCCAAACCCTCCTCTTCCCACCGATCGGCGCGAGGCACCGCGGCGGAGCAATCGAGGAACGGGAAGAACACCGCACACCTCCGGAACCGGGCACGCAAGAACGGGATAATCCTCGTCTCTCCCTCCCTCTCCATCGGCGAGTCGGAGGCGCATTGGTTCGGTGAGTTTGTCTTTATGTTCTTTTTGAGCTAGGGTTTCTTCCGGAGCGTCGCACGGGAAGGGGGGAAGGCGGCACACCCCGGCCGGCCGCACCACCGCCGTCGCAAGCGCCCTTACGCGCAGGGCTAGGGCACCGGGCGTGCGGGTCTGGCACCCGCGCGGGCCTGGGCGCCGCACGGGGTCGCCCGTGCGTGCGGGCTGGGCGCCCGCGCGGAGCCTGGGCGCCGCGCGGGGTCGCCCGTGCGTGCGGGTCTGGCACCCGCGCGGGCCTGGGCGCCGCACGGGGTCGCCCGTGCGTGCGGGCTGGGCGCCCGCGCGGAGCCTGGGCGCCGCGCGGGGTCGCCCGTGCGTGCGGGTCTGGCACCCGCGCGGGCCTGGGCGCCGCGCGGGGTCGCCCGTGCGTGCGGGCTGAGCGCCGCGCGGAGCCTGGGCGCCGCGCGGGGCCGCCCGTGCGTGCGGCCTGGGCACCCGTCCTGGGCCTGGGCGCCGCCGCTGTCAGGGAGCCGTGCGGGCATCACACCGCACGGAGCCTGATGCGCGTGCGGCCAGCGCGGCAGCACGCTCGCCGCCGCCTCGGGTTCCGACTCGGCCGCCGCCGCCGCCGTCGAACCCGGGAGCCCCGTTCCACGACGGGACCCGAATGTCTGTTCTTGACCCTTGTTTTATGTTGTTTAGTCACTGACTTCTCCCCGGTGGACTTTTGTAGTTTTGGGGAGCGCACCGGGACACACGGGGGATAGCGCTTTGTTCATCGCTCGTAGAGGTGGGTCTTTACTCCTAAATCTCAACATTTAATTCTATCTTGGTGGACGGGGTCATCCTTAAGTGTACTTGGGTTAAACCTAGTAGGGAGGCATCTTTTATTCGTTATGGCCTTACGGTACTCGTGATTAGATATACATATGGTTTCATGTCGCTCTCTTGCATGTATAGGAGTATGCTGTGAATTTATATATATACTGTTTCATTTAGTTATCATGCACGGATATGTATATGTTAATTCATACGTTTTTCATACATTGATATATTTATATGGTTCACGGTTACTATGCTCGGCTGCAGCACGCGCACCCGCGGTTTGGCCACCGCAAAGGGTGTGCTTTTCCGGAAAAGTGGTCCATGACCCGTGTATACCCACAGGACGGCGTGGGGCCTCTTTAGTTGTGGGGCATGTATGCGCCAAGGTGTGAGCGGTGCGACCCGTCGGTTTAGTTGTCCGGCGTGGGAGCGGTGCGACCCATTCGGTTTAGTTGTCCGACTTGGGCGCGGTGCGATTTCGTCGGTTTAGTTGTCCGACGGGATCGGGTATTGCAGGTTTACAGGTGTTTGATTCTACTTTTCCCTTGCGGGGGGGGGAAGGGGTGCTTGCTCCGGATAGACTACGGTTGGATGTTTCTTTACCTGCTTTATTATTATCATTTTTTGTTTAGTCGCTGACTTCCCACTTTGCGACAGGGTCCTACAGGGGGGAGAGTTAGGCGACGGTGAGGCCACGGCTAGAGGTGTTGGGTCTCAGGAGACCGGAACAGTGTTTTACTCCTTACTTTCGCTTTCCATTTAATATTTGTAGACTGTGGATGGTTCTCGATACCCTCGTGGGGTCGATGTGGACGTTGGTACGGTGACATTTGGATTGTCTATTTTTCTTTATATTTCTGTGGGCCGCTTTGGAAAATAAAATAGCAAATGAAAGAACGGATTGCGAAAACTATGATTTCAAAACCCAAGTGTCGTGTGGGCACTGTTTTCAAAAACCCTGAGTTTATGTTGCTTTCAAAAAACGGTTTTCAAAATATGGGTGCCGGGTGGGCGCCGTTTCAACAACCGTGGGTTTTATCCTTTCAAACTAATCGGCCGTGAGTTAATTCAGTATATTGTGAATGGTTATACGTTTGGGATTGTTGTGATTGAATGTTTACTCGTTATTGGACATTGTACAAACCGCGACGCCGTGCACATACAGGGGAGACTCTGTCCGTTTGTAGAGTGATCCTGTATATGCGGCGGATCTGGGTACGCGCCGGGGAAGAAGGTTTTTTCAAAAAAAAAATACATACCCTTTTGTAATCCGTTTCCGCTAAAATAAACCCCCGGGGCGTGACAGATTAAGATGGTATCAGAGACTTAGCTTTCAATCACAACAATTGGTGCCGACGTCCACAGGAATACCTCACTTAACTACAAAGGAATGGAATGGATAGATTATAGCAGAGTAGGACGCGAGTGATCGAGGGGGGAGTTCGTTGCATGTTAGTAGGGTGGTCTAGAGTTGACTCTTGTGGCGTGTGACAGACATGGCCGTACTAGATCATCGGCCGGGGACGCAGAGTCAGAGTCCGAGTCCTTTCTCTCGCTAAGTGGATCGATGTGCCGTTGCTCATTAGCAAAGACTAAAGCCGACCTTCTTTGTGTGCATCCAGATAGAGTGCCGACTCAGCAAGCAACCGACGACGGAAATGGACATCGCCGACGAAGCCAATCGCCTGCTCCGCAACCAGCTGCGCGACGTGGCTGGGCAACTGCTGACTCTCGCGGAGCGCCTGAGCATGCTGACACAGGAACTCGAGGGCGTCGACCGATTCCGGGGCGGCAGCAGAGGCGTTGCCCCTCCCGGGGTGCCACCGACGGGCCCTCCCACCGTCCAGGAGGCTACTAACCTGACCGTGCACACCAACGTAGAGCGTGCCCGGCAGGAATACTCTTACCCCGAGTCGGCCGGGGACCCCCATCGGAGGGGCCGGGCGAGCAAACGCCCGAGAGCCGGGCAGAACCTCGGGCAGACGACGGAGGAGAGACCTAGGCCACCGAAACCGTGCGTCATATGCGGCAACGCACACCTCATGACGAGCTGCCCGTGGCGGGACGGACACTGTTTCCGATGTGGCAGGCCGGGCCACACGCGTTATGAGTGCCCTCTGAAGCCGTCTGTCAGTAGACCCCCGGCGCCGCGACATGCTGAGCCTAAGGGAACTGCTGCCTCCACCCCTCAAGGGGGCACCGATCCAGAGAGCCGACCTAATCCACGCCCGACGCTAGCACCGAAGGTCGAACGAGGGCTTAAGGGGAGCGCGCACGTGCAACCGGGATCCTGCGTCATCTGCAAGGGCGCGCACCCAGTGACGGAATGCACTTGGAGGTACCACTATTGTAACCGGTGCGGCTTGCCAGATCACAATCACCTATCCTGCCCCCAAGGGCCCACCCCCGCCTCTGCCGCCGTGCCACCACCGCCAAGAGGAACCAGAGTGCTCGGATCAGTTCGGTGGTTAAAGGTCAAATCACTATTCTTGCCGGATTCGTCCAGCTGATGGCACAGCAGTAGAGGACTGCTTTTCTCGCACTGGCCTCACAGTTTGCGTAGAGGTTGAGCAAGTTGTTGATCCTTCAGTGTCCCCGTGTCGCAATTCAATGGCCCATGGACCCGAGGGTAACCCTGTTTTGGGACGGATGCAAATTGACCCCACCCTTGCACGGATTTTGTGGATCGACGTGGACTCGCCTATGTGTTAGTCATGGTGATGGTTACGACCACGAGGCGGTAGTAATCCTTGATAAAGGTTATGTTTTTGGCACTGAGATTGTGTTGGGAGGTATGTGATATACCTTCCAATAAGAATTACGTCCCCAACTTGTTGTTGGCGACAAACCTTTGGTATTCCGCTGTTCTTTTGGGTAAGCACGTTGGCTGCAGGCAACGGACTGTCGAGAGAACTGAGGAAGTACTCTGCCCTGTAGTGGGGAGTATCAGATTGGGTCTAAATTAGTAGCCTTAGAGTTGTAAATACCATGCGACTGACCTGTAGCCCCCGATTAAGCTTTTGAGCATTCTCAGAATGTATGACTTCAGGCTGTGAGAGTGACGGTGTCTTGCGGTTCCGTGGGCGGTTCTGTGTACCGGATTCGCCGGAATTGAAGGAGGAGTTTCTGACAGGGGCACGAAGATGTACAGGGACCTCAAGCAGACCTTTTGGTGGCCCAAGTTGAAGGGGGATGTGACACGACACGTTGCTCACTGCCTGGTATGCCAGCAGATAAAGGCAGAGCATCAGCGGCCTGCAGGAAGATTTCAGCCCTTACCGGTGCCGATGTGGAAGTGGGATCAGATCACTATGGACTTCGTCACCGGGTTCCCACGTTCACAGCAGGGGCACGACCCGATCGGGGTCATTGTGGACTGGCTAACCAAGGCAGCTCTTTTCCTACCCATCCACACAACCTGGACCAGAGAGCAGTTGGCTCAAGTCTACCTCAGCGAGATCGTGAGACTGCACGGAGTGCCGGCATCGATCACCTCGGATAGAGACACCCGCTTCGTCTCGAAGTTTTGGCAAAGTCTACAGCAAGCCTGGGGACCAAGCTACACTTCGGCGCAGCTTTCCACCCTCAGACGGACGGACAGTCGGAGCGAGTAATTCAGACCCTCCAGGACCTGCTGCGCGCCTGTATACTTGACTGGGGAGTCGGTTGGGCGCGCTACCTACCCCTCGTGGAATTCGCCTACAACAATAGCTACCAGGCCAGCATCCAGGTGGCACCCTACGAAGCTTTGTATGGGAGACGCTGCCGATCCCCGATCTGTTGGGACGACTTAGGGGAAACGGAAATTCCTGGGACCCGACTTGGTGGAAGAGACTGAGGAGAAGGTGCGCCTCATCAGGCGGCGGTTGCTGACCGCCCAAAGCCGACAGAAGAGCTACGCAGACCGACGGCGCCGCGATTTGGAATTTCAAGTGGGGGAAACACGTGCTCTTACGAGTCTCGCCATCCAAAGGGATCAGACGTTTCGGGCTGAAGGGCAAGTTGAGCCCACGGGTTGTGAGGCCTTTTGAGATCTTGGAGCGCATAGGCCCGGTGGCGTACCGCCTTGCCCTACCCCCCTAACCTCGACCGGGTCCACAACGTCTTCCACGTGTCCATGCTCCGGAAATACCTTTCCGACCCGTCACACGTGTTGGACGTCTCCACATTCGAGCTCAAGGAGGATTTAAGCTTCGAGGAAACCCCCGTGCGTATCCTAGCAAGGGAAAGCAAAGCACTGCGGAACCGAGTCATCCCCTACGTGAAGGTGCTCTGGAGCAGCCAGGAAGAACGAGAAGCAACATGGGAGCTGGAATCTAAGATGAGGGAGTGCTACCCCGACCTCTTCACCACCACCCGGGTTTGAGTTTCGAGGACGAAACTCGTTTTTAGAGGTGAGTGGTGTAATAACCGCGGCTTTATTTGCCTTTCTAGACCTTCTTTTAAAATTCTTGAAAATCCACTTTTCGACTAAGGGGACCGGGGGTGAATTATTTTTCTTTATCTCTGGGCAGACTGTCGGGGCTCGCGGGTATTTTTAGACAATAAAGCTCGCGAAATGGATTTCGGCGGCGCGATCGGATCTGGATTCTGACCCCGGAATCTCCCAGAATAAATTCCGGAAGTTGGCAGCAGTTCAGGCGACTTACACGTCCTTCGGGGCGGACCGGACCCTGGTTCGCACCCAAACTCATTTCGCCGAGATTGATTTGTATTTTGGGACTTAGGGTTAAGTTCCCGTGTACGGAGGCGGCTAATATTAATACGTATGTGTTGGGTTTAGTTTTGGAGATTTCCTACGGTTCCTCTCACCCAAACCCTCCTCTTCCCACCGATCGGCGCGAGGCACCGCGGCGGAGCAATCGAGGAACGGGAAGAACACCGCACACCTCCGGAACCGGGCACGCAAGAACGGGATAATCCTCGTCTCTCCCTCCCTCTCCATCGGCGAGTCGGAGGCGCATTGGTTCGGTGAGTTTGTCTTTATGTTCTTTTTGAGCTAGGGTTTCTTCCGGAGCGTCGCACGGGAAGGGGGGAAGGCGGCACACCCCGGCCGGCCGCACCACCGCCGTCGCAAGCGCCCTTACGCGCAGGGCTAGGGCACCGGGCGTGCGGGTCTGGCACCCGCGCGGGCCTGGGCGCCGCACGGGGTCGCCCATGCGTGCGGGCTGGGCGCCCGCGCGGAGCCTGGGCGCCGCGCGGGGTCGCCCGTGCGTGCGGGTCTGGCACCCGCGCGGGCCTGGGCGCCGCACGGGGTCGCCCGTGCGTGCGGGCTGGGCGCCCGCGCGGAGCCTGGGCGCCGCGCGGGGTCGCCCGTGCGTGCGGGTCTGGCACCCGCGCGGGCCTGGGCGCCGCGCGGGGTCGCCCGTGCGTGCGGGCTGAGCGCCGCGCGGAGCCTGGGCGCCGCGCGGGGCCGCCCGTGCGTGCGGCCTGGGCACCCGTCCTGGGCCTGGGCGCCGCCGCTGTCAGGGAGCCGTGCGGGCATCACACCGCACGGAGCCTGATGCGCGTGCGGCCAGCGCGGCAGCACGCTCGCCGCCGCCTCGGGTTCCGACTCGGCCGCCGCCGCCGCCGTCGAACCCGGGAGCCCCGTTCCACGACGGGACCCGAATGTCTGTTCTTGACCCTTGTTTTATGTTGTTTAGTCACTGACTTCTCCCCGGTGGACTTTTGTAGTTTTGGGGAGCGCACCGGGACACACGGGGGATAGCGCTTTGTTCATCGCTCGTAGAGGTGGGTCTTTACTCCTAAATCTCAACATTTAATTCTATCTTGGTGGACGGGGTCATCCTTAAGTGTACTTGGGTTAAACCTAGTAGGGAGGCATCTTTTATTCGTTATGGCCTTACGGTACTCGTGATTAGATATACATATGGTTTCATGTCGCTCTCTTGCATGTATAGGAGTATGCTGTGAATTTATATATATACTGTTTCATTTAGTTATCATGCACGGATATGTATATGTTAATTCATACGTTTTTCATACATTGATATATTTATATGGTTCACGGTTACTATGCTCGGCTGCAGCACGCGCACCCGCGGTTTGGCCACCGCAAAGGGTGTGCTTTTCCGGAAAAGTGGTCCATGACCCGTGTATACCCACAGGACGGCGTGGGGCCTCTTTAGTTGTGGGGCATGTATGCGCCAAGGTGTGAGCGGTGCGACCCGTCGGTTTAGTTGTCCGGCGTGGGAGCGGTGCGACCCATTCGGTTTAGTTGTCCGACTTGGGCGCGGTGCGATTTCGTCGGTTTAGTTGTCCGACGGGATCGGGTATTGCAGGTTTACAGGTGTTTGATTCTACTTTTCCCTTGCGGGGGGGGGAAGGGGTGCTTGCTCCGGATAGACTACGGTTGGATGTTTCTTTACCTGCTTTATTATTATCATTTTTTGTTTAGTCGCTGACTTCCCACTTTGCGACAGGGTCCTACAGGGGGGAGAGTTAGGCGACGGTGAGGCCACGGCTAGAGGTGTTGGGTCTCAGGAGACCGGAACAGTGTTTTACTCCTTACTTTCGCTTTCCATTTAATATTTGTAGACTGTGGATGGTTCTCGATACCCTCGTGGGGTCGATGTGGACGTTGGTACGGTGACATTTGGATTGTCTATTTTTCTTTATATTTCTGTGGGCCGCTTTGGAAAATAAAATAGCAAATGAAAGAACGGATTGCGAAAACTATGATTTCAAAACCCAAGTGTCGTGTGGGCACTGTTTTCAAAAACCCTGAGTTTATGTTGCTTTCAAAAAACGGTTTTCAAAATATGGGTGCCGGGTGGGCGCCGTTTCAACAACCGTGGGTTTTATCCTTTCAAACTAATCGGCCGTGAGTTAATTCAGTATATTGTGAATGGTTATACGTTTGGGATTGTTGTGATTGAATGTTTACTCGTTATTGGACATTGTACAAACCGCGACGCCGTGCACATACAGGGGAGACTCTGTCCGTTTGTAGAGTGATCCTGTATATGCGGCGGATCTGGGTACGCGCCGGGGAAGAAGGTTTTTTCAAAAAAAAAATACATACCCTTTTGTAATCCGTTTCCGCTAAAATAAACCCCCGGGGCGTGACACGACCCCACCGAACTCAAGTATCACATCAGTCTCCACTGTCTCAATAACGGCACATGCAGGCTATAATCCACGATCAAATAGATCGGTATCTCAAAGCTCGAAAACACTACTCAGTCGGAAAGGAACCTCGACTCAAACATGAATAGCCCAAACACTCTCACAGCTATGTCGGAGAATCCTCAACGACTAAATCTGATAATGCACGACCATGGCTGAGTCGGGAAACCTCCACGACTCGATCTGCCGGAACCCCAAAATCCTCGAAGCTAAGTGGGAGAACCACCTCCACCACTAAATCAGAATACGGCCCATGATCTAGAGTAATTTCACTATCCCATAAGGAAGCTCAATATCAAATGACACTATAATTCATCTCAAAACTTAAAAAGAGACCCCTCGGCCCCTAGGCACGAGGTCTAATGCACCCCGAATCAATGCCATACCTCAGGCGAACTCATAATTTAAAAACTACCTTTGAAAATGATGTTTTTCCTTAAAACGAGCTTTCTCGATTTTTAAAACGATCAGGGTGCAAAAATAATGCCCACAGAACATGCAGCCTAGTGTCATATGGTAACAGGAATATACTAAAAATAATCTGGGGTTCTAAATAATTTTCCAAAAATTTCCAGGCAACTATCAGATGTAAAAACAGTGAAAATAGCATGGTACACATGATCAAATTACATTCAGGAGCATTAAGGGGCATTCCATACATTTTGGAGAAATTCCAACCCACCTGGAACGCTTTCCGCAGGCAATCGCTGAAGTCGGTGAAGCGTCGAATCGCTCGCTGCCGCGAATCTGCCGAAAAAAAATCCCCGGAAGCTCAATAATTACCCTCGAGTCTTCACAAAATTCTGCGTGCAATTCGGCTCACTCCTCGGCCAAAATACAGTGCAAACAAGGGCTCAACTACACTACAATCCACCGACAGCTAGCTCACTACAAACAACAAGTCCGCCATGAGTTACAGCTTCCCAAAGCACCAACACCATACAACACTAAGTATCAGCACAATTTAATTACATACCCCCTTAAACACTAACTACATAAGTCCATACAACCCTCAAAAGCTCCAATGCATATTGATGAGTAAAGTCCACAGCTCACATACACATTTCTCACATAAATCCTTTAATACATAGATCCAAGCCCAATTTGCTCAGACTACACCACACTTAAATCCATAGCACTCACACATACTTCAGCATCAGGTAACAGCCCACATCAAGTCCTCCCCGACCTCAAGTCTACACATAAATACAAACTCCACTTAAGATCTAATTGCACATTAAAACTAAAGTTACAGGCTCAACCTCTTAATTCCACCCTTACACTGTATCAATGTGCATAATTAATTCCATTAAAAAATTAACATATAACCCACACAAAGCTCACAGCTTCACAAAAGGATCCTCATCATCATCATCATCTTCATCACCATCATCGCCAACATTAACATAATCATCATCTTCATCACTGCGCACTGATCCGGGCTCCGCATTCAGATGGTGCTCCACGCGCCGGCCACCGACGGCTCAGACTGCTTGCGCGGCACCGAGCTCGCCGCGCGCACAGTGCTGCTACATCAAAACCGGGAAAAACCAAGGTCAGTAAAGAAAAGCGGCCAACACCTGCGGTCACCGGCGAAAACCCGGCCCAACCACGAAAACCCCGCGCTCGCCACGCGGAAAATTTCCCGCGCACACGTCGCAGCAAGCCGCCCGGCCGCTGCCGCACTGCGCTGCAGCATGCCGCCGCTGCCTCGCTGCGCCAGGGCCTGCCGCGCGGCGCCTGGCCTGCCGCGCGGCAGCCCCGGCCCGCTAGGCGTGCTAGCAGCGCAGCCGCAGCCCGCAGCGCACAGCCGCTGCCGCGCGCCCGCGCACCCGCAGCGCGCCCGCGCGCTGCGCGACGCGCACCCACAGTGCGCTGCGCGCGCCCCCTGCTGTTGCGCGCGCGCAGCAACAGTCCGCAACCGAGCGGCCACCACTCCACCTCCTGCAGCCCCACCAACAGTGGACAACCAGTCCACCACGCAAGGCCAAGCTCCCTCTCTCTCTCTTTCTAAAACTGAGCTCAAACTCCCTCTCTAAAAAAAAAACAGCAGGTTACCTCAATGAACTCGAAGCGTGCCGCGTTCCGCTCGCTCCTCCTCGGCTTCACGCAGGGGTCCACCCAACACAATCCCGCAATCATAACTCTCCTTTCCATCTTTCTTTTCTTCATCTTCTTCCTTCCTATCATCTTCTTTCTCTTCTTTTCCCTCCTTTTCTTCATCCTCTGCTTCCACTTAATTTCCTCTGTTTGCAGGAGACAAGGAAGAAGATGATGTGGCATACTTAATTAAAATTAAGTGGATGGCAGCTGTAGCAAGGTTAAATAAATCCTCAAGCTAAAATATCTAATCCCACTTAAAAGAAAAACCACATTGATTCCATCTTCTACCACATTGATTCCATCTTCTCTTTTCTTGCTTTCTTTCTTCACAGGCTAAAGTACTAATTAATTAAATTTATTAATTAATCTTTTTTTAGCCAACTCTAACTCACTTTTTGCCTTCGGGCCCTCCGCGTCAGTCCGGAACCTCCCGAACCCCGCTGTAATCTGAAATTACACGTGTCCACAGTTTTTCCCTCTCAAAAAGCTCAACTATGGAGTCGGTGTGCTCAATCCAAAAACCGGCTCCAAATTTGCCAGTTTCAACTCACTTTTTGCCTTCGGGCCCTCCGCGTCAGTCCGGAACCTCCCGAACCCCGCTGTAATCTGAAAGTATACCTGTTCCAAGTATTCCCATATATTTCTGCACTCCACTGAGAAGTCGAGGCTTTCCCGAGACTAGTCCTCTATCGGCGCACAATGCCCGGAAAACTCCGTTTCCTGCTGGGGCTTCCGCGTAGATCAGACTCAACCCGAACTCATCTGTAAACTCAATTGGAACTCGCCCCAAGCAATTTTCCCGCTCCACGCCATCTTGCGAGGTCGGCGCACTAACCGAAGTCCCGGTATTCTACAATTTCCGATCTATTTCTAATCTAAGTATTCGGCGGATCATCACCACCCAAAAAAACAACGATTTATCCCAAATCGGCGCGTGGACTCGCGTGGCCTTGTGGATTCAAGGTGCAACCGCTCTCGTGGATTCGGAGCGAGGTACGTTCGTGGATTCGAAGCGTGCCACTGGGTAAAGATCGTGGATTCGGTCAAACGTCGTGGAGTCGACGTTGGACGTCGTGGATTCGGCGTTGGACGCAGATCGTGGATTCGAGAAGCGTTGCGGAGCGAGCGGAGAAGATCAACTAGGAGCGTATGGAAAAAGGTAGAGTCGTCTGTGAGTACGGTATATCACCTTTGTACGTGTTATAATTCTAGTGGATTTCACCATGTTATCGGTCCCGTGGTTTTTTACTCCGGTTTGGAGTTTTCCACGTAAAAATCTCTGCGTGTTATTTATTTTTCCGCATTGGGTTTTATATCGCAAAGATTTTTGAGTGTTTATTGTTTACACCTATTCTCCCCCCTCTAGGTATTTTTTCCCCTATTTAGATCCAATTATACATAACCCAACAAGTGGTATCAGAGCGGGAATAGGGTTGTAAACAATGGTTGAAGGTGGAAACATCAACAGACCTCCGTTCTTCGATGGAACAAATTATGCGTACTGGAAAGTACGGATGAAAGCCTTTTTAATTTCCATCGACGAACGGGTGTGGCAATCAATCGAGTTAGGATGGTCAAATCCAACTGAAGTTATTGTTGATGTTCACACCATCAAACCTTGTGAAGATTCAGAAACTGCAAATGCTTACGAGCAAGTTTGACTCTATTTTCATGGCAGAAAATGAATCGTTCACTGACTATTACACACGATTGTAAGATATCGTAAACTCATGTTCTAACTTGGGAGAGAAGATTCCAGAATTTAAAGTTGTAAGAAAAATATTAAGAACTCTTTCTGAAAGATTTCGTTCCAAGGTTACAGCCATTGAAACTATTAAACACCCGGACGAAATCCGTGTAGAAGAATTAGTTGGTTCTTTACAAACATATGAAATGACATTTCCTACTAACTATTCTTCGGGAAAGGCCTCCTCTTCTAAGTCTTCAGGTTATGCTTTGAAAACAACAAAAGAAGAAGACGCGGATTCATCCTCCTCAGGCGATGACGAGAACCTATCTATGGAGTACTTTGAGAAGCACCTTGCTCTCTTGACAAGAAATTTTTGCCGAAACTTCCGAAGGGGTAATTCAAGTAAAACTTCATCCTCCGGAAAGTGGGAGAAAGGCAAAGGTTTTTCAAGTCAAAAATCAAGAAAGCAAGAAAGTTTTTCTAAGGATAAGAAAAGCACAGAAGGACAAGTCCAATGATTCATGTGCCGAGGATACGGCCATATCTCAACGGAATGTCCAAATAAGAATCCGTCCAAGAAGAAGGCGATGCAAGCCGTCACTTGGGATGACACCTCATCGTCAAATGAGTCATCGTCAAGTGATGAAGAAGATAACGCAACGGCGTTCCATGCGTCCACATCTTCACCCTTCATGTGCTTAATGGCAAGTACATCCGAGTCATTGTCCAACTCCACTGTTGAAAAGAATGCAACGGATGATGAATCGGATAATTCTGAAGGTGAAGATTTTGCTCTAGCCTACCACAGACTTTTGAGGGATTCAAAGAAACTGGCTAAGCAAAATAAGGGGTTGAGAGGGAGATTACAGGATCTCGAAGAAGAAGTAAAAAGGGTAACTTCTCTCTCGACCGATCTTGAAGTGGAAAGGGATAATCTGATAAAAGCAAATGCTTCACTTCAAGAGTCCGATGAGCAATTCGAGAAGAATTATGTAGATATGGTGAACAAAGCGAATTACTTCTTGAAGCTCAACGGCGAGGCTCGACAGGAAAAATTGGAAATGACAGAGACCATTCTCCAACTCAATGATGACTTACATCGATTTTCATCAGGAATGAGTAAGTTGGATAAGCTTCTTGGTCTTGGTCAATCAAACAAGTTCGGCCTCGGATACAATCGAACTAAAGACAATTTTAGTTCGGTTGGGACAGTCTTTGTGCCCCAGTCGGTATCTCCTCCTCCGACACCGGAATTGACGACAAACAATGACAACAAACCTACTTCCCCCTCTTCGGAATCGTCAAGCACCAAGGTATGTTTTCGTTGTGGTTCTGCAGGGCACATAAGGAGAAATTGCAAGATGGGAGCCAAAAGATCTAATCAAGCACTTCTTGCAATGACTACCAAAAGGGTGATTCCTCGGAAATCAAATGCAAATTATTCGAAGGAAAAGAGCCTCGGTAGTTCATCAAACAAGACGACGACGACTTCAAGGAAAAGCGATGGATCAAACAAGACGCTTTCACCAAAGGTATCAACTTCACAATCATTTCCGACGTACACCAAGAATCGAAAGGTTTGGGTACGCAAAGGTGAAATCTTCCCTTGTCTTGTTACAAATATTTCCTTGCATGCATATGATAATTCGTCTTGGTATCTGGATAGCGGTTGTTCCCGCCACATGACCGGTGACAAAAACTGCTTTTAAAATTTTGAGAAAATCTCCGGAGGACTTGTAGTTTTCGGAGACGGTCAGTCTTCCAAAATTGTTGGAAAATGAACAGTAGCTATTCCAGATGGCCCGATTCTGAATAATGTGTTATTTGTTGATGGCCTTAAGACTAACCTCATAAGTATTAGTCAACTTTGCGACAATGGTTATTCAGTTAATTTTTCATCTGTTGAATGTGTTGTAACTGATAAGGACCATGTTTTCTTTTTAAAGGGGGTTAGATATGAAAACAATTGTTATGTTGTTCCCAATAAAATTTCTGAAAATTGTAACTTAGCCTCTTTGAATAATGAAACACTTTGGCATGAAAGGCTAGGTCACATAAATTTTAAGGAACTTGCTAGAATTTCAAACAAAGACGTGGTCAAGGGGGTTCCAAAACTTTCACTTAAACAAAACATTGTGTGTGGTGGTTGTCAAAAGGGAAAACAATCCAGGACTGCACACAAGAACTTGAACCACGTTGGTACCAAACGGCCCTTGGAATTATTGCATATGGATTTAATGGGGCCGACACGTCAACCATCCTTGGGAGGTAAATGGTATATTTTCTAATTGGTTGATGATTTCTCTAGATACTCATGGGTAGCATTTTTGAAAGAGAAAGCAGATACTTTTGATTCTTTTCACGAGATTTGCCTTCGTATTATGATTGAAAAGAATGAAAAGATCATTCGTGTTAGAAGTGATAGAGGTGGAGAATTCATAAATTCTAAATTCATTAATTTTTGCACTTCCAATGGCATTAAACATGAATTCTCAGCACCCTATACACCTCAACAGAATGGTGTAGTCGAGCGCAAAAACAGGGTTGTTCAAGAGATGGCACGTGTTATGCTTCACAGCCGGAATTTACCGCTATATTTTTGGGCTGAAGCTGTGAACACTGCAATCTATGTTATTAATCGAGTTTATTTGCGCCCGGGGACTTTAAATACACCATATGAACTATGGTTCTGTAGAAAACCAAACATCAAATATTTTCGTATCTTTGGGAGTCGGTGTTACATTTTATGTGACCGCGAAAATCTTGGAAAGTTTGACTCTCGAAGTGACGAAGGGATTTTCTTGGGTTATTCTACAAATAGTAGAGCATATCGGGTATTTAACTTGGTATCTAAAATGATTGTAGAATCCATAAATGTTAAAGTAGATGAAGCTTTCCACTTTGTATCTGATAAATCTACCCCTGATATCTCTCTTGATGATGATACTCCTGTAAATGCATCTTCTCATGATAATACTTCCAATATTAATGATGCATCTAATGGTTCTTCAAGTTTATCTGATGTGCAGGAATCATCTCATGTATCTCCGAGTACTCCATTACCTCAAACGTTACGCATCTCCAAGGATCATCCTGAATCAAACATTATTGGAGACCCACAAGAAGGAGTCAGAACTCGGAGGCAGTTGGTTTGTGGATTCGCTTGTTACGTTTCCATGATCGAACCAAAGAATGTCGATGAAGCTCTTCAGGATGACTACTGGATTGAAGCAATGCAGGAAGAGCTCCATCAGTTTGAACGAAACAAAGTCTGAGAATTAACGACGCCTCCGAAGCAACACAATGTGATTGGTACTAAATGGATTTTCAAGAACAAGAAAAATGAGGATGGTACCATCATCAGGAACAAAGCACGGTTAGTTGCTCAAGGCTACTCTCAAATTGAAGGTATAGACTTTGATGAAACGTTCGCCCCTGTAGCTAGACTCGAGTCCATTCGTATCTTATTCGCTATTGCTTGTCACTTTAAAATAAAACTCTTTCAAATGGACGTTAAGAGCGCGTTTTTAAATGTGTTTTTAAATGAGGAAGTTTATGTGGCTCAACCGAAAGGTTTTGTAGACTGTAAACTACCTAACCATGTTTTTCGTTTGAAAAAGGCTCTTTACGGTTTAAAACAAGCACCGCGAGCGTGGTACGAAAGGTTGACAAAGCACCTTTTGGAGAAGGGCTATACTCGAGGGGGAGCAGATCGGACTCTCTTTGTGAAGCATTATCAGGATAACTTCATTGTTGCACAAATCTATGTCGATGACATTGTATTTGGAGCAACAAAGGATAATGATGCTTCTAAATTCGCAGAAACCATGGAAAGCGAATTTGAGATGTCTATGATGGGGGAACTGACATACTTTCTTGGATTGCAAGTGAAACAAAATGGTGAAGGCATCCATCTGTGTCAATTCAAGTATGCAAAGGAGTTGGTAAAGAAATTCGGATTAGAAGATTCTAAAGATTTTCCTACTCCTATGGGAACTAGCAATAAGGGATTAGGAAGTGAATCTCTTAGTGATAGTGTAGACGAGAAACTCTATCGAAGTATGATTGGAAGTCTACTCTACCTCACAGCTAGTCGCCCGGACATATCCTTTAGTGTTGGGATCTGCGCGAGATATCAATCAGCACCAAAGGAGGATCACCTGAAAGCGGTGAAACGGATCATCCGGTACGTCAAAGGAACTGTAAACTTCGGAATTTGGTATCCTATGGGAACAAGTCTAGACATTATAGGATATTCAGATGCCGATTGGGCAGGATCAGTGGATGATCGGAAAAGTACGAGTGGTGCATGTTTCTATCTTGGCCATTGTCTTGTTGCATGGCATAGAAAAAAACAGAACTGCATTGCACTCTCGACTGCCGAAGCGGAATATATCTCAGCGGGTAGTTGTTCAACTCAACTCATTTGGATGAAAAGCGTGTTGAGCGACTTCCGGATTTCAGCAACTTCGGTAACTGTTTTATGTGACAACACTAGTGCTATAAACATTTCAAAAAACTCTGTGTTGCACTCTAGAACAAAACACATTGAACTTAGATATCATTTTCTTAGAGAGCTAGTTGAATCAAGTATTCTTCAAATTTCCTACATTTCAACTGAAGATCAATTAGCTGACTTTTTAACAAAACCTTTGGATCAAAAACGTTTTATTCATTTGCGTAAAGCAATTGGAATGCTTTCCTTGAAATAACCTCTTTTTGAAACTCTTGTTTAGGTTAGGTTTTGTTTTTGTGTTTTTGTTCATTATCTATGCTTAGACATAGAACATTAATTGAGCATTAGTTTTATTGACTTTAACTGCATCCTTTTATATATTTAGAAATCTATTATGCTTTAGATATCATAATATTTCATTTGATGCAATGATCATTTATGTTAATTAACTCATCTTTGTTTTGATCAAAGTCAATTTCTCTCTCAATGATCTCTTGGTATAGTTATTATCTTATTTGACTATTTAGTCGAGTATGAAATCGAGATCAATATTTGGTTGAATACTTTATATATTAAATAATTGATAGCCAATTGAGGGGGAGTCAAAAAAAAAAAGGTGTTATGCTCAAAAGATGTGGAAAGAGTTACATCCCAATGAGGAGTGTGAAAACTACCACCACATGGAGGAAAGAGCCACCACCTCGGTCGTCCGAGTACTGTGTGCAGCTACCACATGTATACCAAGCAAGGTTTTTCAAGTTTGATTAAATAAAATGCATGTTGAAATACTTGACTCTGTCAAAATTTCAAGGTTGGTATAAGGTGAATTTTTAATGAAAGATGCTCAAAGAGCCACTCTCTTCAACAGATTGTCTAGATATATTATCTACCATATTTGGGATTTCAAACATCTATTGATCTTGGTATTTCATTTTCTTTACCAAATTGATGATTTGATAAAGGCATTACTCATAAGATCAAGTTAGATGTAATTGAAGTTGTTCAACTTTAAGGGATTTAATTTTTATAAATTTTCGTTTCATTTGTTGAATATTTTTGATAGATTTGGCATAATCTATTTCTTGTTGTATGAAACGATGATTTTCGTTTAAAGTTGATACACAAATGTGCTTACATACTTTTTCTAGATTTTGTGAAATTTTTCTAAATTATTCTAAAGAAAAAGTTGGAGCCGATCCGGATTGGACATGCCGATCCGGATCCCGAACGCAGATATTTTTCTGCGGACAGACGATCCGGATTGGACATGCCGATCCGAATCCCGAACGCAGATTTTTTTCTGCGGGTAGCCAATCCGGATCGGAATAACGAACTGATCCGGATCGCGGCTAGGGTTTTATATAGAACAAAAGGGTTTTGATTTCTTTTTACTTCAATCTTTTGTTCAAAAGTTTCCAGAGCTTCTCTCTCTAGAATTCATCCATCTTGGAAGCTTTCAAACTCAAGTTCTTCGATTCAAAGTAAGTTTTATTGATCAAAATCTCGGTTCTTCACAGTTTTTCATATTCTTCCTCAAAACGTGATGAAATTTCTGTATCTTTTTCGTTTATGGATGGTTTTTGATCAAATTTCTTTTGAAATAAGAACTCTGGGTAGATTAGTTTTGATTATATGCTAGGTATTCTCATGATAAACGGATTTTTGGCCTTCGATTTCAAAAATTTCGGTTTTAGGGCATATAATGGGAATTTTCGAAAATCATGCGATTGATCTTCTTTTAAAATTCTTTTTGCAAAACTAATTTGATTCTTAGTCTCTCTACACGATTATGATTGTTTGGGTATAATTTTTCAAATTTTTAAAAATTAACAATTTTTGTCGTGTTCTTGAGTTGTTTCTTACAGGACTTTATTTCTCACAAAAAACTAGTAGCAATGGTGATCACCTGGATCATTTTTCTTCTGGCTGCTATGTTTCATACAAGAGATACTACCAAGCCCAAGAAAGCTAAGAAAGTGAAGAAAACAAAGGATGATTCCGATACGGAATCTAAAACGGAATCGATCGATTGGGATGAGCTTCAAATTGAAGCAACTAATCCCACTGCTTCGAAAGGGAAAGCCCCTGCAGAGACATCAAAGGCAAAGGCTCCGCCCACTGCTGCTGAAAAAGGAAAAGCACTAATGACCTCTTCATCCATCTCCTTAAAAAGAAAAAGACTTGCTCGACGGCTTGGACGAGCTCGGGGTATTGAAATAAATGAACCATGTCAAGAGGAAACAAAGAATATCCCTCAAATTGACACTGAATCTGAAGACGAAGAAGATTGGGACACATTTCTTAATGAAGTACAACAAGGTATTGATGAAGAAAATAAGCTTTACCTAAAGAACAAGAAACTGATGAAGTCTTCCTCAACGACTAAGCAGTACACAAGGAAAAAGAATTCGCCAAGCAATGGATTTCAAATCAATGAACCTCTTGACAATTCACATTCTCTGCCAAGAAGATCTCCTCGGAATGAAGGTCAGACTGCTCCGTCAGCTGTCACACAACGTTCTTCAACTTCCAGAAGAATCGACCAAAAGGCAAACTTAGTGTCTTCCATCAATCAAGAACAAGATAAACTGGCTCTGGAACTCAGAAAGATGTCCACGGACATACACAAGATGAAACAAGAATGTTCTACGATTTCGGGAATGCTTAAAGGAATTTTGAACAAACTGAGATGTAGTGCCTCTGAAGACTCTGACTCAGATGATTAATTTTCTCTAATTTTTCTTTTTCTTGTGCAGATTTTTAAATCTTTCCTTTGTGCAGGTATTAATTTTTGCTTTTAGTTCTCAAACTTTTGGTTCTCAAACTTTTTAACTCTCCCTATTATTCTTGTAATCTTGGCTAACTTTGTGACAAAAAGGGGGAGAGAATATTAGAACATTGAACAATGAAACGATGATCGATTGTCCAGTTGTGAACCATGAAGGTAAGTAGAACTTCAACTTTTGGTTTTTCATTTGTGATTGCATGCATGCCTCGACTAACTATTCGTTTAACTATTTGGGCATGTAATATAACTAACAAGTTGATGTTCACTAACAATGCTGTGACATTTGGATTTTGATTGCATAGAAGATATGTTGGTTTTGAACTATGATCCAATTACATATCTGAATGTATAAATGTCATGGTAAGTATAAATGAGTATAAACTTCATCTCTGTGTGTGGTTTTTGAATGACATAAAATTCTTGAGGTATCTAACGATTTCTTTTGTCAAGAATTATTTCTTTTGCAGAGAGTACAGATGTCTAAGTCTAGAGTCTGTTTTAGGAGTTTAACTCATGTATCTATCTTTATTTGGATCTCATTGTAAATTTTTGTTGTATGGTGATAGCAACAAAAATATCTTTTTGAATTTTCTTGAGTGGATTTGTGTTTTGTCACGAAACCGCCAAAGGGGGAGATTGTTACGGAATTTAAGTTGGCGTATTTCGTGAATTCGGTTAAGTCTTGAAGATTGAAGGTAAAGAAGGTTGGATCATATAACTCAATCTCAAGAAAGAAGAATTCAAAAGGATCAGGTATGTTTAACTATTTATCTTTGGTGATCCGAATACTTCTTATAGTGTAGAAACACTTGGATGAATTTTTATTTGCATAAAAATCAAAAACTGGACATGGGACATGTTTAGGATCCGGATCAGATATTCCAATCCGGATCCCGAAGGGTGTTAGTTCATACGCAACTGCGATCCGGATCGTAGCCCTCCTTGATCCGGATCCCGAACACTGGTTCTTATCGTAATATATGAACGATCCGGATCAGGCATTTCAATCCGGATCCCGAACAGTGGTGTTTGGTGAATTGTATGAACAATCCGGATCAGGCACTTCGATCCGGATCCCGAACCTTTGCTTTTCAGGAAATTGTCTATCTCGTTACTGCAATCCGGATCGCCGAAATCCGATCCGGATCGTCGTCCTGAAAAATTCCAGAAAATGATAGTTTTTGATTCTTATCTTCTTCCAATAGTTTCTAACCTATAAATAGACCCTATGATTCATTTTTCTAGGGTAAGCCGTGGAAGCCGTAAAAGCTAAATAATTCAAAGACGGCCATATGAATCCACCTATAGAGAAGAAATGAAATCAATAGATATTATCCTATGTTTCTTCATCTATATTGATTGATTTGATTCTAGGTTTTCATACTCATATTTTGAGTAGAATCAAATCAATGAATACTTAGATGGTATTTCCGATCTATTTCTAATCTAAGTATTCGGCGGATCATCACCACCCAAAAAAACAACGATTTATCCCAAATCGGCGCGTGGACTCGTGTGGCCTTGTGGATTCAAGGTGCAACCGCTCTCGTGGATTCGGACCGAGATACGTTCGTGGATTCGAAGCGTGCCACTGGGTAAAGACCGTGGATTCGGTCAGACGTCGTGGAGTCGACGTTGGACGTCGTGGATTCGGCGTTGGACGCAGATCGTGGATTCGAGAAGCGTTGCGGAGCGAGCGGAGAAGATCAACTAGGAGCGTATGGAAAAAGGTTGAGTCGTCTGTGAGTACGGTATATCACCTTTGTACGTGTTATAATTCTAGTGGATTTCACCGTGTTATCGGTCCCGTGGTTTTTTACTCCGGTTTGGAGTTTTTCACGTAAAAATCTCTGCGTGTTATTTATTTTTTCGCATTGGGTTTTATATCGCAAAGATTTTTGAGTGTTTATTGTTTTACACCTATTCACCCCCCTCTAGGTATTTTTTCCCCTATTTAGATCCAATTATACATAACCCAACACTGCGTTATCTCGTACTCATGCTCTGGATTTTCTTTTGGCAAGCATGGTTCTTGTAAAGGTATAAAAAGGCATAAAGGAGTGAGAGAAAGTTGATGGCGACTACATTGTGAGATAGACGTGCGTCTATAGAGATTTAGAGTGAATAATACATTCATGTTACCTGCGCCTATTTAATTATAGAGTTGTGACAATAGCGAATAAACCCCTCCACCTCAACAAATTTATGTGAAGGGTCAGTTCACTACACTTGTTGTCACGCCCCGCGTGTAAACCCGAACCCGGGCCCGTCTACAGATCCGCCGTGCACACGGAATTTTTCGCGTACACGAAGCACTGGTAACCTGCTCAGATATAAGAGATATATAAAAAGAGCAATAAAACAGAGCTGAACTAAAACTACTACATCTCAGACTAAAGTTGGAAGTAAAAATATAGTACATCAGGAAATAATAGTACAAGTGTCTCTCCCAGCTCACCAAAAAGATACAACCAGCTGGCTAAAGCCAGACCCAAAAGATAAAAATACAACCGTCTGAGATAAAAGGGATACAAGTCCAGCTAACTCACTGTCGGGCCGACCGTCTATCTACTCAACGGTCCTCTCTCCTCGATCTGCCGCTATACGCAGAGCAGCACCCGTAGAAGACTCTGCAAAACAAAGAAGAAGAAAAAAAGGAAAGAAGAATGGGGGTGAGAACTACTAGTAAACCAGTAGCTTCCCCTAGTGGGTAAAGCCTCACACTCCGACTCACCCACTAAGTCTACAAGAGGCAAAAGGGAAAAGAAAGAGTGGTAAGCAATAAAACTGCTGAAAGAGGAAACTACCACTACTATGCCTCTAAATGCATCAGTAACCAAACCGTCCCGATAACCCAATCTAACCGCCAGTAAAAACTGGTACTGCCTGCCGCCGCCCTCAACACCGGGCATATAAAGCCGCGCCGGTGTGATAGCAAAACTCCTGCTGCCGCCCTCATCATCGGGCAAATAAAGCCGCGCCGATGTGATAGCAAAAACTCAATGCCTGTCTGACCCCCACGCTCCGGAGGGGAACTCGAGGGAAGCTACCCACACGAGGAAAGTAACCATGTCACAAGTATCATAAAAGCAGGACTTGATCACTACAATGCCTAAGTGGAACAAAACCCTCCACTAAAGAAAATCCCGATCCCCAATCTGATGCACAAAACACATACGGTCAACCGCCCAATATCTGCGGTTGCCGCAATACCCCTCAATCAACAACCATGTCCCGTAGCCGACATCCGGTCAACCGCCCAATATCCGCGGCCGCCGTAATAATCCCCAATCCCCAATCGGGTAAAATGATCAATATCCGGTCAACCGCCTACTATCCGCGGTAGCCGCAGTACCCCTCAACCTATAATCAAGCACCACCTGTCCTCGACCCCAAGGTCCCGGCTACACTATTCCGAACCCCTGCTCAAACCCGAGCAACAAGAACCACCTGACTAAAGAATAAGGAGAAAGGAAGCAAACATGGTTTCTCCTAAGTCAAGTTCCAACATGATAGTGTAGCGATAAGAAATGGCCTAACTAGATGTCCATACAAGCATGCAAAAGTCCCGAGAAGATAGAAAGAGTACAGATATCATTTTCTGACTTATGTTTTAGCATGATAACAGTTCCTGACATTCAATATAGCATGATATCCCAAGTCCCGTACCGTTCCCACATGAATAGCAAATATTAAATACATAAACCGCTATTCATCCACAAATAACTATCCACCTATGCATGTCCAAAAATATCCCCAAGTGGTACCCACCATCCAGGTAAATTACATGGCCTCAATATTATAATCAAATCCACATGCAAGGTTATGTGCTAACATAGCAATCCACATGTCCACACCCACATGCATAATCCCAACCACGAGTATTGATCAATCAATAATTGCAAGAAAAGATCTCTCTAATATTCCTAGTGAGTATGTCAGAAATAGAGGGATATAGCAACCACCCACCTCGAAATACGCAATCCACACTCAAAAAGGGTCCTCGCTGTCCACAGTCCTCTAACTCCGCAACCCGCCGAAAACAGTGCACTATTGCATAAAACATCGCACCCGGTGTAAATATAATACCCAAAATACAGCATTTGCTGTTTTTCCAAACAACACGGAAAAAGAGGAATTTTCACCTCTATGTAATGCTCCAAAAAATCCAGAAAAATTACGGTTGCGTTCCTTGCGACGAGTTGATCCAAAACGAGTACTTATACGCCTTGATCTTATGCTCGTAGACCGAGATAAAAATCAAACAAGCCCATGCTGTCCAAAAATCCACCACAGAAAATAGGGTCAAAAGGTGCCTCGGGAACTGTGCCAAAAGTTCGAAACGGAGCAAGGCGGTCGACATTAAAATCGAAGCCTTACCTCTTAGAAACACGCTGTCGCAGAAATTGCTAAAAAATTCCACCTGGTTTGCGCACATGAAATTTCTGACTGAACTGCAACGGAAACGGGCCGAAAAAGGGAGATGTCGAGGCGCACTGTAAAACCAAGGCCGCTGCTGCCGAGCCTCCAAAAATCCTGGCAATCCACCACGAGATCAAAAATATGAAGGGGAACAACTTTCCTATAGGGCTCTCCCTCTCAATCTCTCTCTAGAATTCGGAAAGAGCAAAAAGAGAGAGGGAGGAGGGCATTTATAGGCCCAAGCCCATGGGCTTTCGGATTCGGGCGTCCGAAACATTCGGTCCCCGAATCCGGGCCCAAGCCCGGCCCAACGCGCAGCGCCCGGATTCGCCCGGGCGCGACGCGTGTCCCCAAACAGGGGACGGCGGCGCCCGGCGAATCGGGCGCTGCCACGTGCCCCCGTGCGGGCGGCGCGGTAGGCGGCGCCCGCCATTGGCGCGGCGCCACGTGGCTCCGCGTGCGTTGACCCGCCCAGCACGCCGGCCGGCGCGCCTGCCCGCCGCCTGCGCCATCTGCGCCCGCGTGCGTATGGCGGCAGGCGCCCGCCCGCACGTGCACCGCGCGCACAAGAGCCGCCCAATCCGGGGCCGCCACGTGGCGCGCCCCGGTCCATGCACTGGCCGCCCTGCCTCGTGGACCGCGCAGCGCAGACCCGCCAATGGGCGGATGCCAGGTGTCCTCGCCGGTCCACCGTGCACCAGCGGTACTCCTCCGTGGACCAGACAGCGTGCGCCGGCCAATCCCAGGCCGCCACGTGTCACTCGCCGGTCCACGGCTCACCCCCGTGCACTATTTTGGACAGAAAACTTTCGGGTGTTCATTTTTGGGCGTCCAGACTCAGAAAAATACAAGTAAATAGCATTTTTCAAGCGTTTTTCCGCGTTGAATCCAAATACGGCCTCCGATCAACCTGAAACCACTCCCAAAATTCGACAAAAATCCGCCGAAAGACAGGCTTGATCCAAAACCACACTGAGTCCATCTAACACGTCCATTTGACGTGTTACGAGCCCGACACACCAATAATAGGTGTCTCACACCACGGATCCCAGGGGAAAAGCCACACCAAAGTCTGGGTCATTACACTTGTCAGGTCCCATTCCCTAACACTGGGACCCTAACGTCCTCGTTGGTTTTATTTCCCCTATTTAGGCTCTGACGTCTATGTTAGGTCCCAAAAAGCTTAATCCTAGTTATAAGTATTAGAGTTTTCAAATATGATCTATTTCTCATCTGATGTGGGACTATTTTCTATTAGAGTGTCACAGTTGTGTTTCATAAGGATAATGAAATTGTTTTCGATCTGGGCCTAGCCATCGTAATAGATAATTTTAATATGGGTTAATTACATGCAGGTCCTTGAAAACATATCGAATAGCAAATATATATCCCTACAAAATTTAACTTTTCATAATTATCCCTTCAAAAATTCAAAGTTATTCATATATATCCCTACCGTCTATGCCTGTTAGAAAAATCTAGTTAACTATAGGTTAAATGTTTAACATTAGTTAGTGAATAAAGTAAATTTACAATTTTACCCTTTTTATATTATAACCCATTAAGATGGGCCATGGTACTTTGAAGATGAACCACCTCAGCAGCAATGGAAGCCTTCCCTCCCATGTTCATACTAGTGTTGGAAGCCTTCCCTCCCACGATCGTACCATTGCTACCTTTTCCTCTTTCCTTTTCTCTTTCTTTTCCTCTCTTCCCCTTCCTCTCCCTCTTCCTCTTCCTTTTCCTCTCTCCCTCATGCTAGTTTCGAACCTATAATTAGGTTTTTTCGGTCTCAAATCACCTACGATGAAAATCCTAGCAATATAAGCTCTTTCTCTTCCTCTTCCTCTTCCTCTTTCCTCTCTCCCTCATGCTAGTATCAAACCCATATCTAAGGTTTCTCGGTCCCGATTCATCCACGACGCGTGTTACTTCCCCACCTTTGAGGATAATAAAGTAAATCCAAAACTCAGTTGTAGTAATTAATTAAAAATTTCAGATCAATTTGATATATTTTAAGTTGATGAGTGGTTAGTTTATTTTATTTTTTATGTATTTTATTGAACATTTTAAATTTTTTCTATTATTTTTTCTTATTTTGCTAAAAAGAAAAGGCATAGGAGGTCATAGTAGTTCTCTAAACAATGTATGATTGTACATGCTATGCATCCGACTCAAAGATAGTAATTAATCAAAAAAATTGAGTTAATTTGATACTTTTTCTGTTGATATGTTCTTATGATTATGATTGTCTATATGAAGTTTAATTTTGGTTTCATGGAGCTGTAATTTAGCAAATTATACAAATTTCATTGTCAACTTTATATAGAATATATGAGGCTAGAAGCTAGTTCATTTTATTTACCTTTTTTTTCTTCTATAATGGCAGTTTGACAAAATGGATGAATATGGTATTTTTCAAGTGAAGTTTAATTATGATGAATTCATTAAAATAGTCAAAACTGCATGCGGACTCAAATATTCTGATGGTAAAAAGAAAATATTGATGATAAATATTGATGGTTACAATCTCATCGAATTTTGTCGAGATGTATGATCACTATGGAATTGGAGTATTATGGAGAATATTGGGGTATGATATGTAGCAATAAATGTTAAGCCGAAGAAGTTCAGTCAAGTATTCACAGAGTATGAATTCAGGGCTATATTTTCCATATACAAAGATGTGAAAGAAGTGGAAATATTTATAACCATTCAATCGAATGGTATTCCCTTAAACTATATTTGTGGAGAAACTAGTGTTCTTATGCCTAGTGTGGAAGACACCAACACTCAGGCACAAGAGGGCCCGTTGGTATGAATGATGATGACAATGAAAAAAGTAGCAAATGAAGAAGCAGTTGGTGATGTTGGTGATATTGGTGAAAAAGTAACAAATGAAGAAGCAATTGGTGAATTTGATGAATTTGGTTTAGGGGTTGAAGTTGGTGAAGGAGTAACAAATGAAGAAGCAGTTGGTGAAGAAATAACAAGTGAAGAAGCAATTTGTGAATCAGATGCAATTTTAGTGAAGATAGCTTTCATTCCCTTCAAAGTGATGACACTGATTTAGAGGATAATATAGATCATGGAGAGGTAATTCCATATGATAAGAATAACCCTATGATGGTGATAGGAGCAAAGTACCCAAATGTAGCTTCATTTAGATATGCACTGACTCATTTTGCCATATTAAATGAGTTTGCTACAAAAAAATTATCTTTTGAGGGTAACTGCAAGATCCACAAAATCTAATTGCAAGTGGCGAATTCATGCATCTAGACTTCAAGATTCTTTAGCTTTTTAGGTAGCACTTACATTATCCTATTTTTTAAATATATTTTTAGCATCACACATTTATAAATAAATAAAAATTACTTGCATTTCTAACTAACATTTTTATTATAGGTGAAAACTTTGCAAGGAGAGCACACATGTACATCTGTCAATAGGTGTAAGAACAAGTAGCAACACAAGCCTTGGTGCGCAATAGGGTCATCGAGTGGCTACCGTTGGAAGGAGATTTGTCTACAAGCGAATTGCGTAAAAGATTGCAACAAAAATATCATGTGGACTTGACCTATTGCAAGGTCTTTAGGGGAAAAGAAATGGCAATGTCTAAAATCCATGGGAAGTGGGAGGAGTCGTATATAAGAATTTTTTATTTCAAGGAAGAAATTGTTAGAAGAAATCACGGTAGTCATGTGGAGGTAAAGTTGCAAGTTATTAATCAAAAGCATCATTTTCAACGAATTTTTGTTGCTTTTGGTGGTTGCATACAAGGATTCCTCACTGGATGTAGACCTTATATTGCGTTAGATGGATGTCATCTCAAAGGAAAACAAAGAGGAGTGCTCATAGCAGCTACAAGTATCGAGGGAAATAAATTAATTTTTTCGATTGCTTTTGGTGTTATCGAGTCGGAGAACTCCAACAGTTGGTAATGGTTTCTTCATGGGTTAAAGATTGCTATAGGAGAGCCCGAAGGCCTAGTGTTCTCCTCTAATAGATAAAAAGGTTTAGATGAAGCCGTTCAAGTTGTGTATCCAAGAATTGAACTTAGAGAATGCATGCGTCATCTTTATAGCAACTTCAAAAAGAAATTTTGTGGAGACTGCTATAAAGATAATTTGTGGGTTGCAGCAAAAGCATATAAATAGAATGTTTATGAAGCTAGTATTGCTAAGGTGTATGAAGCAAACCCAATGGCTATTGAGTACTTGCGGGAGAACCATAGCTATTTGTGGAGTCGAAGTAAATTCTGGACAAATGCTAAGTGTGATTACTTGACCAATAATATTTTTGAATCATTCAATGCATAGATTTCTAACGATAGGCATAGACCATTGATTGGCATGATCGACACTATCCGATAAAAAATAATGGTTAAGATGGGTGAGAGAAGAAATAGAGCAAGAAAGTGGGATCATGAAATTTTACCAATAGTAATCAAACATGTAAACAAGATAAGCAAGGTAAGTTAGTTCATTGCACTGATTTTTTATTTTAAGCTATCTTGTCTAAGCTATCTTGCTTAAGTTAGTTTTGATTTAAACTATCTTGTCTAAGTGAGCTGACTTGTATATATGCTGACTTAACTTTACTAGCTAGCATCTCTTCATGTTAGATGTATACAGTTTCAATTTATTTTCACATTAGATAAGCTATCCTACCTAATCTTCACAATCTTTACTGACTTGTGTATATGCTGACTTGTATATATGCTGACTTAACTTTACTAGCTAGCATCTCTTCATGTTAGATGTATACTGTTTCAATTTATTTTCACATTAGATAAGCTATCCTATCTAATCTTCACAATCTTTAGGGTTTGGGTCAATATGAGGTGCTATGGAGTGATGAGTTTTTAGCAGAAGTAATTGGACCTCATTCAAGATGCGAGGTGAGATTGCAAGACATGCAATGTAGTTGCAGAGTATGGCAAGTAAAAGGTGTTCCATGCATTCATGCAATGGTAGTAATAGGTAAACTAAGACATGAAAAGTGGGAAAAGTATGTTCACCCATATTTTACAGTAGCCAAATATAAGGAGGCTTACTCTGTTGGTATTGCACCATTGTCTAGTAGCGATTAGTGAGTAAAGATTGACATCGTCCATGATGGATTACCTCCTATTTTAAATAGGCTAGCTGGAAGACCTCAAAAGAAAAGAATTGGAGGATCAGATGAGATGGTAATTAGGAAAAGGCATCGATGCAAAAGATGCAACCAATTAGACCATCGTGCAAAAACATGTAAGAACCCTGTTACTACGAATGCTCAGTCTAAAGCACTATCTCAAGCAAGAACTAGTAGTGGCACAAGAACTATATTAACCAACAAAATTTACTTTCAATTTACTTTTTTCGCTACATTACTAACTGCTAAAAAATAACTGTGGGCGCAGAGGAAAGAAACTAGCATTAAGATCAAGACGGGCAACTTGTAAAGCGACGATCTCACAGTCCCAACAAGGAAGTGCCAAAAAAGTGAAATTGATGCAATGGGATGTCTAAAAAAATCAAGATTCAGTTCGGTGAAAGAGTTGATGTAGTGAAAGAAGTAATTCATGGTTTTTTGGATAGTTGGTCTGAATGGATGTATTTTGTGGTCTGAATGTATGTATTTTGTGGGTATTTACTTAAGATGTAACTTTCATAAACAAATTTGTTATTTTGGATACTTTGAATTTGTGTAATTTGGTGGATAACTAAAGCGATACTGCTAATTTGGTAGAACTTGGTTATACTTTTTAGGGTTAATTTTATACTGCTAACTTATGATACTACTTTTTATAAAAGCACTTGTTGTTTTCATGCATTGAATGGATGTAATTTGGTTCTACTTATATGTAACATTTTGATTTGAATAGAAATGTAAGTTATGAATGGCATTGTATTTGTATTGAACTGCTAGTTTTTGGGATACTTTGAATGAATGTAATTCGTGGGGAGAATTGTGGTCACTTAATTTTTTTTGTAGAACTTATTTTTCCCAAAATAAAATAAAATTTAGATTTTATCACAAACAATGCTTCAATTACATTCTTACAAAACTACTACTTTATCACTACTTTTATCGTAGTAAAATAATATTCCACTTACATTACAACAACAAGTAGTCCATCAATAACTATAATGTATTATCGCAATCTTACTACTTTATCACAACATTGCAGTTTTTTTTACAGTACATTTTATTACATTGCCAAACTAAACAAGATATTTGCTATCACCAAACAAACAAGCAACTAACGAAGAAATAAAGTTTTCTTTTCTAACTTTTGAATGTGATGTTCCACAGCTTCTTGAAATGCTTGTAATTGGTACTTTAAATCATCAGTATTGTGGTGTGTGTCATCAATCCAAGCAAAATAATTATAGTGCTCATTACTCTGCAAAATATAAAAATAATTAGTAATGATAAAAAAGAAAATTATATGGATCTGTAGAAATTTATTTTTTTAAACCACTTTAATTGGAATAATGGTAAATAATGTTATTATATACTAAACTTTGAAGTTACTACAGACAATGAACAATTAGCCATTTTTTCATCGATGCAAAAGTAGTTGTCTTACCCCTAGTTTGGACACCTATAAAATCGACGACCTCTAGTGTCCGGCTGCTTCGAAACCTAAATTATACTAGTTTTAAAGCAATCAAACTTGGGAATTTGGTTGCTATGAGAAGAATCTATTGATCTTTCACTCATCATAAAAAGCAAAATATTAGAGGAGAGAAAAAGATTGAAAAATGAAGTCGTTGGGGATTAATAGAGAAAAATGAATGAAAAATTAAAATATTATATAGGTGAAGAAAAAGAGTGAGAAGAGATGTGGAGATTAATGTTGGGTTGAGTCCTTTTATAGAAGAAGAAGATGACCGTTGGGTTTTTTTGGAGAGGGGCATTTTTGCACTAATTCTAAGAGTTTGGCTTTTGGAGGGATATATTTGTAAGGGTAAAATTGGCAAAATTAATAGTGACCTAACGGTAATAAACCACAGGAATATATATGAATAACTTTTAGTATTTTTGAAAGGATAAATATGAAAAACTAAACTTTGTAGGAATATATTTAATATTCGATATATATATATATATATATATATATATATATATATATATATATATATATATGGGCATGTATGAAATTAATCCTTTTAACATATCAAGTAACAATCCCCACAAATAAATTTGTAAAACATTTTTACCACCAAATTGTAAATAAAAAGATTTTTTTTTTTTTTTTTTGATAGTAGGGGAATTATATGGAAGATACTCTTTCCAAAGAGCTTATGTAAATTTGGGGTTCATTTTTAGTATTACCTGTCCAAGCAACTTAGCTTTTAGGGTCAATTTCATACAACTCCATATAAACATTTCAAATAATAAATATATTCCTATAAAGTTCTACTTTTTATATTTAATTTTTTAAAATTCCTAAATTGTTCATATATGTCTCTATTGTCGCTCGAAAAATATAGTTAACAGATGTTAAATATTTAACCTTAGTTAGTGAGTAGGGTAAATTTATCTTTTTACCCTTTTAGATATTATACTTAACCATATATATATATATTAACAATTGGAACTTTTGAAGGTACATACTTGTAAGCGTAAAATTGATATATTTTTTGTATTATGTTAAAAAAATAAACAGTAAATTAAAAATAATAAATTAGAAAGATATATATGAACAACTTAGAACTTTTAAAATGATAAAAATATAAAAAGTTAAACTTTGTATGAATATATCTGTTATTCGATATGTTTATAAAAAATTGTATAAAATTAATGCTTTTAAAGGGGACATATATAGAACTTTATATTTTACAAGGACGCAAATGTACTTACAATCTACAAATTTTGTTGGCAATTGCACGATATTTACTTATCTCTGTTGGCGATTGCACGAATATATACTTATCTCTAAATTTGTGGAGGTCACATCAAACTATTTTCACTTGGAGATTAGGTACTTAGGATTCCACTAAGATTGAACCATAACTTTTGAAACATCAAATATTCTACCTTACTTGATGAGAATGCTACTTACTCCTCTTACTACTAGGAAAGATTGGAAACGAGAAGGCTAAAAAAGAAAGTTAACTCATAAAATGAAAGTGCAAAATTAAAATTTATTTGCTGACAAAATGTCCAAATATATGAAAGATGTATATTGTTAAATATAACAATTTCATATTGGATAAGACAAAAAAAAAATAGAACTTGTAGATGATCTGTGAGGGTATCTCCATCTATCAACTTGAAATTTTGATTTCAGATAGAGCCCTCTAAGACGGTATCAGTGCTTAGTTTATACCTGAGTTAATCTAATTTGGTCATGGGTTGGGTTAGAGGCTATTAAGACAGTGTCAGTGCTTAATTCACTCATTTAATTCTCACTAGCCATGTGCTAATTGCATCTAGCATGTGAAAATGTTTCATCTATAATGTGACCATGCCATTTTCGGTGGAGGTAGATTGGAACAAGATATGGCCACAACCCCCTTGAATTTCTGCAAATAATATAGTAGACCTGCAAATAAAACAATATAGATGGGTGCTTTAATTAAATGATAAAGAAAAAAAAATGTAAAGAACTTATTTGAATTATGAACCATTTGATTTAGCTATCCAAATTTTTAAAATGTTAATTTTACCATCCAATCATTTAATTTGTTTGATTATTTGAGACAATCAACGATACTTTCATTTCAAAATTAAAACTATCTAATTATTTTAGTAAATTTATAATTATGAGAATTATATGAAACATATATATACTTACTAAATATATGAAAATAAACTATGTATTTAAATTTTAAAGTCAAAATATCGTTGACTTAGCAAATTTTAAAAATATTAAAAAATTTAATAATAAAATTAAAATTTTAGAAGGTTAAAAAGACAAATCAAAATGTCTATAGTTCATGTAAATTTCTTTACGATTTTACCAGTGATAAATTGGGGCAAACTTTAGTGATTGGTATCACCTGCTTATGAGAGGTCATGGGTTTAGAGTTCCACTTTATTTTTTTTTTTTTATTTTTTTTTTTTTTTATTTTTTATATATTTTAACTTTTCTTTGAAAGGTCTCTGTGTAGACTCTACCATATAAAGTGATCTTTTCTTCATGGTACAAAAATAAGAGTGATTTGGATATTTCCTAGGATAGGTTATTTGGTAATAACTTTTAGCACATGGACAATGTTATTTTGGGATTACAAAGTTAATTTAAGATTTCTATGATGTTTGGTATTTCGGAGATATTATATGTATTCGTATGATTTACTTGAGATAAAAAAATTTATTAAATTTATGAAGTCTGTACTAAATAATTTATTGGTTAAATTCTTAAATCACACATTGTTGACCTGGCGCCTTAAGATATGTATGAACAGGTGATAAAGATGAACCAAAGCATTTGCATGCTATTCTAAAATGTGACTTTTGACATTATGATGATATATATATTGATCATACTTTTATCGGCATCATGTGACTTATGATTCTTACATTTTATTAAAACTAGTGAAGAACCAGCGCTACGCTGCGGATATAATTTTTTCAGTAAATATTATCTTATCTATGAAATAATCATACAGTTCACCAACACGGGTATAGAACAAAAGCAAGGTAAGCACAAAGGACCATCATAATAACGAACTAAACTTACAAATAAACAGTCAAAGCACAAAAGTAATCATTCACACAAAGTAATCCTTCACACAAAATAATCCTTCCACAAAGTAATCCTTCACACAATTCGCTTTTACAATAGAGAACGAGAGAGAACCATGTTAATTAGTATGAAAGTGCTGACGAACGGTAAGGGTAACAAAGCAAACATTCAAATAAATTGACAATGAAATCCACTTTACATTCGAAAACTGCACTAACATTCAAAAATGATTCACAACAGAATCTACTTTACATTCGAAAACTGCACTAAGATTCACAAATACGTTGCCTCAATTTGCTGGAAACAATTTTAAATAAAATCAAAATCCCGGAACTCCTCATTATTGTCACAGGGACACTGCTGCTGCTAAGAGGAAATGAAGACTTATTTAGTAACAATACGAATACATTTAAAATCGGAAGAAAGTAAAGAGAAATAAGTAAAAATACTATTTAAAGTGGCTGAGCATATATTCAATTTATTTTGACGTGAGAAATAACAAAATATATAAAAATAACAACAAAAAAAAACTTGTTAGAAACTTTCTTTCCAATAAGTGGAAAAAATTTTGTTGTGTAAATGGCAAGATCATCACAGCCTTGATATAAAAGAGGAAAGAAAGTAACAATACAATATAATAAACAGCAAGAAGAATGATTGGTTCTATCAGCCTTCCATTTTTGCAACACCTTGACAATATTTTTCCTATATTTCTGCCAACTTTTTCTAAAAATACCATCCCTCGGATTTCAAGTAAATGATCAAGAAATAGCAAGCAAAGAGAATTCAAATCTTCTCCGGCAACTACCAAACTAAAGAAATATCCTGTTAGTAGTGTATTTAAATTGATGGTTTTGATAGAACTTACACTTCAGAAGTGTTATTGCATGTGACAAATTGTGCAGTTCATATTCTTTTAGCCATACTTCTTGTTCTCAAAACATGCTTCCTGCAATTCTGGAAGATGCTATCATATATGAGATCAAATTGTACCCCCATTTTCTTTCGGTTAATAATGAAAAGGATTGCATATTGAACAGAGAGTGAAGCGCCATTATATCACAAAAAAAAAAAGCAACCAGGCTGGGCGCACGCGGGCGCGGGCCGCAGCAATGCAGCGCGCAGGATGAACGGGCCGTAGTAGCGCTGTGCGCAGGATGAGCGATGGCTGGGAGCGCGCAGGCGAGCGGCGGCTGGGTGCACGCGGGCGCGGGCCGCAGCAGCGCAATGCGCAGGATGAGCGGCGGCTGGGCGTGCGCCGGCGAGCGGCGACTGGGCGCACGCGGGCGCGAGCCGCAGCAGCGCAGTGCACGGCTCGAGCGGCACTCGGTGCCCGGCCAGGGCATGGGGTAGGCGAAGGTAGGGGTGGCTAGGCGCGGCTGGGGCACGGGCGCTACGCGCGGCGCAGGAAGCGCTGGGCGCGGTCGGGTGCGGGCCTGGCCAGATGCAAGCGCGGTCGCGACACAGGCGGCTACAGGCGCCCCGATCTGAAGTGGAAATGTCCAGTCTCTTCACCCTTCGGCTTCGACGGCGACGGCGACGACGACGACGGGGATGAGAGAGATGCAGGGGAAAGGGGGAGAGAAAGAGAGATAGAGAGATAGAGAGAGGGGGGGATTACATATATTTTGTGTGTTGGGGGGGGTGGGGGGGGGGGGGGGGGGGGGGGGGCTTGGGGTTTCGAGAAGAGGACACATAGAGAGAGAGAGAGGGGGGGGACCGATTGTGGGGAGGAGAAGCCCATGTGCAGAGGTAGCGCGGAGAAAGCGGGGCGGGCGGGCAAAAGAGAGAGAAGAGAGGAGAGCACGACACGTCGGTACAGGAAGCTTGGAAAGGCGCCACGCGGGCACAAAAGGAACTGAGAATTTATAATCTTTATTGATCTGTCAAAATAGAGAGATATAGATAATACAATTTGTATATATACATATCGATCCTCCTCCTAAGGCAGCTGTTGGCGAATAGGCCAGCATTCTACTTACATAGCATAGTTCGGGTTATGCCAGGGCACTGTATCTGTATGCTTTAAGTGAATTGGTTGACCCAAGTCTTTTTAATAGCTCGAGTTTTTAAAATTTTAATTAGCGCCAACGATCCAACACCAGCTTCCACTAACTCAAGACCTTTTAATTCCACCTCATTTCGATTGTCCAAATCACTTATTTGGATATAATTGATTCTAATGATTTGGAATGATTTCAATAAGTATAACAAAATCTAATGTTTTGTGATTGGATTATCCACGGTTTGTACTTTCTACACGTATTAAAAATTATCTGTTAAAAAATACTCTATTTGATTTCTTTATATATAATATACAGGATTTTGGCAAATTGGTAAAGTTGTAGTTTGATTTGCTGATCAGCATATTTTCAGAAAGCTGGACCGAATAAGAATCATTTCGTCACAAAATTGATGCAAAAAACAAAGTTGGAACTTGAAATCTAGATGATTCTAAGGTTTCTACCACTTTTCAGACACCCGAAAATGGTCTGGGGCGTTTGGAAATGCTATGCAAACTAATGAGAAACTAGACCCTATGTTGTGGACTCCTAGTTCTGCCAAAGGAGGATCCGGATGGTTTCGTACCTTGAATTCAGATGCCTAGTATTACAATAGTAGCGCGAAAGTTGTCACATGCATAATGTGATCGAGGTGGTGCAGTAACTCATCAACTGATTTATCAGCATTCTGGATGCAGGTTCGGGCGCCCGACAGTTTTTTCTAGCGTGAGTACGAAAGGAATCTGTGGGGACCCAAAACTTAGCTGGCGAAATGACTACAGTATCAGCAGTTGGATGACATCTTTGTAGAGTGTCGGGCGAGTCGGTGATATTTGAGCGCAAAAAGGATGTGAAAAGGGACTCGGTGCGTGGATTTTGTGTAGAGAATTGAAGTTCTACAGGTTTCGTGTCATGCCCCGGGGTCGAAACTGCGATCCGGGCTCGCCAACAGATCCGCCACCCATACGGAAATTCCCGCATAGGCGAAGCGTCCAACCTGCAAAAGATAGTATCTAACAACTATGCAAATGTCAGAGCTGAAAAAAACTTGTGATGACCCGGATCTTCATTGGAGGGTCACTGTGACGCCCCACTTCCCAGAGGGTCACCCATCCTAGAACTACTCTAGCTCTAGCACGCTTAACTCTCATGTTCCTCTTGGATCTTGCTACCATCCAAAATGCTATAGCCGGGTTAGAGATTTAGTCCTATTACATCATTTATATAGAGAACTAATCCAAATTCCGGGGTGTCACATTCTTCCCCCCTTTAAGCCCTGACGTCCACGTCAGGCTCAAGCACACTCACAAGCACCAGGCGATGTGAGACTCGTCTCACTAGCCTTAGCCGATCTTGTGGCGAGCTACACTCTACCCACAACGATCATTAGCCGGGGAGCCTCGCTCTACCCGCTATAATCCTGGCTCAGCCGAGACTCATCTCACATTTCCGGCTGGTGAATGTCTCTGATACCAACTGTGACGCCCCACTTCCCAGGGGGCCACCCATCCTAGAACTACTCTAGCTCTAGCACGCTTAACTCTCATGTTCCTCTTGGATCTTGCTACCATCCAAAATGCTATAGCCGGGTTAGAGATTTAGTCCTATTATATCATTTATATAGAGGACTAATCCAAATTCCGGGGTGTCACAATCACGGCTTGATCAGCGGCTTCTGGAGGACTATTTTGGGGGATGGAAGTGGTTGTGTGTGAATCGGACTCAAGGAATAGATTCCGCGTGAAAAAGAGATCAAGTTGCCTTTCGGATGCCTTCGTCGAAAAATGGAATCAGTTTTGCATAAAACGGAGGCCGTATTTGGATTCAGCGTGGAAAAACTATGAAAAACGGCTATTTACTTGTATTTTTCTGAGTCCGGATGCCCAAAAAAGGAGACCCAGAAGTTTCTAGTGCATTTTGGTGCATGGGGGAGCCGTGGACCGGCCGGAGGGACACGTGGCAGCCGCGGATTGGCCGGCGCACGCGTCCTGGTCCACGGAGTGGAGCGCTAGTGTACGGTGGACCGGCGGGGACACGTGGCAGCTACGCATTGGGCCGGTGCAGTGGGCGCGGCCCACGCGGGGGTGACCGGGCAGGCTGGGCAGTCCGGGCAGGTGCGCGGTGTGGGGCTGGTGGCGTGCCACGTGGCGGCTTCCTATTGGCAGCACGGTGGACACGTGGCGGATTGTGATTCGGCGGGTGCACGGGGTGTGTGCACCGGGCGTAGCGGACCCGGGGGGCTGACAAGTGGCGCGCGGGGAGTGGGCGCGCCACTGTGCGCGTGCGGGCGGCAGGTGGCGTGGCAGGCGGCGGTTGTCAGGTGGCAGCTGGCGTGGCAGCACTGCAGGTGGCATGGTAGCGGGGGCAGGCGCACGTGGGCCACGTGGCACGCGGTGGTTGGCTGTCGCCAACCACCCGCGCACGCGGGTGGGGCCACGTGGCGCGGCCCGGTTGGCCGCGCCTTGCTGTGGCATGGAACGGGACATGTGGCGCGCTCGGGTGAATCCGGGCGCTGCCTTGGGTGTTCCCTGTTTGCGCCCGAAAAGTTTCGGGCGTTCGAAAGTGTACCCCGAAGTGGTTTTTTGAGGAGACTATAAAAGGACTTCTTCACCCCCCTCTTTTCTCACTTTTTGAGGGATTTCTGAGCTGGAGTTTTCACAGAGGCTTCTTCCACTTGTGCTCCACCACTTCCAGGAATTTAGAGATTTTTTGTAGACCGCGACATCGGCGATATCTGCGATTCGGCGCACTGCGACGTTCCTTTTTCGGTGGGTTTTTCCGTCACAGTTCAGTTCGAGAGCTCTCCTGGGCTACCCCGATGGAATTTTTGGGTGATTTTCATGGCAGCGTGTTCTTGAGAGGTAGGCCTTCTATTTCCGTGTTGATCGCTTTGCTCCGTTTTGGGTTTTTGGCATGGTTCCCGAGGCACCTTTTGACCCCATTTTCTGTGGTGACTTTTTGGACAGTGCGGACTTGTTCAATTTATATCTTGGCCTACAAGCGTCGGATCATGGTGTATAATTTCGGATCTACTCGCCGCGAGGATCGCAACCGTGATTTTTCTGGATTTTTTGGAGGACTGCGCAGAGGTGAAAATCCATATTTTTATCTGCTATTTTGCAAAATAGCAAGGGGGCTGTTTTTGGGGACTTGTTTGTGTGCCATTGTGACTCTTGTGCTGTGGTTCGCAGTTTTTAGGTATTTTGTGAGGAAATGAGGGTTGGACAGCAGGAGACTTTTACAGCTGTGGATTGCGCACTTCGAGGTAGGTGGTTGTTGTATACCTCACTTTTCGACTTGCTCACTAAGTTTATTAGAGAATTCCCCATTTGGACTTATTGATTGATCACCTCTTGACATCCATGCTTAAAATAATATAAATGTGAGCCTATCATGTGAGACTAATCTTGTGGATATATCATGTTGGGAATAATGTTGGAAAAATACTATTGTGGAAACATGATTGTGAGGATATTATAGTGGTGTTAATTAACCTGCCATGTTAGCACATAGACTTTTATGAGATTTGATTATGCTATGGAACATGATGACATATCTATGTATGGGTACCACTTCGATGATTTATTATGGATCTGTCACGCCCTGGGAGCAATTTTTAAAGCAGAAACAGCCGAATGTTTGGAACCATTTTTTTTTTTTTTTTTTTCCCTCCCGCTCAAGCGCGTGCATAGACCCGCCACACATACAAAGTCTCTCTGTATAAACGGACAGAGTCTCCCCTGTATATGCACGGCGTCCCCATGTACAAAATACATATACAGCATGCACATCAACCACGTTGACCGTTTGATTAACAAATGACAGAGTATAAGCTTTAAAGGCGCTATTATCTCATTTTCATAAACGGCGCACACCCGGCGCATCAAAATGTTTGAAAGAATAAATTGATAATATTTAAAAACAGTGTCCACACGACACTCAATTTTTCTGAAAACGTTTGCGCAAACCCTTTATAATACTTGAAAACCCGCGTCCACAGAACGCATTTATAAAACCACAAACCGAAAGCACAGTTTCAAAAGAGATATTTATCGAACATCACAAGACTGTCTCAACATCCACACATCCACAATATCAGAGTCCACATGCACCAAATATGACCATAAAAGGAAATAACCGAAAGAAAGGAGAAAGGAGAAGAACTTGACCGAGAAAAACCTATACCTCACTAGATTGCGTCTTCACCAACACTCTGATTCCCACCCCGACCAAACCTGTCACAATGATACTGCCACTAGATTGAGTCAGTAACATAAACGACGATAACATAAAACATAATGACTATAATCGGTATAAATGGAAATACTATAGCAGCAAAAGTACACCAACCCGTATCTCAAAATACCAGAATATCATATAGCTACCAAACTATCCCACGAGCAGTATACCACATCACTGTCATCCAACATCACCGCCATGTCGGTCTACTGACCTCAGGCAAACGGGTGTAACCCACCCCATCGCAACAGTCACGATACTGCCACACCGCCATGTCGGTCAATCGACCTCAGGCAAACTGTCCTTGCTCAATCACCGGTGCAAAACAATCCCGCCGCAAAAGAAAACCGCAAGGGGCCCCTACGCAATAACAGCCGCGTAGGGATCACGGGTCAAACAGACCACTTCTCCGGAAAAGTACACCCGCGCGGTGGCCAAACCGCTGGTGTGCGTGACAAGCGCCATAAGCATGACAATCACATAACCAAAACAAGTCCTCTCTCCGCGACAACAGTCGCCCAAGTAATGTATAAAAGAAACCGACCCACCGGTCAAATATGATATCAAGAATCTACCCCAGAATGTCCTATGTTCTATCATCATATGACTTATGTTGTTTAATTACCGAAAAGGGTACTTCCCCTGCTTATGCCGCCCAACGGTCGGATAAGCTACACAAAGTCCGTGTTCAGTGCACACCCTTCGGTAAGAGAGATATATCATATTATACTACGTCGCCACAATAACCGTGACAGACAACCATCCTACTGACACACACTAGTCATGAGGAAATAATAAAAAGAAGCAAGGTCTGATGTTACCGAGTTTCCAGTGTTCCCAACTTCAGATCGGGATACCCATCTCTACCGGATGGTCAACCTGAGTCCAAGACTCCTCCACGAACACCTGTGAATCATCCGGACCTATCCAAGATCCACCAATAGCGAATATCGAGTTTTACATTAACCGGCAATTTAGTGGTCCCGACCACTATGCCAAAATCCCCTTTGTTCCAGTTTACTGGAACCCCCTCCCGATTTTCGAATAGTCGCACCAACCACTTAAATGGTCAAAATATGCCCGAACGACTATACCATTGTTCGGATAAGGACAAGCCGTCCACAAAAACTTTTACCGCGACATTCGTTCATCGGGAGGTCAAACCAATAGAATAACACCTGGAATATTTTTCCATGTAAAGAATTATGCATAAATATCAAAACGTGCAACAAGAGAGTTTCAAGGGTGTACCCACCTAAATCGGCGAACCATCTACTCTAATAATGCTCCCGATCAACAGCGAACCTGCAAAAGGTCCACCGAGTCAAAACTAGCCTCAACAACCCAAGATCACCTATCCAACATTATTGGAAAGATCGGTTGCCCCAAACCGACTCCCGAAACCCATCGGAACTTTCCCGGAACCTCTAAACTGATCAGAAACAAATCCCAACTACTTAAATAGTTCACCCTGTCCCGAAGCGCACCAAAATAGGTACCCGGGTAGCAAATACTAATATTAAAATTATAAAATATTTCTAAATGCAATTATGCCGAACGGATTTTCCAAAATTGCCGAAATCGTCTCCGGAACCCCCATTATGCTCCACAAAGACCGTAGATCATGGACAAGCAGTCCCAAAAGGGTCCACGCACGTTGCCCGAGGCAACCCGGGCGGCCGATTTACATTTGGGATCCTAACTACACCAAAAATTACATAAAAACATAAAGAATGGATAAATATTATTTTTACCAAAAACTATGCACTTCGGAGCCGAACCAGTGGCGAGGCTTCGTAGATCTCGACACAAGAAATGCCACGCTCGTTGTCCGGAGCGAAAACGATAACCGAGGAGCATGCTGGAACAATCTATACCTCCAAAACTATCTTCGTCGGCGGCGGCGTAGCCCGGCACGCAACCCAATCAATTTTGAAACTCAACAGTGTTGCTGCGATGCCCGAGACGAAGTTCGGCATATCTGAGCACAACAGGAAAAGAAAAGGGCGCCCGATTTGCTCAATGAGGGAGGAAGGTGGCGCGGCTCCTGCGCGCAAGCCCGCACCGATGCCCGCTTGAGTTGGCCCTCGCGCCGCTCGTGCAGCCGCGCGGCTTGGGCGCGGAGCCCTCTGCAGGCGGGCGCCCGACCTAGGCAGGGGCGTCCGCGGGTGGATTGGGTAGCGGCGAGGCCCTGCACGGCCTGGGCGGCGCGCGCTCCCGCGCGTGACGGGAGCGCTCGACGGCGTTGGCTACACCCGCGACTTGCGGCAGAGAAAGAGAGGCACCCAAATCTTTGGCACAGGGAGGAGGAAGCTCGATCATCTTCTTCTCCGACTCAGATCTCGTCGGCGGTGGGTTGTACCGACAGAGAAGAAAGAGAAGAGAATGGCTTCTTGGTCTGAGATTTTTAGGGAGGAAGAAGGATTAGAGGGGCTAATTAAAGGTTAAGTTTTTCTTTTAACCCTAATCCAAGCCCAACTTAAAAATATACCCCTTATTAAAAATAATTGCGTAAAAGACCAATACGTCCCCATTCCCTTTATCTCTTCTTTTTCTCAAAAGAAAACCATACAAGGATTATAAAACCTCGAAAAATGTGCCAAACATTTTTATCAGATTTCACACATTCCAATTACCGAAATTTTGTACTATTTCTAAATTCGAAAATTGCTGTTATTACAGGGTCATAGATTATAGACATGTGTAGTCGGTTAGAGATTTTGGTATGATGGTTATATCTATGCGGGGCTATTACTTGATACACATGTGGAACTATTATTTGATACACTCTCTTTCATCTTTCATGAGAACATTTGCATGCTTGTATGGACATCTAGATAGGCCACTATTTATTCCTGTTACGGAATTTGAGTTGGCGTAGTTTCGTGAAAGGTTCAAGTCTTGAAGATTGAAGGTGAAGAAAGTTGGATCATTTAACTCAATCTCAAGAAAGAAGAATTCAAAAGGATCAGGTATGTTTAACTAAAGATTATTGGTGATCCGAATACTTCTTATAGTGTAGAAACACCTGGAAGAGTTTTTAACTGCATAAAAATCAAAAACTGGTGTTCGGACATGTTCAGGATCCGGATCAGAGCCAGCGATCCGGATCCCGAAGGTTGTTGTTTCATACATTACTTCAATCCGGATCGCAGCATCTCACGATCCGGATCCCGAACGTTGAGTTTTCTGAAATGTATGAACGATCCGGATCAGGCATTCCGATCCGGATCCCGAACGTTTGTTTTCTGGAAACCGTCTTTATTGCTACTACAATCCGGATCGCCCAAATCCGATCCGGATCGCCGTCCGTCAAAATTCCAAAAAAGTTAGGTTTTTGATTCTTATCTCCTTCCAAATGTTTCTAACCTATAAATAGACCCTATGACTCTTTTTCTAGGGTTAATCCAAAAATCCAGATAGCCGTCATATTCATATATCATCTTATACGGCTCTAGATCCACATATAGAGAAGAAAGGAAATCATTAGAGAATACTCTATGTTTCTTCATCTATATTGATTAGTTTGATTCTAGGTTTTCATACTCACATCTTGAGTTGAATCAAACTAATGAATACTTAGATGGTATTTCCGATCTATCTTTGATCTAAGTATTCGGCGGATCATCACCACCCAAAAAACAACGATTTCCCCAAAATCGGCGCGTGGATTCGCGTGTCCTTGTGGATTCAAGGTTCAACCGCTCTCGTGGATTCGGAGCGAGGCACGTTCGTGGATTCGAAGGGTGCTATTGGGTGTAGACCGTGGATTCGGTCGGACGTCGTGGATTCGACGTTGGACGCCGTGGATTCGGCGTTGGGCGCAGATCGTGGATTCGAGAAGCGTCGCGGAGCGAGCGGAGAAGATCCTCTAGGAGCGTATGGAAAAGGTTGAGTCGTAAGTGTGTACGGTAAATCACCTTGTACGTGTTTTAATTCTAGTGGATTTCTGCCGTGTTATCGGTCCCGTGGTTTTTTTACTCCGGTGATGGAGTTTTCCACGTAAAAATCTTGCGTGTTATTTTTATTTCCGCATTGGGTTTTTATCGCAACGATTTTTGAGTGTTTATACGTTTACACCTATTCACCCCCCTCTAGGTGTTTCTTCCCCTATTTAGATCTATATTTCATATAACCCAACAAGTGGTATCAGAGAGGGAATAGGGTTGTAAACAATGGTTGAAGGTGGAAACATCAATCGACCCCCTTTCTTTGATGGAACAAATTATGCGTACTGGAAAGTACGAATGAAAGCCTTTTTAATTTCCATCGACGAAAGGGTGTGGCAATCAATTGAATTAGGATGGTCTAATCCAACTGAAATTATCTCTGATGTTCGCACCTTAAAACCTAGGTCGAAATGGACCAAGGAAGAGTTAGATTCTTCTTCTTACAATGGCAAGGGAATTAATGCTATTTTTAATGCCTTATCTCAAACCGAATTCTCTCGCGTCTCGGCATGTGAGACTGCGAAAGAAATCTAGGATGTTCTTCAGGTTACACATGAGGGAACTAACCTCGTGAAGATTCAGAAACTGCAAATGCTTACGAACAAGTTTGACTCTATCTTGATGGCAGAAAATGAATCTTTCACGGACTACTATACACGATTGCAAGACATCGTAAACTCATGTGCTAACCTGGGAGAGAAGATTCCAGAATTTAAGATTGTAAGAAAGATCTTAAGAACTCTTCCTGAACGATTTCGCCCAAAGGTTACAGCCATTGAAACTATTAAACACCCGGACGAAATACGTGTAGAAGAATTGGTTGGTTCATTACAAACTTATGAAATGACATTTACTACTAACAATTCTTCTGGAAAAGCATCCTCTTCTAAGTCTTCAGGTTATGCGTTGAAAACAACTAAGGAAGAAGACGCGGATACATCCTCCTCAGACGATGACGAGAACCTTTCTATGGAGGAATTTGAGAAGCAGCTCGCTCTCTTGACAAGAAAGTTTCGCCGGAACTTTCGAAGGGGTAATTCAAGTAAATCTCCATCCTTCGGAAAGTCGAACAAAGGCAAGGGTACTTCAAGCTACAAGTCAAGAAAGCAAGAGAACTTTTCAAAGGATAAGAAAAGTTCAGAGGGATAACTACAATGCTTCAAATGTCGAGGCTACGACCACATTGCAACGGAGTGTCCCAACAAGTATCCGGCAAAGAAGAAGGCGATGCAAGTCGTCACTTCGGATGACAACTCAACGTCAAATGAGTCGTCTTCAAGTGATGAAGAAAAGAGCTCCACGGCATTCCACGCGTCCATATCTTCACCCTTCATGTGCTTCATGGCAAGTACATCCGAGTCATTGTCCAACTCCACTGTTGAAAAGAATGCAACGGACAATGAATCGGATGATTCGGAAGGTGAAGATTTTGCTTTAGCCTACCACAGACTTTTGAGGGATTCAAAGAAAGTGGCTAAGCAAAACAAGAGTTTGAGAGGGAGAGCGCATGATCTCGAAGAAGAAGCAAAAAGAGCAACTTCTCTCTCAAATGCTCTTGAAGTGGAAAGGAAAAATCTGATAAAAGTAAATGTTTCCCTTCAAGAGTCCAATGAGCTTTTTGAGAAGGAACATACAAAACTGGTGGATAAAGCGGATCACTTCTCAAAGCTCTACAACGAGGCTCGACAGGATAACCTGGAAATGACAAAGACCATTTTCCAACTCAAGGATGACTTGAAGCGATTCTCTTCAAGAAGGAGTAAGTTGGATAGGCTTCTTGGTCTTGGTCAAACAAATCGGTTCGGCCTCGGGTACACTCAAACTGGAAACAGTCCAAGTTCGAGTGGGACAGTTTTTGTGCCTCAGTCGGTATCTCCTCCTCTGACACCGGAATTCAAGACAAACAACGACAACAAACCTTATTCATCCTCCTTGGGATCGTCAAGATCTAAGGTATGTTTTCGTTGTGGTGTTTCAGGGCACATAAGAAGACATTGCAAGACGGGAGTCAAACGCGCACCTCAAACACCTCTTGCAATGACTACCACAAAGGTGATTCCTCGGAAATCAATTGCAAATCAATTGAAGGAAAAGAACCTTGGTAGTTTACCGCGCAAGACGACTTCATCAAGGAGCAACAATCGTTTTAACAAGACGCTTTCACCTAGGCATATAACTTCACGACCATTACCGACGCACTCCAAAAAGGTTTGGGTGCGCAAAGGTGAAATCCTTCCTTGTCTTTAATCGTTCTACGATTAAATGTTGTGTAGTTTATGTAGACTATTTTTTTTTCCTTTCTTTTGGCCGACCCGTCAACCATCTTTGGGAGGTAAATGGTATATTTTCTTTTTGGTTGATGATTTCTCTAGGTTTTCTTGGGTAGCATTTTTAAAAGAGAAAGCTGATACGTTTGATTCTTTTCATGAGATTTGCCATCGTATTATGATTGAAAAGAATGAAAAGATCATTCGTGTTAGGAGTGATAGAGGTGGAGAATTCATAAATTCCAAATTCATTGATTTTTGCACTTCCAATGGCATAAAACATGAATTCTCAGCACCCTATACACCTCAGCAGAATGGTGTTGTTGAGCGCAAAAATAGGGTTGTTCAAGAGATGGCGCGTGTGATGCTTCATAGCCGGAATTTACCGCTACATTTTTGGGCTGAAGCTGTGAACACCGCTGTCTATGTCATTAATCGAGTGTTTTTGCGCCCAGGAACTTTAAATACACCATATGAGCTGTGGTTTAGTAGAAAACCAGATATCAAATACTTTCGTATCTTCGGGAGTCGATGTTATATTTTACGTGACCGTGAAAATCTTGGAAAGTTTGACTCTCGAAGTGACGAAGGGAACTTTTTGGGTTATTCTACAAATAGCAGAGCATATCGAGTATTTAACATCGAATCTAAAACGATTGTAGAATCTATAAATGTTAAAGTAGATGAAGTTTTTCACTTTGCATCTGAAAAATCTACCCTCGATATCTCTCTAGATGATGATACTCCTGTAAGTGCATCTTCTCATGATAATACTTCCAATATTAATGATGCATCTAATGGCTCTTCAAGTTTATCTGATGTGCAGGAATCATCTCATATACCTCCGAGTACTCCGTTTCAACAAACGCTACGAATCTCCAAGGATCATCCTGAATCAAACATCATTGGAGATCCACAAGAAGGAGTTAGAACTCGGAGGCAGTTGGTTTGTGGATTCGCTTGCTACGTATCTTTAATCGAACCAAAGAACATAGATGAAGCTCTTCAGGATGACTACTGGATTAAAGCTATGCAGGAAGAGCTCCATCAATTTGAGCGAAACAAAGTCTGGGAATTAATGAAGCCTCCAAAGCAACATAATGTGATAGGTACCAAATGGATTTTCAAGAACAAGAAAAATGAGGATGGTACTATCATCAGGAACAAGGCACGATTAGTTGCTCAAGGCTACTCTCAAGTAGAAGGTATAGACTTTGATGAAACTTTCGCCCCTGTAGCTAGACTCGAGTCCATTCGTATACTGTTTGCTATTGCTTGTCATTTTAAAATCAAATTATTTCAAATGGACGTTAAGAGCGCGTTTCTAAATGGGTTTTTAAATGAGGAAGTTTATGTGGCTCAACCGAAAGGTTTTGTGGACCATAAACAACCTAACCATGTTTTTCGTTTGAAAAAGGCTCTTTACGGTCTGAAACAAGCACCGCGAGCATGGTACGAAAGGTTGACAAAGCACCTTTTGGAGAAGGGCTATACTCGAGGGGGAGCTGACAGGACTCTCTTTGTGAAGCATTATCAAAGCAATTTCATTATAGCACAAATCTATGTCGATGACATTGTATTTGGCGCAACAAGAGATAATGATGCTTCTAAATTCGCGGAGACCATGGAAAGCGAATTTGAGATGTCCATGATGGGCGAATTGACTTATTTCCTTGGATTGCAAATTAAACAAAATGATGAAGGTATTCACTTGAGTCAATCCAAGTATGCAATGGAGTTGGTTAAAAAGTATGACTTAGAAAATTCGAAGGATTTTCCGACTCCAATGGGAACTAGCCACAAGGGACTTGGAAGTGAATCACAAAGTGAGAATGTAGACGAGAAACTGTATCGAAGTATGATTGGAAGTCTACTTTACCTCACGGCTAGTCGCCCGGATATAACCTTTAGTGTTGGGATTTGCGCGAGATATCAATCAGCACCAAAGGAGGTTCACCTGAAAGCGGTGAAAAGGATCATCCGGTACGTCAAAGGATCAATTAATTTCGGAATTTGGTATCCTATGGGAACAAGTTTGGATATTGTTGGATACTCAGATGCCGATTGGGCAGGATCAGTGGATGATCGGAAAAGCACGAGTGGTGCATGCTTCTATCTTGGCCATTGCCTTGTTGCATGGCACAGTAAAAAGCAGAATTGCATAGCACTCTCGACTGCCGAAGCGGAATACATTTCAGCTGGAAGTTGTTCAACTCAACTCATTTGGATGAAAAGCGTATTGAGCGACTTCCGGATTTCAGCATCTTCGGTAACAATTCTTTGTGACAACACAAGTGCAATTAACATTTCTAAAAACCCTGTGTTGCACTCTAGAACAAAACATATTGAACTTAGATATCATTTTCTTAGAGAGCTAGTTGAATCAAATACTCTTCAACTTTCATATATTTCAACTGAGGATCAATTAGCTGACATTCTAACAAAACCTTTGGATCAAAAACGTTTTATTCATTTGCGAAAAGCAATTGGAATGCTTTCCTTGAAATAAACTTCTTTTTGAAACCTTTGCTTAGGATAGGTTTTGTTTTTGTTTTGTTTTGTTCATTATCTATGTTTGTACATAGGACATTATTTGAGCATAGATCATAATTGACTTTAATTGCATCTTTTCGCACATTTAGAAATTTATTATGCTTTTGCCATCATAATATTTCACTGTTGCAATGATCATTTATGTTAATTAAATCATCTTCTGAGTGATCAAAGTCAATTTCTCTCTCAATGATCTCTTGGTATAGTCATTATCTTATTTGACTGCTTAGTCGAGTATGAAATCGAGATCAATTTTTGGTTGAATACTTTATATCTTAAATAATTGATAGCCAATTGAGGGGGAGTCAAAAAAAAAGTAAAATGCTCAAAAGATGTGGAAAGAGTTACATCCCAATGAGGAGTGTGAAAACTACCACCACATGGAGGAAAGAGCTACCACCTCGGTCGTCCGAGTATTGTGTGCTGCTACCACATGTATACCAAGCATGGTTGTTCAATTTCTGATTAAGTAAAATGCATGTTGAAATACTTGACTCCGTCAAATTTCAAGGTTGGTATAAGGTGGGTTTTTAAAGAAAGATGCTCAAAGAGCCACTCTCTTCAACAGATTGTCTAGATACATTATCTACTATATTTGGAATTTCAAACATCTATTGATCTTTGTATTTCATTTTCTTTACTGAATTGATGATTTGATAAAGGCATTACTCATAAGATCAAGTTAGATGTAATTGAAGGTGTTCAACTTTAAGGGATTTAATTCTTGTAAATTCTCGTTTCATTTTTGGATATTATTGATAGATTTGGCATAATCTAATTCTTGTTGTATGAAACGATGATTTTTGTTTAAAGTTGATACACAATTGTGCTTACATACTTTTTCTGGTTTTTCTTGAATTTCTCTGAAATTTTCTAATGAAAAAGTTGGAGCCAATCCGGATTGGACCTGCCGATCCGGATCCCGAACGCAGTCTTTCACTGCGGGTAGCCGATCCGGATCGCAATCATAAACTGATCCGGATCGCGGCTAGGGTTTTATAAAGAACAAAAGGGTTTTGATTTCTTTTACTCCAATCTTTTGTTCCAAAGTTTCCAGAGCTTCTCTCTCTAGATTTCACCCATCTTGGAAGCTTTCAAACTCAAGTTCTTCAACTCCAAGTAAGTTTTGTTGATCAAAATCTCGGTTTTTCACTGTTTCTCTTTTTCCTCCTCAAACGTGATGAATTTCATGGATCGATTTCGTTTGTGGATGGTTTTTGATCAAATTTCTTTTGAAATAAGAACTCTGGGTAGATTAGTTTTGATTATATGCTAGGTATTCTCCTGATTAACGGATTTTTAGGCTGCGATTTCTAAAAATTCGGTTTTAGGGCATATAATAAGGATTTTCGAAAATCATGAAATTGATCTATTTTTAAAAGTCCTTTTGCAAAACTAATTTGATTCTTAGTCTCTCTACATGATTATGATTGTTTGGGTATAATTTTTTCAAATCTTTGAAAATTAACAATTTTTATCATGTATTTTTGAGTTATTGTTCACAGGATTTTAAATCTTTTAAGCACTTGCACCAATGGCATTCGCCTGGATAATCTTCCTTTTGGTAGCAATGGTAGGACCTAGTGGGTCTTCTATAAAAAGAGAACAAGATGACTCAAATCAAGAAGAGACAAAGAAAGTCTGTCAAATTGATTCAGAATCAGATGAAGAAGACTGGGAAGAGATTTGTGAACAAGCACAAAAAGCTATTGACAAAGAAGATAGGTTGTACTTGAAGAACAAGAAGCTGATGAAATCTTCCTCAACAACCAAGCAGTACACTAGGCGAAAGAATTCGAGGGGAACTGGAATTCAGATTGATAGACCCCTCACCAGAGCTCGCTCTCTCCCTAGAGAATCTCCATGGATTGAAGGTCAAGATGCACCGTCTGGTTCTATACTACATCCTTCAACGTCCTGGAGACACACAGCAAAAGCGAATGTAGGGTCCTCACTTCGACAAGAACAGCGAAGATCGTTTGCTGAACAAGACAGCGTGTCTACAAATCTCAAACAGATTATATCTGAGCGACATAAGATGAAAAGAAAGGTCTCCAGAATGTCAAAAATGCTTCAAGCGATTTTGAAGAAGTTGGATTGTACCAATCCCACTAGTTCGGATTCAGACTGACTTAACCTTCTTTCTAATCTTTTTGTGCAGGAGTTTCAGTTTTTAGGACTTACTCTTAGTCTAGTTCTCACAGTTCGGAACAATTTTTAATTTTTAACTCTCCTTCAATTTTTGGTAATTTTGATTTTGTTTGTGACAAAAAGGGGGAGAAAGTTTAGAGAGAACTTGAACAATGATTGAACAATAATTGATGTGAATGTGTGAACATCAAGGTAAGTATCATTTCAACTTTGACTTTGGTGAAAGGTAAGTATCACAACTTTGGTTTTCATCTTGTGATTTGATGCATGTTCCTACTAACTATTTGACTAACTATTTGGACATGTATTATTACTAACAAGTTGTTGATTACTAACAAAGCAAAGTCATGACATTTGGAATTTTATTGTTTAGAAGATATGTCAATGCTTGATTGTGATCTTATTACATATCTGAATTACTCAATGTCATGGTGAGCATAAACTCTATCTCTGTTAGGTTTTGAATGCTAAATATTCTTGAGGTATCTAACGATCTCTTTTTGTCAAGAATGATTTTTTTGTGCAGAGAGTACAGATGTCTAAGTCTAGAGTCTGTTTTAGGAGTTTATCTCATGTTTTTAAATTTTCGGATCTCCATTGTAAATTTTTGTTGTATGGTGATAGCAACAAAAATATCTTTTTAAATTTTCTTTAGTGGATCTGTGTTTTGTCACGAAACCGCCAAAGGGGGAGATTGTTACGGAATTTGAGTTGGCGTAGTTTCGTGAAAGGTTCAAGTCTTGAAGATTGAAGGTGAAGAAAGTTGGATCATTTAACTCAATCTCAAGAAAGAAGAATTCAAAAGGATCAGGTATGTTTAACTAAAGATTATTGGTGATCCGAATACTTCTTGTAGTGTAGAAACACCTGGAAGAGTTTTAACTGCATAAAAATCAAAAACTGGTGTTCGGACATGTTCAGGATCCGGATCAGAGCCAGCGATCCGGATCCCGAAGGTTGTTGTTTCATACATTACTTCAATCCGGATCGCAGCATCTCACGATCCGGATCCCGAACGTTGAGTTTTCTGAAATGTATAAACGATCCGGATCAGGCATTCCGATCCGGATCCCGAACGTTTGTTTTCTGGAAACCGTCTTTGTTGCTACTGCAATCCGGATCGCCCAAATCCGATCCGGATCGCCGTCCGTCAAAATTCCAGAAAAGTTAGGTTTTTGATTTTTATCTCCTTCCAAATGTTTCTAACCTATAAATAGACCCTATGACTCTTTTTCTAGGGTTAATCCAAAAATCCAGATAGCCGTCATATTCATATATCATCTTATACGGCTCTAGATCCACATATAGAGAAGAAAGGAAATCATTAGAGAATACTCTATCTTTCTTCATCTATATTGATTAGTTTGATTCTAGGTTTTCATACTCACATCTTGAGTTGAATCAAACTAATGAATACTTAGATGGTATTTTCGATCTATCTTTGATCTAAGTATTCGGCGGATCATCACCACCCAAAAAACAACGATTTCCCCAAAATCGGCGCGTGGATTCGCGTGTCCTTGTGGATTCAAGGTTCAACCGCTCTCGTGGATTCGGAGCGAGGCACGTTCGTGGATTCGAAGGGTGCTATTGGGTGTAGACCGTGGATTCGGTCGGACGTCGTGGATTCGACGTTGGACGCCGTGGATTCGGCGTTGGGCGCAGATCGTGGATTCGAGAAGCGTCGCGGAGCGAGCGGAGAAGATCCTCTAGGAGCGTATGGAAAAGGTTGAGTCGTAAGTGTGTACGGTAAATCACCTTGTACGTGTTTTAATTCTAGTGGATTTCTGCCGTGTTATCGGTCCCGTGGTTTTTTACTCCGGTGATGGAGTTTTCCACGTAAAAATCTTGCGTGTTATTTTTATTTCCGCATTGGGTTTTTATCGCAACAATTTTTGAGTGTTTATACGTTTACACCTATTCACCCCCCTCTAGGTGTTTCTTCCCCTATTTAGATCTATATTTCATATAACCCAACAATTCCTACACTATTATATTGGGACTTGACTTAGAAGAAACCATGATTGTTCTTTTCTCATTTTCATTTAGACTTCTGATGCATGTTGCTCGAGTTTGAGCAGGGATGAGGATAGTGTAGTCGAGGCCATTGAGTCTGTGACAGGTTAGACTTGATTATGGATTGTGGGGCATTGTGGTAACCGCGGACATTAGGCGGCTGACCAGATGTTGATTACTTTATCAGATTTGGACTTATGGGGTATTGCGGCGACCGCGGACATTGGGCGGTTGACCGGATGTTTTTATTGCATCAGATTAGGGATCGGGGTTTCATTAGTGGATGGAGTTTCCCACTTCGATCAGAGTTGTGATCCAGTCCTGCTATTGTATATTACTTGTGGCTTATTATTTACTCGTGTGGGTCGCTCCCCTCGAGTGCCACTCCGGAGTGTGCCACAGGCAGGCTTTGAGTCCTTGAGACTCCTTTCCATCGGTGCTATGCGTAGGCTGGCATACCCGAAATGGCAGGCACAGCAGGCAGTACCGGGATTTATACCGGTTCATCTGATTGGGTTATGTTGGTAGACTCATTTACTGATGCATTCGTATAGTTACTCTTTCTGGCTCTGCATTTAGAGGCATAGTAGTGGTAGCTTCATTTCCTCAGCAGTTCTGTTTATAGCTTACCACCTTTCTTTTCCTTTCGCCTCTGGTAGATTTAGTGGGTACATCGGAGTTCGAGGCTTTACCCACAGGGGGAGGCTATAGTGGTTCTCACCCCTATTGTTGTTTCCCTCTTTTCTTCCTCCTGTTTTGCAGAGTCTTCTGTGGGAGTTGCTGATCTTTCGGTGGTTGTTCGAGGCGAGGGAGTCACGAGCTAGATCCTTACCGCCCGAGGAGTGTAGCTGTATCCCCTGGTTGGAGATTCCTAGTAGCTGTCAGCTGGATTTTTATTGTTTACTCAGAGAGGGATCTTTTGTATTTTGAGAGACTGATGTACTATAGTTTTAGTTTACCTCCCTTTTTGGAGTTGAGAGATGTTGTAGTGAGGATATTGTATGATGATTATTTATATTTGAGAAGATGGATATTGTACTTTATTTCGTGATGTACAGTGATCGGATTTTATTTTATAGCATTTTATTCCCGCTCTGATATTTGTATAGCTATAGTACTATCTTTTGTAGGTTAGATGCTTCGCCTATGCGGGATTTTCCGTATGGGTGGCGGATCTGTTGGCGTGCCCAGGTCGCAGTTCGACCCCGGGGCGTGACAAAACTACTGTAACTAGAATCTGAACTACTATACAACTGAAATAAATGTACAATATCCATCTCCCAAAAATAATAATACAATAATCTGGTCCACTGAATCAAAGTAAAAAAAGAATCCTCCTATACAACATCTATGAATCCAAAGTAAGAGATAATCTAAAACAATAAATACAACAGTGTATAATAAAATTCACAATCCGGATTGGTACATCTATCTCACCGAAAAGAACAACACTGGTAGGGATCTATCTCGCGACTCCCTCATCTCGATCCGCCAAGCCAACTAAAGCCGGGACGGAAGGAAAGCCTCTGCAAAACTGTCACCAACAGAGGGTGTGAGAACTACATCAATCAGTAGTTCTCAGTGGGTACCGTCTCCAAGCCCAATGGTCTGCTCACTAAGTCTACTATAGACATAAGATAACAAAAAACTGTAAATATGAATAGATAAGCTGGAAAGAAATCAACAGCTATCATGTTTCTATCTACGATGCTCAATGGGTGAAACAGATGATGATATGCAACCACTCTAACTCTAGGTGCCCAAAACGATCCAATCGCAAAGACTGCCAAAAGGGGCCAGTCAAGCCTGCGCACACCAACCGTACCTCCATGATCTGTGTAGGTAACGTAGGGCGTCCCAACAGACTAGTATGCTCTCACCTACCACCACTGTCCTATCTGAAATGGCCTCGTAGGGCGTCCCAACGAACTTTCGTGCGCTCACCTACCACCACTGTCCTATCTAGACTGGTCTCATAGGGCGCTCAAATGAACCGAAACAACCATGGCATCCGGAGTGCCACTCAAGGGTAGCGAACCCACTGAGGAAAAGAACCGTGTAGAATCAAGAATCAGAGCTATCACGCCCCGAGCGGACGATTCAAATCCTTGAGGATATGCTGAGGGCTTGTGTCCTGGATTTTGGCGGTGGATGGATTCGACACTTACCATTGGCTGAGTTTGCGTACAACAACAGCTTTCAAGCGAGCATCCAAATGGCTCCGTTTGAAGCGTTGTACGGACGTAAATGTCGATCACCATTATATTGGAGCCGAGGAGTATGCCACGTGGCGGCTTTCTAGTGGTGCCGTACACCATGTGGCGAAGCGGGAGTGGCGGCGCAGTGGACTCGGCACACGGGAGCGAGCGTGGTGTAATATCACAGATTTTTGTAACGTCTTACCGGCGACAAGGGGTACACTGCTCCACCGTCGCAGAAACTCATCCCAGGTCATCAACTACGCTCCCGGTGGTCCAACAGGACGAACTCGACACCACCAACTCTCGGCGTCCCTATCCAAAAGTACAGGGTGTAAACCAGAATCCGGACCCGTCTACAGATCCGCCGTGCACACGGAATTTCCCGCGTACACGAAGCGCTAGCAACCTGCTCAGATATAAGAGATATAATAAAAGAGTATAAATACGGAGCTGAATTAAAAACTAATACATCTAAGACTGAAACTGGAAGTAAAATACAGTATAACAGTGGAAATAATACAACTGTCTCTCCCAGCTCTCCAAAATAGATACAATAAGCTGGCTAAAGCCAGACCCGAAAATAAAAATACAACAGCCTGAGATAAAATGGGGTACAATAAAAATCTAGCTAACTCACGGTCGGGGCTGACGATCTATCTAATAAGCTATCCTCTCACCTCGATCCGCCGCTGAAGGCCCAGCAGCTTCCGCAGAAGACTCTGCAAAACAAAGGAAAAGAAACATAAAACAACAATGGGGGATGAGAACTACTAGATAAACTAGTAGCCTCCCGTAGTGGGTAAAGCCTCAAACTCCAACGCACCCACTAGGTCTACCAGAGGCAAAAAGGGAAAGAAAGGTGGCAAGCTATAAACAGAACTGCTAAAGAAAAAGGGAAGCTACCACTAATATGCCTCTAAATACAGTGCCAGAAATAGTCACTATATGAATGTATCAGTAAAAGTGTCTGCCTGAATAAACCCAATCAATGGACCAGTAAGAACTGGTACTGCCTGCTCTGCCTGTCGCATCGGGTATGCTAATGGCGCATAACACCGACGCAAAGAAAGAGTATCAATAACTCAAAGACTGTCCGTCGCACACTCCGGAGTGGCACTCGAGGGGAGCGACCCACACGAGTAAAGTATATCTGTCATAAGTAATATAATATAGCAGGACTGGATCACGACTATGCTCCAGTGGGAAAACCCATCCACTAAAGAAACCCCGATCCCCAATCTGATGCACAAGTAAAGATCCGGTCAACCGCCCAATGTCCGCGGTCGCTGCAACACCCACAAATCCCCAATCTGGTACAACCAATCGAGCCTCGATAACCTCGGCTACACTATCCTACAACCCTGCTCGAACCCGAGCAACAAGTGTCCTGAGTCTAAAATAAAAGGAGAAAAATAGCAATCATGGTTTCTCCTAAGTCAAATCCCAGCATGATTGTGTAGCAGTAAAAGTGGCCTATCTAGATGTCCATACAGGCATGCCAATGTCCCGATGTAGCATAAAAGAAAGGGTCAATAGAACGATCACATTAGCTAAGTCATAATGTCCCCAACATGATAATCCCCTTTTTCATAAAAGCTAAGTACTAAACATGACTGTAGTATTCCCAACATGATGTTCCCACAAGAATAATCCCACATGATAGGCTCACAATGATTAACATACACAGCATGACTTTCAAATAGTATAACATATCAACCAATGCTAAAATAGGGGTACCTCTAACAGTCCTAGTGAGCAAGTTGTAAAAATAAGGGATACAGCAAAGACCCACCTGGAACGCGCAATCCACAACAGTAATAGCCTCCTCGCTATCCAACTCGCCGCAGGACACCCAAATCTGCGAACCACTGCAAAAAGTATCGCATTTAGCATCAACGGTAGCAGCTCCAAAAACAGCACTTGCTATTTTGCAAGTTTAGCACGGAAAATGAGGATTCTCACCTCTGTCTATTCCTCAGAAAAATCCAGAAAAATCACCGTTATGTTCCTCACGAAGTGTAGATGAGAATCGAGTATTTATACGCCTCATTCCGATACTCGTAGGCCGAGAAAATCCATGATTACTCCGCCGCTGTCCAAAAATTGCCACAGAAAAAGGGGGTTTAAAGAAGCTCTAGAAAACCCAGTAAAACCTCGAAACGGGTGAAAGTGGTAAATACAAGAAATATAGCCCTACCTGTCATGGAGACAATGCCGAAAAAATCGCTCAAAAAGTCTCTCAGGGTAGCCCAGGGGAGCCCGCGGACAAAAACGCGACGGAAAAGAACACCGGAAGAAGAACGTCGCAGTGCGCTGAATCGCAGAAGTCGCCAATGTCGAGATCTCCAAAAATCCCGAAACTCCTTCAAGGGAAGCAGCATAAGATGAAGATTAACTTTGCTAAAGGGCTCCACCACAGCTGAGCTCGGGAAAAGCACAAAAATGCAGGTGAAAGGGCTATTTATAGCTAAACAAAAGGGGGGAAAAATACCCCTTTCGGGTACACTTTCGGGCGCCCGGAACAACCGGGTTCCGAACACGGGACACCGTAGTCGGCACCCGGTAAGTTCCGGGTGCGAAACGTGGCCCCGAACATGCGGCAGTGGGGCGCGGCCAACCGCCCCGGGCCACGTGGCCCGACAAGGCGCGGGATCGGGTGGCGCTGGCCACTCGCAGGGCGCCACGTGGCGCCCACCGCGTGGCCTGCCATGCCGCCCCACCTGCCCGCATGCCTACCTGCCCCCCGCGCTCAGTGCGCCGAGCCGCGTGGATCGCCCAACCCGGGGACGCCACGTTGCGCCGCCCCGTTCCATGCACCGCCGCGCCGCATCCATAGACCGCGCGTGCTGCGCCAGCCAATCCAACACCTCCACGTGGCGCCTCGGCCGGTCCACAGCTCCTCCATGCACCAAAAATGCGCAGAAACTTTTGGTTGTCTGTTTTTGGGCATCCGGACTCCGAAAAATACAATTAAATAGCCGATATTTGATGTTTTTCCGCACTGAATCCAAATCCGGCCTTGGATTAGCCTGAAACCCTTTCAAAATTTGGCAAAAATAGCCGGAAGGCAGGCTTGATCCAAAAACCTCACAGAGTCCATCCAACACGTCCATTTAACGTGTTGCGGGTCCGACATACCAATAATAGGTGTTCTACAGCATGGATCAAGGGGAAAAAGCCGCACGGGGATCTGGGCTACCACAAGAGCTGTAGCACATGCAGGATGTAATCGAAGACCACGATCAAACAGATCGAAAAACTCGCGAACCCAAAACAACTAACCACACTGGCCAGAATGCTCAACGGCCCAACATCGAACTCAACCAACTAACGACACCGGGACTGAGAATTTTGAAAAACTGACGCCTACAACCCTAATCAAACAAGAATAGGTTCCAGGCACAGCCTCCCGTAGCTCTCGACCCAAACAAGGAGGCAGCCCGTGGAACCCAGATTACCCGAACCCTCGTCGGGGTGAGGAGGTTTATATAAAAAGATGACATTTGTTTCTGAAAACCATTTTCATTCGACCACTCTCTTGGTGAGGATAAAAAGTAACTTCTTTTTGAAAAACCATCTTGATTTGTGGAAACCCAATCTTAGTATAGTTTGGTTCTTTATGAAAATCAATTAAAGACAGGCTTTATTTCCCAAAACCTCGAAGGACTAATGCCCTCGCCCTAATCAAACGAGAACGGGCTCTCGCGCCCCTCAAAATTTGGGGAGAAAATATTGGTTTACTAAAATCATGTGTGTCCAAAAACATTATGGGTTTAAGATCCTGCTATCATAAGATCAACACAATCACAACTCAGTAGCCACGACCAATCAGAGGAAAACCCAACGATCCGGGATCACCGTCATCCCAAACGGCTTCCGACACTAGCACCAAACTAACCTCAACCACCAAACTCTACTCGGTGTCCCGGCACGAGCGCAACATGAGTCCTACACTGTTCCGACCACTCGGCCCACTACCCGAGCGAGGAGAAAACTCTAAGTCTAGGGGAATAAACATGCAATGTGTAGGAAGACTAAAGCATAAAAGAACCTAGCCCAAATGAGAGTTTTCTACTAATATGGTTAAACATGTAAAAATATGACGGGGTGCTAGCCAAAGTTCCATAATCATAAGCAATAAATAATTTATCAACGAATTCCATCATTCATGTATAATAACCCTCACATACTGGATAACTCTATCAAGATCAACTCTCTACTACCACAAGGTGTAACTTAATCATAATGCCATCTCATTCCACATGAGGAGTACCCTCTAACATGCTTGCAAATAACATAAGGTGTCCAATTTTAACATGCTTACAACTCAATCACATAAGGTATACAACTTCATCAAGCATGCTTACTACTTGATAGAATTAGGAAGCTCCCTTTAATTTTAGAGGAAAATACAACCCACCTAAAACTTGTTGATCTAATGTTTGATCTTGCTGAAATTTGGCGTGTAGAATTCTCAGCCTCTTAGGAATCCAATGCAGCAAGAATCATCCAAATCCACCACTCGGATTGGTCGCAATCGTGAAAACAACAGCCACTGCGCAAAAATCCCAAAATTTCAACAAGCATACTTATGCTAAATAAAATGCATGTGCAACCCCAAATACCTCAAAATGAAGTTCCCAATAGTAAATCAAAGGTGTTCTCTATCATATGAACATCTCCAAGTCTTCAAAAATCCATCATTAATTCACCTTAATAATCAGATTAAGTAAAGGGTGTAATGCTGTCCAAGAATACATTGAAATTTCAGCATTAACTTCCAAAAATTATGGGGATCAATCCAAATGGAATTTGCCAGTGAAATCAAAAGAGAAATTGCTCACCTTAAACTTAAAAAGATTCTGGAACTTTGAAATCTCGAAAATAACTAAGAACTCATCAAGAAATCTGCATCCCAAGCTTCATTCATCAACATAACAACCAAAACAGTGAACTGCTATAAACCTTAACACAGGGGATGAAAGATCACTAAAGTTATCTGAGCAAACAAACTCCAAATCTAGCAAGAATGGTACCAATAGATTCCTCTTCAAGAGTAGATGCAAATAAAGCTAGAGAACACCAAAATCCATGCACGGATCAAAGAGAAATTCCATAAATACTTTGAATTATGAAAACCACAAATCTATGCACAAAACTCCAAAGATGGCATATAAACTCTAAGAAAACGTCAGATCTGGGTGAAGTGGTAAATACCAAAATTGTAGAGATTCTAGTCCTAAAGATTTCTCCATAAGAATCAGCTCGAAACTCCATTCCTATAGTCCAGATGAGGGAAAATTCCAGGTGCTGTCCAAATTTCCAGACTGTGCACAAGGGTCGCAAAGATGATATAAAAACTCCATGAAAACTCAAGATTCAGGAAAAGTGTTGAATACCAAAGTTGTAGGCCTGCCTCTTGTGAAGATGCAAAACCAAAAATCACCCAAAAACTCCAAGAAGTGATCTCTATAGAGTCTCTGGACTAAAACGCAATGAAAAATGGCTCAAAATGCTTTAATGGATCATCATCTTCAAGCTTGGCTAAAGGTGGCGTAGAAGCTCCCCCAAAATCCTTCAATAGTGGTGGAGATGAAGAAGAAGTGGAGGAAGAAGCTCAGTAAAAACCTCCCAAAAACCAAGTTTCCAAAAAAGCAAAAATAGTGGAAGAATGAGCCTATTTATAGCCCAAAATCTATGAAAAATTCCCAGGATCGAGCTCTTGGTACAATTTCGGGCGCCCGAATCTTCTGAGGAAACGGTTGTGAGGAGCGCCCGAATCAACCGCAGCCGCCCGATCACGCCACATGTCGTCCATCCATGCCTGCGCCCGCGGTCAATAGACCCTCCAATTAGCGGCCGCCACGTGGCGCCCTCATCCAATCGCGGTCGGACAGCGCGATCGCGCTCGGCCAATGAGAGGCCGCCACATGGCGCGCCCTATCCTCTCGACGCTCGTGCCTGCCCGCGAGCCTGCCCGGCATCCCCGCGCCGCTCGCGTAGACTGCACCTGCGGCGCCATCCACTTCCGAGACGCCACATAGCAGCGCCGCGCCAATCAAAAGTTGCCACGTGTCCTCCCCGGTCCACAGCTCCCCTGTGCACCCAAAATACAGTAAAAACTTCAAGCTATCTGTTTTTAAGCGTCCGGACTCAGAAAAATACATCCAAATAGCCAATTTTGATTGTTTTTCCGTGCTGAATCCAAATTCGGTGTCCATTTTGCGCGAAACTATTTCTATTTTTCGACGAAGGCATCCGAATAGGTAATCTTGATCTATTTTCTATGCTGGGTCCAATTCTTGAGTCTGATTTGCGTGCAACCAACTCTATCATACAAAAATGAGCCTCCACAAGCTACTAGTCAAGCTGTAATCCTCCACGGGGACTCGGATCATTACATCCTCCCCAACTAAAAGAAAGTTTCGTTCTCGAAACAAACATAACTCAAATCAGAAGGCCAAGTATCCAACATCACCGTCACCAGCTCTCAAATCGCCACTCGCTCCCAGTGATCACTCCTCATCAACAACATGTACGGCATAGCCTGGTTGCGCAATTCTCTTATCTCTCGAGCCAGAATTCGCAACAGGCGTCCCTCGTACTCCATACACTCACTGGTCTCTGTTAAAGATTTTGTTTTGGCGTATTTCGTGAAGTGGTATAAGTCCAAAAGATTGAAGATAAAGAATTGTGGATCAATTACATCAATCTCAAGAAAAATGGATTCGGATTGATCAGGTACGTTTAACTAAATAATTTTGGTGATCCGAATACATTTGTGTAGTTTAGAAACACTTGGAATATGTTTTGATGCATAAAAATAGAAAACTGGACATTTTTGAAGTTCAGGATCCGGACCAGCCACGTCCAGTCCGGACCCCGAACATGGTTTGGTTAATGCAATTTTCCAGTCCGGATTACCCGTGTTTCAGTCTGGACCCCGAACCTTAAATTCTGCAAAAATTGCATGAACAGTCCGGGCCTCCCCTGTTTCAGTCCGGACCCCGAACTGCGTTTTTCAAAAAATCTTCTGAAAATTGACGACAGTCCGGATCAGACTTAATCCAGTCCGGACCGCCGTGCGGGAAAAATTCTGTTTTAAAAGTTTTTGATGCTTATCTCTTTCCAAGGGTCTCTAATCTATAAATAGACTTTTTATTCATCGTAAAAGGTGATTTTTGATTTCTTGAAAAAGATTTTCTTTTAAGAAAAAGAAAAATCCGCAAATATAGAGAAGAAAGGAAAACACGATTAAATTCATGTTTCTTCATCTATATTGTTCAATTTGATTTTAGGGTTTCAAAACTCCTATTTCTTGTAGAATCAAATTGAAGAATACTTAGATGGTATTTCTTGTCTATCATTGATCTAAGTATTCGGAGAATCACCACGAATAATCAAAACAATGATTTTCTCAAAAATCGGCGCGAGGATTCGCGTGGCCTTGTGGATTCAAGGTGCTACCGCTCTCGTGGATTCGGAGCGAGGCGCGTTCGTGTGATCGAGACGTGCCGCATTGGTGAAGACCGTGGATTCGGTTGGACGTCGTGGATTCGACGTTGAATGTCGTGGATTTGTCGTTGGGACGCAAATCGTGGATTCGAGGAGCGTTCGGAGCGAGCAGAGAAGATCAACTAGGAGCGTATGAAAAAGGTTGAGTCGTAGGGTTACGGTAAATCACATTGTACGTGTTTAATCTTAGTGGATTTCGCGGTGTTATCGGTCCCGTAGTTTTTTACTCCTGTGACGGAGTTTTCCACGTAAATCTTGCGTATTTTATTTATTTTCCGTATTGGGTTATTTTTTTACGTAACGATTTGGTGTGTTTATTGTTTTCACCTATTCACCCCCCCTCTAAGTGGTTTTTCCCCTATTCAGATCCATATTATTCATAACCCACAAGTGGTATCAGAGAGGGAATAGGGTTGTAAACAATGGTTGAAGGTGGAAACATCAATAGACCACCGTTCTTCGATGGAACAAATTATGCTTATTAGAAAGTACGTATGGGAGCGTTTTTAATTTCCATCGATGAACGGGTTTGGCAATCAATTGAGTTTGGATGGTCAAATCCTACTGAGATTATTGCTGATGTTCGCACCATTAAACCTAGGTCGAAATGGACTAAGGAAGAAATTGATGCATCTTCTTACAACGGCAAAGGAATTAATACCTTATTTAATGCTTTGTCGCAAACCGAGTTTTCTCACGTCTCGGTATGTTAGACCGCGAAAGAAATCTGGGATACTCTACAAGTTACACAAGAGGGAACAAGTTTAGTGAATATTCAAAAACTGCAAATGCTTACGAGTAAATTTGACTCTATTTTTATGGCAGAAAATAAATCTTTCACAGAATATTATACATGATTGCAAGATATCGTTAATACATGTGCTAACTTGGGAGAGAAAATTCCAGAATCTAAAGTTGTAAGAAAGATTTTGAGAACTCTTCCGGAAAGATTTCGCCCTAAGGTTGCAGCCATTGAAACAGTAAAACACCCGGACGAAATCAAACTACAAGAATTAGTTGGTACACTTCAAACTTACGAAATGACTTTTCCTACTAACTATTATTCTGGAAAGCCTTCCTCTTCTTCTAAGTCTTCAGGTTTTGCATCGAAATCAACAAAAGAAGAAGACGCGGATTCATTCTCCTCAGACGCTGATGATAATCTATCTATGGAGGATTTTGAGAAACAACTTGCACTCTTGACGAGAAAATTTCACCGAAGCTTTCGAAGGGGAAATTCAAGTAAATCCTCATCCTTTGTTATGTTCAAGAAAGGCAAGGGATCTTCAAGCTTTAAGTCAAGAAAGACAGAGGGTTCTTCAAAGAACAAGAAGAACTCTGAGGGACAAATCCAGTGCTTCAAATGCCGAGGTTATGGCCATATCTCAACGGAGTGTCCCAATAAGAATCCGTCAAAGAAGAAGGCTATGCAAGCCATCACATGGGATGACACTTCCACTTCTGATGAGTCATCTTCCAGTGATGAGGATAACAACGCCACAGCATTCCACGCGTCCACAACTTCACCTTACATGTGCTTTTCAGCGACTTCCTCTGGTTCATTATCCAACTCCTCCTTAAATGAAAAGAATGCAACGGATGATGAACCGAGCGATTCTGAAGGTGAAGACTTTGCTTTTGCCTACCATAAATTATTAAAGGATTCAAAAAAATTGGCAAAGCAAAACAAAAGTTTGAGAAGAAGATTGTGGGATCTTGAAGAACAATCTAAAAAGGCAACTTCTCTCTCAAACGCTTGAAGAGGAAAGGGATAACTTGGTCAAAATAAATGTTTCCCTTCGAGAGAAGAATGAGCATTTCGAGAAGGAGCACATCAAATTGGTGGATAAAGCTAATTACTTCTTGAAGCTCTACTCTGAGGCTCAACAAGAAAAATTGGAGATGACGAAGACCATACTCCAACTTAAGGAAGATTTGAAACGATTCTCTTTTGGAAGGAGCAAGTTGGACAAGTTGCTTGGTCTCGGTCAAACGAACCATTTGGGTCTTGGATACGTTCGAACCGGTGAGGATCCAAGTTCGAGCGGTACAAAGTTTATGCCCCAGTCGGTTTTTCCTCCTCCGACGAAAATCACTGCATCCAACATTAACAAGCCTACCTCATCTACTTCGGGTTCAACTTGCACAATGGTATGTTTTCGTTATGGTTTTGCAGGCCACATAAGACGGAATTGCAAGAATGGAGCCAAGCGATCAAATCAAGCGCTTCTTGCAACAACTACCATTAAGAACAAAGACCGGAATTCAAGAGGAAATCAACTAAAGGTCAAGAACAATGGTAGTACACCCCACAAGACGACGTCATTATGGATTCCAAAGAAAAGTGATCAACCGAACAAGACGCGTTCACCAAGGAGATCAATGGCACGATCATTGCCGACATATTCCAAAACTCGTAAGGTTTGGGTGTGCAAAGGTGAATTCTTCCCTTGTCTTCTCATTCACACATCACTATATGCGTATGACAATTCGTCTTGGTATCTGGATAGTGGTTGCTCACGCCACATGACCGGAGATAAAAATGTTTTTCAAACCCTTGAGAAAACCTCCTAAGGACATGTTGTTTTTGGAGATGGGCGATCTTCAAAAATAGTTGGCAAAAGAACAATTACTATTCCAGATGGCCCGGCTTTGAACAATGTTTTGTTTGTTGAAGGCCTTAAGACTAACCTTATAAGCATTAGCCAATTGTGTGATGATAGTTTTTCAGTTAATTTCTCTTCTGTAGAATGTCTCGTAACTGATGAAAACCGTTCATTCATTTCGAAATGGGTTAGGTCACAGAATAATTGCTATGTAGTTCCTGGTAAAACAAGTCAACAATATAACCTAGTGTCACTTGATAATGAGACTCTTTGGCATTAAAGACTAGGTCACATAAACTTTAAGGAACTATCTAGAATATCTAACAGGGACATAGTTAGAGGTGTTCCTAAATGGAACTTCAAAAAAAACCTTGTGTGTGGTGGTTGCCAAAAGGGAAAACAACCTAGATCCATTCACAAGAATTTGAACCATGTAGGAACTAAACACCCATTAGAATTATTGCATATGGATTTAATGGGGCCAACTCGTCAACCTAGTTTGGGTGGAAAATGGAATATTTTTCTTATGGTTGATGATTTCTCTAGATATTCTTGGGTAGCATTTTTAAAAGAGAAAGCGGATACTTTTGACTCTTTTCATGATATTTGTCATCGCATTATGATTGAGAAAAATGAAAAGATTGTCCGTGTTCGCAGTGAGAGAGGTGGAGAATTCATCAATTCAAAATTCATTGATTTTTGCACTTCAAATGGCATAAAACATGAATTCTCTGCACCTTATACACCGCATCAAAACGGTGTAGTCGAGCACAAAAATAGGGTTGTTCAAGAGATGGCGCGTGTTATGCTTCATAGCCGGAAACTCCCTTTATATTTTTGGGCTAAAGCAATTAACACCGCGGTCTATGTGATCAATCGCATCTATTTGCGCCCGGGTACTTTGAATACCCCATATGAGCTATGGTTTAGTAGAAAACCAGATATAAAATGTTTTCGTATATTTGGGAGTCGCTGTTATATTTTGCGTGGTCGTGAAAATCTTGGAAAATTCGACTCTCGTTGTGACGAAGGAATTTTTATGGGTTATTCTACAAATAGTAGAGCATATCGAGTATACAATCTTGAATCGAAGACGATGATAGAATCAATTAATGTTAAAGTAGATGAAGCTTTTCACTTGGTGACATGCTCTAGACTTTCACTAGATTGGGTCGAGTGTTGTTGTGTGTTGTTTGTAGTTTTTGTCGTGGTGACCGATGTCTCTCCGACGCTGGGTTTCGACACATGTGCACCCTATCGTAGCTGTGGAGCTCGAGCGGTTAGTTTTGGGCTGGATACCCGGATTAAGGTCAGAGAGCTCCGGACCCAGATGACAGGATTGTCTGAGTTATCAGCGGCGGAGTGGGCTGCTGGTTTGGGTGACATAGTTGTCGGAGCAGCGGGCAGCCCGACAGTGCTTTCCTCCTGAGACCACCCGGTTGCAGTATCCTCAGTGGCAGCAATTTCAGTGGCGCCGATGGAGCGAGTAGCCCCCTCCGTGCCGATGATTAGTGCCGAGGCACAGAGGTAGAGTGGATAGCTGACAGCTGATGAGCTGTGGGATATCATCGACCAGTTGAGCCGGTTTCGGTAGATGAACCACCCCGATTCATAGGTTTGAGTTTGGAGCCCTTGGAGGCAGAATCGTGGTTGGTGGTGATGGAGAGACTACTTGAGAGCCTCCTTGTGTCAAAAGAGTTTACGCAGTTGTTGAACTGCGCGCTCCATGTTTAGAGGGACGAGGCACATAGGATATGTGTGTCTGGGAGTGGATTGCGCCAGGATATCTTTCAGCTCATTCGGTCCCTCCGTTTCAAATTTTGGATGCCTCGTTGGAGTAGGCGTTGAGTGGAGCGTGGCGCTACAGTTCCTTTGGATAGGGATCTGCCACCAGAGGCGAGTTCTGGATAGAGGCGCTTGGCGCTAGGTGATGGAGGACAGAGCGGCCGGCAGAGGCATTCCCGATATGTGATCGATAGAATTTATTTCGGGCTGAAACAGTTAACACCGTTGTCTATGTGATCGATAGAATTTATTTGCGTCCGGGTACTTTGAATACCCCCTATGAACTTTGGTTCTGTAGAAAACCGAATATAAAATATTTTCGTATCTTTGGGAGTCGTAGTTACATTTTACGCGATCGAGAAAATCTTGAAAATTTTGACTCTCGAAGTGATAAAGGAATTTTTATGGGTTATTCTACAAACAGTAGAGCATATCGGGTATTTAACTTTGAATCTAAAACGATGATAGAATCTTTCAATGTTAAAGTAGATGAAGCTTTTCATTTTTCTTCTGATAAATCTACTCCTAATATGTCTATTGATGATGAATCTCTTGCTAATGATATTGCATCTTTGCATGATAATTCTTCTGAAAATTTTGATGCATCTCATGGTTCTTCTATTTTATCTAATGTGCATGAATCATCACAAATTCCCCCGAGTACTCCTTTACCTCAAACGCTTCGTATCTCCAAGGACCATCCGGAATCAAACATTATTGGAGATCCTCAAGAAGGAGTTAGAACTCGGAGACAATTGGTTTGTGGAGTTGCATGTTATGTCTCCATGATTGAACCAAAAAATGTTGATGAAGCTCTTCAAAATGACTATTGGATTGAAGCAATACAAGAAGAGCTCAATCAATTTGAAAGGGATAAAGTCTGGGAATTAACGAAGCCCCCGAAGCAACAAAATATCATCGGTACTAAATGGATTTTCAAGAACAAGAAAAATAAAGATGGTACCGTTATACGGAACAAAACACGTCTAGTTGCTCAGGGCTATTCACAAGTTGAAGGTATTGACTTTGATGAAACTTTCGCCCTGGTAGCTCGTCTCGAGTCCATTCGTATTCTTTTTGCGATTGCTTGTCATTTTAAAATAAAACTTTTTCAAATGGACATTAAGAGCGCTTTTTTAAATGGTTTTTAAATGAGGAAGTTTTTGTAGCTCAACCAAAAGGGTTTATTGATCATAAACTAACTAACCATATTTTTCGACTGAAAAAGGCTCTTTACGGACTAAAACAAGCACCGCGAGCATGGTACGAAAGATTGACAAAGCTGTCACGCCCCGGGGTCGAAACTACGACCCAGGCTCGCCAACAGATCCGCCATCTGTACGGAAACCTCCGCACAGACGAAGCGTCTACCCTGCAAGTCAGATCTATAGCTAAACATGTATCAGAACTGAAATAAAACTAGTAGCTACAGAATCATAAGCTGAACATCTGAATAAAATAAATCCTCAATACATAGTCTCTCCCGCTAGGTAAATAAATATAAATACAGATCTCTCAGACTGTCCAGTACAAAAGTGGAATCAGAAAAATACATGGTACATCTACCTCTGACTCTCAAGTAAAATGGGTAAGGAAGCTACTCGGCCACGCCCTTACCTCGATCTGCTGTCTCTGCACGAACTGAAGCCGGAACAGCAACCTCTGGAAAACCTGTCACCGCAGCGGGTGTGAGAACTACTGCAATAGGTAGTTCCCAGTGGGTACCATCACCAATATCCACGGTATGCCCACTAAGTCTACCGGAGGCAAAACAATAGGTATGCAGATAGATAAAAGGAAAGCTGAAATGCAACTACAGCTAAAATGCCTCAATTATCATGCTCAAAGGAAAACTCAACTAAGAACATGCTATGCATCCACTCGCTCACGAGGTGCTCACATAACCCAATCTCAGTGACTGCCACATCGGGTCCAGTCAAGCCTGCGCCCCCTAATGTATCAACCAGGGCGTCTCATCGGACTATCTCAGTATCACGCAAAGCGATCTCTAGTGTATCAACTAGGTGCATCATCATCGCATCCGGAGCGTAACTCGAGGGGAGCGACCCCACCGAGCTCAAGCATGTCTCATCTGGCATAAAAAGAAGCAGCATCTGCAAGCTATAATCCACGATCAAATAGATCGGAAACTCGAATACCCAAATAACCATAACTCAGTCGGAGAACCCTCCACGACTCAATCTAACAATGCCCAAATAACATAGCTAAGTCGGAGAACCCTCCACGACTCAATCTGATAAAACCCAAATAAACATAGCTAAGTCGGAGAACCCTCCACGACTCAATCTGCTAATGCACAACCCGTGATCTAGAGTAAACCAATCGACTTCCATGAAGGGCCCGAATATTTCGAAGGACTGACACCTACAACCCAAATCAAACAAGAACAGGCTGCAGGCACAGCCGCCCATAGCTTTCGACCCAACAATGGAATCAGTCCTCAATCTCTCACATAAAAGGCCCGAAAATTCTGAAAGACTGACGCCTACAACCCAAATCAAATAAGAACAGGCTGCAGGCACAGCCGCCCGTCGCTTCCGCCCCCGAAGTGAAACAAATGCTCAAACTCTCATGACACTAGAAACTCATCCCACATAGCTCTAAAAATCCGCTTGGCCCCCTGGCACGAGAATACATGCATTCCGAACTACCCGGACCATCCATAATGCTCTCGATATTTTAAAACACTTTAAAATCAGAGTTTAACTTAAAACCAGTTACAAAAATTTTATGAATGTCCAGATGCATCCCGAATGTCAAGAAAATATGCAGTCTAGTGTCAAATCATCTCTAGATCATGCTAAAAATATCTGGGGCTCAAGGTTGTCTTTCTATAATTTTCTAGGCAACTATCAGATTTACTAGCTATAATAACAGATAAGCTAGACATGCTATACCTATACATGCATACAATAGCATTAGAAGGCATTCCATACATCTTGAAGAATTTCCAACCCACCTGGATCGCTTTCCACAGGCTACACCGAAGTCGGTGAAGAACGGATTCGCTCACTGTCAAAATTTGCCGAAAACAGCACCTCGGCTCTCGGTCGCGCGCACCTCTGCCGCGGCCCAAGGGAACCCTCCAGGAGCTCTCAGCTCACTCCACAACCTCTAACAAGGCTCCATCTGTGCTCAAGTCCAAATCGCTGCGCTCCGCCTGTCACGCCCCGGGGTCGAAACTGCGACCCGGGCTCGCCAACAGATCCACCACCTATGCAAAACCCCACATAGGCGAAGTGTCCTACCTGCAAGAAAGGGTACTACAGCTAAACAGATATTAGAGCCATAAAATAAAAGTGCTGTAAAGCTAAAACCAACCATCTGTACAACTGAAAGTAATGATACAATATCCATCTCCCATAAGTGATAATCATACAATATCCTCAAATACAATAAACCAGAACTCAACATGGAGGTAACCTGAAATAATACATCAGTGTACAGACTCTCAGTACAAGTCAGATCCTCATAATACAATAATCTCTCAAAAGTGGAAAAATAAATAATCTCTTGACTGTACTCAGGATCTCCATGGTAGGGGTACCGCTACTCTCCACAGACGGGTAGGGATCTAGCTCGCAACTCCCTCGCCTCGCACAGCAACCGCAGAATTAGCAACACCCGCTAAGACTCTGTAAAAACAAAGGAGAGAAAAGAAAGATGAGGGGGGGGAAACCTCCTATGGGTGTGAGAACTACACCAAAAGGGCGTTCTCAGTGGGTACCACCGCCAAGTCCGACAATCTGCCCACGAAGTCTACTAGAGGCATAAGATAACAATGCAGTAAAAGCTGAACAAGAAAGCTGGAGGTACTCTACAGCTACCATGCCTCTATCTAAATGCTCAAAAGGGGAAAAACCAATGAAAGGTATGTAACCACTCGCACACGAGGTGCACAATCGATCCAATCGAGCTAACTGCCACATCTAGTCCAGTCAAGCCTGCGCCCACCTACAACCACCTCCCACTGCCGGGCAGGAATTACGTAGGGTGTCCATACGGACTAACTCGCTATCGAATAGTGGCACATGCAGGCTATAGTCGAAATCCATGCTCTCTCTCAGAACGGATAGACTCAAGATCCTCAATCTCTCGCACAACGGTCGAAAAACTCACAACGACCTCGGAACCACCGTTAACCCCAAACGGTTCCCAACAATACTAGCACTGGTCTAAACACAGCTACTAGACTCCACTCAGCCCCCAGGCATGAGTGCAACAATAAAAGTACCTGCCTGAATAAACCCAATCAAATGAACCGGTATAAAACCCAGTACTGCCTGCTCTGTCATCAATCTCACGAACTCAGTATCTCAAGAACTCAATAGCGGAATCTGCACACATGGCTCGAATCCGCGGGATCGGCACACATGACTCGCATCCCAAAATAAGTATCAGATCGGCACACATGGCTCGGTCATAGGCCTACCTCCGGAGTGGCACTCGAGGGGAGCGACCCACACGAGTAAAGTATCACTGTCACAGGTATCATAAGCATCATAATATAGCAAGACTGGATCACGACTCTGATAAAAGTGGAAAAACCCATCCACTAAAGGGAAACCCGATCCCCAAACTGATACAAGGGTAAACAATAAGTGGGAAACTCCATCCACTAAAGGGAAACCCGATACCCAATCTGATGCACAATGACATATCCAGTCAACCGCCTAATATCCGCGGTCGCCGCAACACCCACAACCCACAATCAAGTCCAACCTGCCCCAGACTCGAAGTCTCGACTACACTATCCCAAACCCCTGCTCAACTCGAGCAACAAGAAACACCTGACTAACGAATAAAGAGAAAAGAAGCAAACATGGTTTCTCCTAAGTCAAGTTCCAACATGATAGTGTAGCGATAAAAGATGGCCTATCTAGATGTCCATACAAGCATGCATTGTCCTCAAGGAAGATACAAGATAATAACAAATAGCTGCTCCACATAAGTATAAGCTCATGCCAGAATCACTAATGAACTACACTTGTCCATAATCCAAGATCCATAATCCATAATAACTCCTCAGAGTAATATCCGCATATAGCTATATCATCCTGTCCCCTTGAATGATCAGTCCTCACGAAAGGCTATGTGCTAACATGGCATGCTAATAAATCGTTACTATAATATATCAATTCCGCATAAATATGCCAAAGGGTAATCGAGCAAGAACTCTATCTCATCTAGTATAACATGAACATAGCCATTAAGAATGCTAGATCTCAAATCCTCTAAAGCATGTACAAAAATCAAATAAGCATTAATCCACATGATCCAGGCCACTTTCCACACTTACATCTTAATTCTATTAGTTGTACCTTAATCATGCATGCTATAAGTCACATAGGGTAACAATCTCTTAGGTAAGCTTTCCCTAATCACCAACATGGATATCCGAATCATGCAAGTCCTCATAATATAACATGAATATTAATCTTGCAATTCTCTTAAACAATCAACATTACTAAGCTTACCTCTCAATCACAAACAAGGTACCCTAAACATACATGCATTCTATCACATAGAATTAGAGAACCGTCCACCGGTTCCGGGGACAAGGCAACCCACCTGAAACGCTTTCCGCAGGCAAAGCCGAAGTCGGTGAAGTGTGAGTCACACGCTATCAAAATCCGCCAAAACTGCACCCTCGGTACACGGTCGCGCAAGCCTCTGCTCAACAAACAACACAACCAACAGCAACACAATCAATACCCCACAGCACCCAAACAGCACATGCTATTTTTACCAACTAGCACAAAGAAGGGGATTTTTCACCTTTGTGCAGTCCTCCAAAAATCCTAGAAAAATCACTACTGTGATCCTCGCGACGAGGAGATGCAAATTGAGTATTTATACACCTTATTCAGACACCTGTAGGCCAAGATACAATTAAAACATCGCCGTAAGCCAAAACCTTCACAAACACAAACCTGCAGAAAAATAGTCCCCAAAGAAGCTTAACTATTACCTTCTAAGAGTCCTCCAAAAATTCCAATAAAAATACGAGCACGTTCCTCTCGAAGTGTAGATGTAGATCGAGTCCTCGTAAGTCAAAATCCGATACCCGAGTGTAGAGACAAAAATCCGACAAGCCTCCGCTGTCTAGAAAACCACCAGCAAAAAAAGGGTTCAAAGATGCCTCGTAAACCATGCCAAGAACTCAAAATGAGGCGAAGTGATCAACACGAAAATCGAAGACGTACCTCTCGTGAACGCGCTGCCGCAAAAACCAGCTCGCAAGTTTAACAGGGTAGCTCAGTGGGTCTCTCACACTAAAATGCGACGGTAGAAGCCAAAATCCAAGGAGCGTCAAAGTGCGCCGCGTCGCAAAAAACGCCGATGCCGCGGCCTCCAAAAAAATCGGGGATCCATCGAAGGGTGGAGGAGAGGGAGAGGAACAACCTTCCTTAAGGTTTCATCCCAAGAAAAGCTCGGGAAAGCCCTCAAAAAGAAGCCCAAAGGGGCTATTTATAGCCCAAGCCCAACATACTAGAGGATCCAGATTCGGGCGCCCGAATCCAGCCCGAACCCGTTACTGTGCCCGCCCGAATATCTCTCGGCGCGCCACGTCACCTGCTCAGCGCCCCGCGCGCCCGGCGCACGCGCGCCCGCCAATCGCGGCGTGCCGCGTGGCAGGGCGGTCCACGGCGGGGACCGTGGGCCGCGGTTCACGGCGGCTCAGCCAGGTCGCTGCGCCCGCCAATGAGCGGGCGACACGTGGCCTGGCGGGGTCCACCGTGCGCCGCGCCCGGCGCGCTGTTGCGCGTGCGTTGACCGACCACTCCCCGCGCTCCATGTGTCCAAGCCGAAGCCCACTGGTCCCGGTGCACGCCCAAATCCGTGGACCAGCCTGCCCACCGCCGCTCCTTTGCCTGCCCGCGCCGCCGTGCTTCGCCGCCTGCCCCCGCCACCGGTGCTGCCCTAGCCTGCCAGAACAGTAACAAGGTGCCTCGAAATTCGTGTCTTGGCATCCAGGCTCCGAAAAATACAAGTAAATAGTCTATTTTCACCGTTTTCGCGCGCTGATTCCAAATCGGATGTCTGTTTTACCAAATTCCACTTCTAAAATTTGTCGAAGGCATCCGGACAGGCAAACTTAATCCAAATTTCGAGCTGGGTCCAACCTTGAGGCCCGATTTGCGCACAAACACCTCAATCACACCGAAATAAGGCTCCAGAAGTCGCTGATCACACTGCAAAAGCTCTACGGAGATCCGGATCTTCACACTGCCAACCAACCTGCGCACCCAGCCCGCGCTCCGCCGCATCTCCGCACTATGCGCCAGGCACTCACGCGCGCTCCTCCGCGGCAGCGCAGCACTCTGCTGCTCCACACAACACAAGGAAAAAGGAAAGGATGAAAAAAATCCAATTCCAACTCAAAAATCCAATCCTCTGTTCAAAACTCCAAAATCCACGAACAATCCGAAATCTCGGAACAGCACGGTACTCACCTCTACTGTTGCTTCTCGCGCGCGCAGGCTCCAATCCGAGCTTTCTTCAACAGGACAAGCTCTCCAACACGCTCTCGATCAACACACGAAGCTTCGGCACGAAGAAAATCCACCTAGTGCTCACAGCATGCACACTCGCACTCCCACTGTCGGCTTCGCACAATCACCCAGCCGAAGCTCCCCGTCTAACTCTCTCTCCCTTCTCCCTCCTCCCGTTCTTTCTCTCTTTCTTTCCTTGGATCACACAGGAAAAGAAGAGGAGAAGGGTCTATATATAATGCAAAGGGGAATTGACGTCGTGCAGGGGGTGGGTGGGAACTGAAATTACTCTTTTACCCTTACTGCCCCCAAGATCTGGAGGCTGAGTACTGGTACTCGGGTGCTCAGTACCGGTACCCAAGCATAATTTTCCCAAACCGAGGGCCAAATCCACCTAGTCCAACGCAGTGTTCCGGTACCCGCCCCCGCATTCTGGTACTCAAGCCAAAAGGGAACTGGAGTACCGGTACGCACTGCCCAGTACCGGTACCCAGGGACTTAGAAAAATTCCACAGTTTTTCCCCAACTGAAATCCACTGTCGGTTATCCACTTAATTCGTTCCGGTACCCAACCTCGGGTACCGGTACGCAATTGTAACATCACAACTTTTCATGTAACGTTTTACTCTCCTGCTAATAAAGTATAAGTTAGAGGAAACTGAGTTATGGGTTTTCCTAAGTTGATATTCTCGAGGTGCGGGTATTTTTCTGTGATAGAGCTCGGAAAACGGTGAACGGCGGTGCGACCGGATCCGAATTCCGACTTACGGATCCCCCAGAAAGGGGTTATTAGGATCGCGGTAACCGTGGTGTACATCGGAATCCGTGCAAGAGATCGTGCACGCTTTTCGAGGAGATAAGAAATTATCTCTAAGGAATAAATAAATAATTGAATTAATATTAAATACCCGATGTGGATTTCTACGGTACGTAGAAAGAAAAGAGAAATCATTATCCCCAAAAAGAAACCCTAGCCGGAGAAAAAAGAAAGAAAAGAGGAAAAAGCAAAACCCTAACCGGAAGAGAAAAGGAGGAAAGAAGGAGAAAGCGGAAGGACCCGATCATCCCCGACGAACGTGCCGAGGACGGGGGCGTGAACGGATCGCCTTCTCCGACGAATCGCGGTAAGCAATGCTCTTTGCGGATTTCGTTTCGGGGTTTTGTTGTCATCGTATTAGGGTTTTATTCTGTTTTCTTTTGAGATAACCGCCGCCGCCGCCGCCGTCCCGGGGCTGCCGCCGCGCCACGGCTGGCGCCGCACGGGACAAGGCCCGCGCGATCGGGCTGCCCGCAGCGCCGCGCGGGGGTGGTACCGCGCCGCGCGGGGGTGGTGCCGCGCCGCGCTGCAAGCAGTGCCGCGCGGGGTGCCCGCGCGGTCGGGTTGCCGCAGAGGCTGTGCCACGCGGGGTGCCCGCGTGGTCGGGTTGCCGCAGCGCCGCGCGGGGCTGGCGCCCGCGCTGTGCTGCAAGCGGTGCCGCGTGGGGTGCCCGCGCGGTCGGGTTGCCGCAGCGCCGCGCAGGGCTGGCGCTGCAGGCGGTGCCGCGCGAGGTGCCCGCGCGGCCGGGCGGCCGGGTGCCGCGCCGCGCGGGGCTAGTGCCCGCGCGGCCCCGCCGCTGATGGAGCCGCACGGGGATGGTACCCGCGCGGCCGTGTCGCATACGGCTCCGCGCGGGGTTGGTCCCCGCGCGGCCGAGCCGCAAGGGGTGCCGCGCGGGGCCGGTGCCCGCGCGGCCGCATGGCATGCATCGACGCGGTGGTGACCACGTCGTCCGACGCACGTCGTCGCCACCGCCGTGCCGAATCGTCAATAGTGTTTTTGGGTTTTTGGACTCGGTTTATTTACAGATTATGTTCCGATCTGACCGCGGTTCTTTTGGGGACTATTTTTAGGTCCGAGTGCCGATTGTGAGCGTTGTTTCGGTCTCAGGTGTTCCTGTCAGCATATTCGAGGTGGGTACCCTTTTCGGTATTTTCGGTATATAGTTGTTCCCGTGTTTTGTGACATAAAAGTAGATGTTTAGTAAATTGGCTAACCCCATTGCATGTGAATCCCGTTTTATGTTCTAACTGAGGCGGCTGAGGCCGCAGTACTATTTCATATGCTCGTATTTGCTTACACGCACACCGGCGGTCTGGCCACCGCACAGGGTGTAAGTTTTCGGAAAGATGGTAAGATTACCCGTGTACCCCACAATGTGTGATGATGGGGACCCCTCAAGGGGAGGCGACTGTTACTTGGGCAGTAGAGGGGTTGGAGGCACCAAGTAAGTGAGCACGGTATCTGGGGTTGGGGCCCAACTTGTTTTAAATCTGGGGTAGGGGCCCAGTATGTTTTCTATCTGGGGTAGGGGCCCAGTGTGATTGTGACAGGAATTTAGCGGTACATGAGGGGGAAGTGAATGCTCTGGTGTATTCGGTTTGTCTTTCAAGTTTATTGCATTTACTATTTACATCTACATCATCAGTCACTGACTACCCACACTGTGACAGGTCTGAGCAGGGGTGGGAATCTGGACGACGGTGAGGCATCAGTTAGAGGACCTTAGCCATTAAGGCTAATTAACTTTACAGTTTTATAGTTATCTCTTTAACGTTTGGTTAGCATATCTGTTATTACTTGTGGATGGTTTGATGTGGATGTTGGATTGAGATCTAGTGTAGGAATATCTACTTATATCTGTGAATGTTAAGATGAATGAATGCGGCTCGTTTTCAAATACAAACCTGGTTTCTAAAGCGTTTTCAAACCAAGTGTCGTGTGGGCACTGATTTCTAAACCCGTGGATTTATCCTTTCAAGTAATGTTGCCGCTTAAAAGAGATTGCGAAAATGTTTTGTAAAATTGGGTGTCGGGTGGACACCGTCTTTCAAACCTATGGATTTATCCCTTAGAAAAGTATGGTGATCATGATTGTATGATTAGGTGTGATCTCTCCTTTTTATTGCTCAATGATTGCTTAGTTAAAGTACTCGTCGTGTTCGGGACGCCGTGCATATACAAAGGAGGCTCCGCCCGCTTGGGGAGTGAATTTGTGTATGTGGCGGGTCTGGCGCGCACCGGAGGCAAGGTTCTTTTAAAGAAAAAATATATATATGCATTTTCCGCTCTTTTAGAACCTCCGGGACGTGACAGCAATGTCCCAAAATGCTGAATCAAACTGAGGCTTCCAATTTCGACGCCATCAACTCACTTTTCGATCTGGAGGCTCCTGCGTAATAATATTCTGAACCTGCTGCGGACGATTTCACCGCACCACGCTATCCTGCGGAGTCGGTGCACTACACGAAGCCCCGGTACTCTACAAAAGCACCTTTTGGAAAAGGGCTATACTCGAGGGGGAGCCGATCGGACACTTTTTGTGAAGCACCTTCAGGACAATTTCATTGTAGCTCAAATCTATGTGGATGACATTGTGTTTGGAGCTACAAGAAACAATGATGCTTCAAAATTCGCTGAAACAATGGAAAGCGAATTTGAGATGTCCATGATGGGCGAGCTTACGTATTTTCTTGGATTGCAAGTTAAGCAAAGTGATGATGGCATTCATTTATATCAATCCAAGTATGCGAAGGAGTTGGTCAAGAAATTCGGATTGGAGAATTCTAAAGACTTTCTGATTCCTATCGGAACTAGCAATAAGGGATTAGGAAGTGAATCTCACGGAGAAAGTGTAGACGAGAAGCTTTACCGAAGCATGATTTGAAGTCTACTCTACCTTACGGCTAGTCACCCGGACATTTCCTTCAGTGTTGGGATTTGCGTGAGATATCAATCAGCACCAAAGGAAATTCACCTGAAAGCCATGAAAAGAATTATCCGGTACGTCAAAGGTACATTAAATTTCAGAATTTGGTATCCTATGGGTACATCTCTCGATATTATAGGATATTCGGATGCCGATTGGGCTGGATCAGTGGATGATCGAAAGAGCACGAGTGGTGCATGTTTTTACCTTGGCCATTGTCTTGTTGCATGGCATAGTAAAAAGCAAAACTGCATTGCTCTATCGACTGCCGAGGCGGAATACATTTCAGCGGAAAATTGTTCGACTCAATTGATTTGGATGAAAAGTGTATTGAGTGATTTCCGCATTCCTGCGACCTCGGTAACTATTTTGTGTGACAACACTAGTGCCATTAACATTTCTAAAAACCCTGTGTTGCACTCTACAACAAAACACATTGAACTTAGATATCATATTCTTAGACAACTAGTTGAATCAAGTATTTTACAAATTTCTTATGTTTCAACTGAAGATCAATTAGCCGATATCTTAACAAAACCTTTGGATCAAAAATGTTTTATTCATTTGCGAAAAGCAATTGGTATGCTTTCTTTGAAATAACAATTTTTGAACCATTGCTTAGGTTAGGTTTTGTTTTGTGTTTTGTATTCTTTTTGTTTGTAAACTAGAACATTAACTGAGCATTAGTATAATTGACTTTAATTGCATCTTTTCATGTTTTGAGAAATTTATTATGATTTGGATATCATTATAACACTCTTGATGCATTGATCATTTATATTTTTTATTTCATCTTTATTTGATCAAAGTCAATTCCTCACTCAATGATCTTTTGGTATAGTTTTATCTTATTTGATAATTGAGTTAAGTATGAACTGGAGATCAATAGTTGGTAGAATACTTAATATTTTACATAATTGATAGCCAATTGAGGGGGAGTAGTATTTATTGTTTCATCCTCAAAAGATGTGGAAAGAGTTACATCCCTTAGTGGAGTGTGAAAACTACCACCACATGGAGGAAAGAGCTACCACCTCGGTCGTCCGAGTACTGTGTGCGGCTACCACATGTTTTACCAAGCATGGTGTTACTGTTTATTTAATAAAATGCTTTTTGGAATACTTGACTATGTCGAATTCCAAGGTTGGTATAAGATGGGGTTTCGAATTGAAAGATGCTCAAAGAGCCACTCCCTAGACATATTGACTAAATAGCATTATCTAATTTATTTGGGATTTCAAACATCTATCAATCTTTGTGTTTCATTTTCTTTGCTTAATTGATGTTTTGATAAACACATTACTCATTAGATCGTGATTGATGTTTAGAATTTGCTCAACTTTAGAGGATATAACTTTTATAAATTTTCATTTCATTATTTGAGTATTAATGATAGATTTAGCATAATCTATTTCTTTTGATGTGAAACGATACTTTTTGTTTAAAGTTGATATGCAAGAATGCTTACATACTTTTTCTGGATTTTCTGAAATTTTTTGAAATTTTTCTGAAGAAAATGTTGCAGTCAGTCCGGACTGGATTGTTCAGTCCGGATCCCGAACAATGGAATTTTCTGCAGCTAGCCGATCCGGACTGAACTCCTGACCCGATCCGGACCGCGGCTAGGTTTTGATAAAAACGAAAGGTGTTTGAATTTCTATTCACTCCAAACTTTTGTTTCTTGCTTCCTTGAGTTTCTCTCTCTAGAATCAAGGGCATTTGGATCTATTGCAACTCGTTTTCACTCGATCCAAGTAAGTTCTTATGATCAAAATTCTTGTTTTTCACTATTTTTGCTTATGTTCATCAAAACGTGAGGAATTTCATGGTATAATCTTATTTTTGCACGGTTTTTGATCAAATTTCTTTTGAAATAAGAACTTTGGATACCTTCGATTTGTTTCTATGCTTTGTATTCATTTGATAAACGGATTTTTGGGCTTCGATTTCTAAAAATTCGATTTTGAGGCAAATTTTAGAAATTTTTAAAAATCATGGGATTGATCTATTTTTAAATTTTTTTTTGCAAATCTACCTTGATTCCTAGTCTCTATACATGATAAAGATTGTATGAATATGAATTTTCAAATTTTTGAAATTAAATAATTTTTTCCATGTTTTTGAGTTCTTGCTCACAGGACCTAGTTTTCAAAAATTGGCAGCAATGGTTTTTGGCTGGATTGTTGTGTTCATCACGGCAATGGTCAGCACTCGCGTGACCAACAAACTTAAGAGGGCAAGAAAGACTCAAACCGAGGGAGAGTTTGTTTTTTTGGATGATTTGGAGACCGAATTAGAGAACTGGGATAAGGTCCTTGAAGAAACCGCAGCAAAGGCTGCAGCGGCATCGAAGGGCAAAGCCCTAGCTTCTACAAAGGCGAAGACTCCGCCTACTGCCGCCGAGAAAGGGGAAGCACCGATGCAGCCAATGTCTATGAAAAGGAAAAGCGTTGCACGGAAGAGGGGTCGATCTCGTGGAATTGAGATTGAAGAGCCACTTGCGAGTGAGCCACCTCCGCAGGATTTTGTTCATATCAGTACCAAGAGGATGAAAGACTTTGAGAAGCGATAGTGCATAGGTGAGAGACATGTAAATGTTGCAGCTCTCAGGGAACGCTCGATAGTGTTTGGAACCCTGTTTGATCAAGCACGACTTGCACAAGTCTGCAAATTTTCTGAAACTTTAGGATATTGTCTTCATCTCGTTAGGACTTTCTACATGTATACCACGCAACTTCTAGATCATGAGGACGGACCTAGAGAATTCAACACAACGGTCCGGAACACCAAGCTCACGATCACTCCTAAACTGATTGGAGAAGTGCTAGGTATGAGTGCCCAAACCGAAGGGACCCATTACATGAAGGGACATGTTATGACAAAAACAAGTTGGAGGACGGTTGTTGATGGAATTTGCATGCCGGATACTCGGTCGGCGGGAAACTCCGTTCTTTCAAAAGAACTTCGACCGGAGTACAGATTTTTGAACTTCATTGTTTGCTATAACATTTTGCCAAACATGCAAACAAAGGTTCTTCGTTGGGATAGAATGTTATTTCTATATCTTCTTGGAGACCCTGTAGCTTCTTTGGGATCAAATTTCAATATTTCGTATCTTATCTGGTCAAGGATGGCGAGATATGTGGAAAATGCTCATCCTACCGAGCGACTTCCATTCCCGATGATTATAATGCGTATTTTGAGAAAGTTTGATGTAGATATTCGTTCATCAACTTATATGCATAGTCTAGGAACTATCAATGATTCTACAATTGTGAAGTCTCTCTCGAGCCAACCGGATGAGACACCAACACCACCTCGAAGCAAGAAACCTTCAGCCTCTACAGCACCAGCAGCAACAACAGCACAAGCAGCAGCGACAGCGTATACCTCAGAGGATGAAGCCTCTGTTATGTCAATTTACCGGGAACAACAACGATTATCGTCTGAACAGGAGCGGATTGCAATTGAACAAGGTCGGATTTCTACAGACCTTGCAGCGATTACTGCAACCCAAGTTGAGTTGAAGAAGAAGTACAAATCTCTAGCCAAATTGGTTAAGAAGATTTTCACCAAACTTGGTTGTAGCAGCTCAGACGACAACGACTCAGACTAACTTTTTCTTTGTTCTAATCATTTCCCTTGTAGGTTTTTACTTTTTGTTCTTGATATTTGTGAACTTTGCACTCCCTTCTTTCTCATTTTGACTGATTTTATGTGACAAAAATGGGGAGAGAACATATAGAACATTGAACTTTGAAGGTAAGTTGAAGGTAAGTTGAACTTGAACATGCCCTCTACTAACTATTTGACTAACTATTTGGGAATGTAATATTTCTAACAAGTTATTTGCGATAACTGACATAATTTTGAACTTGTTAAATCGTTTGATATGACATTTGGACTTCTAATGATTAGATGATATGTGAATCTTTGATTGCTTATTCTCATACATATCTGATAATTAATGCCATGAGGAGTATAAACTCTATCTCTCTAACTGCTTATTGAATGTTTAAATTCTTGAGGTAACTAATGATTTCTTTTGTCAAGAATTGTTTCCTTTGCAGAGAGTACAAGCGTCTAAGTCTAAAGTTTGTATTAGGAGTTTATCTCTTGTATTTATTTGGATCTTTCATGTAAATTTTTGTTGTATGGTAATAGCAACAAAAATATCTTTTTTGTATTTTTTAAGTGGATTATTTGTTTTGTCACGAAACCGCCAAAGGGAAAGATTGTTAAGGATTTTGTATTGGCGTATTTCGTTAAGTGTTCTAAGTCTTGAAGATTGAAGATGAAGAATTGTGAATCATATACATCAATCTCAAGAAGAATGAATTTAAAAGGATAAGGTATGTTAAGGAATTTGTATTGGCATATTTCGTGAAATGTTTTAAGTCTTGAATATTGAAGATGAAGAATTGTGGATCATATACATCAATCTCAAGAAGAATGAATTCAAAAGGATCAGGTATGTTTAACTAAATAATTTTGGTGATCCGAATACATTCTTGTAGTTTAGAAACACTTGGAAGATTTTTCATTGCATAAAAATCAAAAAAAGTGGACAAGTTGGATGTTCAGGATCCGGATCAGACCATTCCAGTCCGGACCCCGAACATAGTTTAGTTCATGCGGAATTCCAGTCCGGAACAGCCTCTGCTCAGTCCGGACCCCGAACTATGTGTTTGCTGAAATCGCATGAACAGTCCGGATCAGGAAATTCCAGTCCGAACCTCGAACTTGTTTTTCTGGAAAAGTTCTGTCTAAAGACAACAGTCCGGATCAGATTTAATCCAGTCCGGACTGCCGAGCGGGAAAATTCCAGATAAGGTAGTTTTTGATGCTTATCTCTTTCCAAAGATTTCTAACCTATAAATAGACCCTATCATTCATCTTTTAGGGTAATCCAAAAAAGGGAAAAATCCACATATATAGAGAAGAAAGGAAAACAAGATCTAATCAATGTTTCTTCATCTATATCGTTCAATTTGATTCTAGGGTTTCCAAACTCCTATTTCTCGTAGAATCAAATTAAAGAATACTTAGATGGTGTTTTCTTATCTATCTTTGATCTAAGTATTCGGCGGATTATCATCACTAACAAAAACAACGATTTTCCAAAATCGGCGCGTGGATTCGCGTAGCCTTGTGGATTCAAGGTGCTACCGCTCTCGTGGATTCGGAGCGAGGTACGTTCGTGTGATCGATACGTGCTACTTTGGTGAAGACCGTGGATTCGGTTGGACGTCGTGGATTCAACGTTGGATTTCGTGGATTCGAAGTTGGACGCAAATCGTGGATTCGAGGAGCGTTGTGGAGCGAACGGAGAAGATCAACTAGGAGCGTATGGAAAAGGTTGAGTCGTAGGGTTACGGTAAATCACCTTGTACGTGTTTAATCTTAGTGGATTTCGCCATGTTATTGGTCCCGTAGTTTTTTACTACTATAATGGAGTTTTCCACGTAAATCTTGCGTACTTTATTTATTTTCCGCATTGGGTTATTTTTTTACGCAACGATTTGGTGTGTTTATTGTTTACACCTATTCACCCCCCCTCTAGGTGGTTTTTCCCCTATTCAGATCCATATTAACATAACCCTCAAGTGGTATCAGAGCGGGAATAGGGTTGTAAATAATGGTTGAAGGTGGAAACATCAATCGACCACCGTTCTTCGATGGAACAAATTATGCCTACTGGAAACTACGCATGAGAGCGTTCTTGATTTCCATCGATGAACGGGTTTGGCAATCAATTGAGTTTGGATGGTCAAATCCTACTGAGATTATTGTCGATATTGTCACCATCAAACCTAGGTTGAAGTGGACTAAGGAAGAAATTGATGCTTCTTCTTACAACGGCAAGGGAATTAACGCTTTATTTAATGCCTTGTCACAAACCGAGTTCTCTCGCGTCTCGGCATGTGAGACCGCAAAAGAAATCTGGGATACTCTACAAGCTACACATGAGGGTACAAGTTTAGTGAAGATTCAAAAACTGCAAATGCTTACGAGCAAGTTTGACTCTATTCATATGGCAGAAAATGAATCGTTCACATATATACACGATTGCAAGACATCATTAATACATGTGCTAACTTGGGAGAGAAAATTTTAGAATCTAAAGTTGTAAGAAAGATTTTGAAAACTCTTCCTGAAAGATTTCGCCCTAAGGTCGCAGCCATTGAAACAGTAAAACACCCGGACGAAATCAAGGTAGAAGAATTAGTTGGTGCACTTCAAACTTATGAAATGACTTTTCCTGCTAACTATTCTTCTGGAAAGCCTTCCTCTTCTTCTAAGTATTCAGGTTTTGCATTGAAATCAACAAAAGAGGAAGACGCGGATTCATCCTCCTCAGACGCTGATGATAATCTATCCATGGAGGATTTCGAGAAACAAATTGCATCCTTGACAAGGAAATTTCGCCGAAGCTTTCGAAGGGGAAATTCAAGCAAACCATCATCCTTCGTTAAGTCCAAGAAAGGCAAAGGAAATTCAAGCTTTAAATCAAGAAAGCAAGAGGGTTCTTCAAAGGACAAGAAGAACACCGAGGGACAAATTCAGTGCTTCAAATACCGAGGTTATGGCCATATCTCAACGGAGTTGTTAAGGATTTTGTATTGGTGTATTTCGTGAAATGATATAAGTCTTGAAGATTGAGGATGAAGAATTGTGGATCAATTACACCAATCTCGAGAAGAATGGATTCGGAATGATCAGGTACGTTCAACTAAATAATTTTGATGATCCGAATACATTTGAGTAGTTTAGAAACACTTGGATAAGTTTTCATTGCATTAAAAATCAAAAATAGACAAGTTGGACGTTCAGGATCCGGATCAGACCAATCCAGTCCGGACTCCGAACATAGTTTAGTTCATGCTATTTTCTAGTCCGGACCCCGAACATTAATTTCTGCAAAATTGCATGAACAGTCCGGACCTCCCCTGTTTCAGTTCGGACCCCAAACTGTGTTTTATCAAAAAATCTTCTGAAAAAGACGACAGCCCGGATCAGCCTTAATCCAGTCCGGACCGTCGTGCGGGAAAAATTTTGTTAAGTCAGTTTTTGATTCTTATCCTCTTCCAAAGGTTTCTAACCTATAAATAAACCCTAATTTCATCTTTTAGGGTTAAGGAAATTTAATCGATTTTAATCGAAAAATCGATCGGGAAAAAATAGAAAAATTCACAAATATAGAGAAGAAAGGAAAACACGATTAAACTCATGTTTCTTCATCTATATTGTTCAATTTGATTCTAGGGTTATCAAACTCCTATTTTCGTAGAATTAAGTTGAAGAATACTTAGATGGTATTTCCTTATCTATCTTTGATCTAAGTATTCGGAGAATCATCACCAAACAAAACAACGATCTATCTAAAATCGGCGAGAGGATTCGCGTGGCCTTGTGGATTCATGGTGTGATCGCTCTCGTGGACTCGGAGCGAGGCGCGTTCGTGTGATCGAGGCGTGCCGCATTGGTGAAGACCGTAGAAACGGTTGGACGTTGTGGATTCGACGTTGGACTTCGTGGATTCGAAGTTGGACGCAAATCGTGGATTCGAGGCGCGTCGTGGAGCGAGCGGAGAAGATCAACTAGGAGCGTATGAAAAAGGTTGAGTCGTAGGTTTACGGTAAATCACCTTGTACATGTTTTAATTCTAGTGGATTTCGCCGTGTTATCGGTTCCGTGGTTTTTTACTCCTGTGACGGAGTTTTCCACGTAAATCTTGCGTACTTTATTTATTTTCCGCATTGGGTTATTTTTATGCAACGATTTGGTGTGTTTATTGTTTACACCTATTCACCCCCCCTCTAGGTGGTTTTTCTCCTATTCAGATCCATATAATCCATAACCCACAAGTGGTATCAGAGCGGGAATAGGGTTGTAAACAATGGTTGAAGGTGGAAACATCAAGAGACCACCGTTCTTCGATCGAACAAACTATGCTTACTGGAAAGTACGCATGAGAGCGTTTTTAATTTCCATCGATGAACGGGTTTGGCAATCAATTGAGTTTGGATGGACAAATCCTACTGAGGTTATTATCGATGTTGTCACCATCAAACCTAGGCCGAAATGGACTAAGGAAGAAATTGATTCTTCTTCTTACAACGGCAAAAGAATTAACGCCTTATTTAATGCTTTGTCGCAAACCGAATTCTCTCGCGTCTCGGCATGTGAGACTGCGAAAGAAATCTGGGATGTTCTACAAGTTACACATGAGGGAACAAGTTTAGTGAAGATTCAAAAAGTGCAAATGCTTACGAGCAAATTTTACTCAATTTTTATGGCAGAAAATGAATTGTTCACAGATTATTATACACGATTGCAAGATATCGTTAATACATGTGCTAACTTGGGAGAGAAAATTCCAGAATCAAAAGTTGTAAGAAAAATTTTGAGAACTCTTCCGGAAAGATTTCGCCCTAAGGTCGCAGCCATTGAAACAGTAAAACACCCGGACGAAATCAAAGTAGAAGAATTAGTTGGTGCACTTCAAATGTATGAAATGACTTTTCCTACTAACTATTCTTCTGGAAAGCCTTCTTCTTCTAAGTTTTCAGGTTTTGCATTGAAATCAACAAAGGAAGAAGACGCGGATTCATCCTCCTCAGACGCAGATGAGAATATATCAATGAAGGATTTCGAGAAACAACTTGCACTCTTGACGAGGAAATTTTGCCGAAACTTTCGAATGGGAAATTCAAGTAGATCCTCATCCTTCGTTAGGTCCAAAAAAGGCAAGGGATCTTCAAGCTTTAAGTCAAGAAAGCACGAGGGTTCTTCAAAGAACAAGAAGAAATCTGAGGGACAAATTCAATGTTTCAAGTGTCGAGGTTATGGCCACATTTCAATGGAATGTCCCAACAAGAATCCGTCAAAGAAGAAGGCTATGCAAGCCGTCACTTGGGATGACACTTCCACTTCCAATGAGTCATCTTCCAGTGATGAGGACGATAACGCCACAGCATTCCACGCGTCCACAACTTCACCTTACATGTGCTTTTCAGCGACTTCCTCTGGTTCATTGTCCAACACATTGGATGAAAAGAATGCAACGGATGATGAACCGAGCGACTCCGAAGGTGAAGACTTTACTTTTGCCTACCATTAACTTTTAAAGGATTCAAAGAAATTGGCAAAGCAAAACAAGAGTTTGAGAAGAAGATTGCGGGATCTTGAAGAACAATCTAAAGAAGCAACTTCTCTCTCAAACGCTCTTGAAGCGGAAAAGGATAACTTGGTTAAAATCAATGTTTCCCTTCAAGAGAAGAACGAGCATTTCAAGAAGGAGCACATCAAACTAGTGGATAAAGCTAACTACTTCTTGAAGCTCTACTCCGAGACTCGACAAGAAAAATTGGAGATGACGAAGACCATATTCCAACTCAAGGACGATTTGAAGCGATTTTCTTCTGGAAGGAGCAAGTTGAACAAATTGCTTGGTCTCGGTCAATCGAATCGGTTGGGTCTTGGATACACTCGAACCAGCAACGATCCAAGTTCGAGTAAAACGGTTTTTGTGCCCCAGTCGGTTTCTCCTCCTCCGACGAAAATCACTGCATCCAACATGAACAAGCCTACCTTATCTACTTCGGGTTCCCCATGCACTAAGGTATGTTTTCGTTGCGGTTTTGCAAGGCACACAAGACAAAATTGCAAGAATGGAGCGAAGCGATCAAATCAAGCGTCTCTTGCAACAACTACCAACAAGTTCATCCCCCGGAAATCAAAGGAGAATCTTTCAAAGGTAAAGAACCTTGGTAGTACACCTAACAAGACGACGTCATCATGGATTCCAAAGAAAAGTGATCAAGCGAACAAGACGCATTCACCAAGGAAATCAATGTCACAATCATTGCCGACGTATTCCAAAACTTGCATGGTTTGGGTGCGCAAAGGTGAAGTCTTCCCTTGTCTTGTCATTCATACATCACTTTATGCATATGAAAATTCGTCTTGGTATCTGGATAGTGGTTGCTCACGCCACATGACCGGAGATAAAAACGTTTTTCAAACCCTTGAGAAAACCTCCGGGAGACATGTAGTTTTTGGAGATGGACGATCTTCAAAAATTGTTGGCAAAGGAACCATTGCTATTCCAGATGGCCCGGCATTAAACAATGTTTTGTTTGTTGAAGGCCTTAAGACTAACCTCATAAGCATTAGCCAACTTTGTGATGATGGTTTTTCAGTTAATTTTTCTGCTGTAGAATGTCTTGTAACTGATGTAAATCATTCTTTCATTTTAAAAGGGGTTATGTCTCAAAACAATTGCTATGTAGTTCCTGGTAAAACAAGTCAAAATTGTAACCTAGTGTCACTTGATAATGAAACACTTTGGCATGAAAGACTAGGTCACATTAACTTTAAGGAACTATCTAGAATTTCTAACAAAGACATAGTTAGAGGTGTTCCTAAATTGAACTTCAAGGAAAACCTTGTGTGTGGTGGTTGCCAAAAGGGAAAACAAACGAGATCCACTCACAAGAATTTGAACCATGTAGGAACTAAACGCCTATTAGAATTATTGCATATGGATTAAATGGGGCCAACTCGTCAACCTAGTTTGGGTGGAAAATGGTATATTTTTCTTATGGTTGATGATTTCTCTAGATATTCTTGGGTAAATTTTTTAAAAGAAAAAGTGGATACTTTTGACTCTTTTCATGATATATGTCATCGGATTATGATTGAGAAAAATGAAAAGATTGTCCGTGTTCGCAGTGATAGAGGTGGAGAATTCATTAATTCAAAATTCATTGATTTTTGCTCTTCAAATGGCATAAAACATGAATTCTCTGTACTTTATACACAGCAGCAAAACGGTGTAGTAGAGCGCAAAAATAGAATTGTTCAAGAGATGGCACGTGTTATGCTTCATAGCCGGAAACTCTCTTTATATTTTTGGGCTGAAGCAATTAATACTGCTATCTATGGAATCAATCGCATCTATTTGTGCCCGAGTACTTTGAATACCCCATATGAGCTATGGTTTAATAGAAAACCTAATATCAAGTACTTTCGTATCTTTGGGAGTCGTTGTTACATTTTACGCGATCGAGAAAATCTTGGAAAATTCGACTCTCGAAGTGGTGAAGGAATTTTTATGGGTTATTCTACAAACAGTAGAGCATATCGTGTTGGTTTAACTCTAATATGGATCTAAATAGGGGAAAAAAACCTAGAGGGGGGTGAATAGGTGTAAACAATAAACACTCAAAAAACTTTGCGTAATAAAATACAATGCGGAAAAATAAATAACACGCAGAGATTTTACGTGGAAAACTCCATCATAGGAGTAAAAAACCACGGGACCGATAACACGGTGAAATCCACTAGAATTATAACACGTACAAAGGTGATATAACGCACTCACAGACGACTCAACCTTTTTCCACACGCTCCTACTTGATCTTCTCCGCTCGCTCTGCAACGCGCCTCGAATCCACGATTAGCGTCCAACGCCGAATCCACGGCGTCCAACGTCGAGTCCACGACGTCTGACCGAATCCACGGTCTTCACCCAGTAGCACGTCTCGAATCCACGAACGTACCTCGCTCCGAATCCACGAGAGCGGTAGCACCTTGAATCCACAAGAACACGCGAGTCCACGCGCCGATTTTGGGAAAATCGTTGTTTTTGGGTGGTGATGATCTGCCGAATACTTGGATCAAAGATAGATCGGAAATACCATCTAAGTATTCACTAATTTGATTCTACTCAAAATCTGAGTTTGAAATCCTAGAATCAAATTAATTAATATAGATGAAGAAATATAGAATTAATCTAATTATTTCCTTTCTTCTCTATATGTAGATTTTTCTCTTTTTCGGATTACCCTAAAAAATGAATCGTAGGGTTTATTTATAGGTTAGAAACCATTGGAAGAGGATAAGAATCAAAAACTAACCTTATCTGGAATTTTTCAGGACGACGGTCCGGACTGGAATACTGCGATCCGGAACGTCGTAGCAAAACAGACTATTTCCAGAAAAACACACGTTCGGGGTCCGGAACGAAGTACCATGGTCCGGACTGTTCATACATTTTCAGGAAACTCCACGTTCGGGGTTCGGAACAGAATCAGGTGTGTTCCGGACTGGATTTGCGCATGAACTACCCAACGTTCAGGGTCCGGACTGTAGTCCCCTGTTCTGGATCCTGAACATATAACTTGTCCAGTTTTTTATTTTTCTGCGATTAAAAATCCATCCAAGTGTTTCTACACTATAAGAAGTATTCGGATCACCAAAATTATTTAGTTAAACGTACCTGATCCTTTTGAATTGTTCTTACTTGAGATTGAGGTATACGATCCAAGCTTCTTCATCTTCAATCTTCAAGACTTAAACACTTTCACGAAATATGCCAAAACAAATTCCTTTACAATCTCCCCCTTTGGCGTTTTCGTGACAAAACAGAGACCCACTTAAGAAAATTCAAAAAGATATTTTTGTTGCTATCACCATACAACAAAAATTTACATTTGAGATCCAAATAAAAATGAATACACGAGATAAACTCCTGAAACAGACTCTAGACTTAGACATCTGTACTCTCTGCAAAAGAAATAATTCTTGACAAAACAAAAACGTTAGATACCTCAAGAATATTTAGCATTCAAAAACCAAACACAGAGATAGAGTTTATACTCACCATGACATTCATGAACTCAGATATGTAATAAGATCACAATCAAAAATAGACATATCTTCTAGGCATTAAAAATTCAAATGTCATAAGTTTGTTAGTCAACAACAACTTGTTAGTTATATTACATGCCCAAATAGTTAGTCAAATAGTTAGTCGAGGCATGCATTCATTCACAATACAAAACCAAAGTTGTTGTATACTTACCTTCCAGGTTCTAGTATCCAAAAGTTCTCACAAACTTGTCAAATTGTTCACCATTGTTCATATCTCTCTCCCCCTTTTTGTCACAAAAATAGCCAAAATTATAAAATAAAGGGAGTTAACAAGTTCAAAAACAAAAGGTAATGTGCGAACTAAAACTAAAACCTGCAAAACCAAAGATTAGCTAGGATAACAAAGAAACCACAGATTAGATCATTAGAGCAAATGATCATTCCAGATCAAACTGGTCTGAACTGCTACAGTCCAATTTGTTCAAAATTCCTTTAAGCATTCTTGATATTTTGGAACATTTTCTTTTCATCTTGTCAATGTTAGTGGACATTCTTTCTTGTTCTTCAGACATTTTCCTCTGTTCTCGTTGGATAGATAATATATCAGCTTCTGTGGTGTTTCTCCTGGAGGTTGAAGGAGGTTGTGTGGATGCTGACGGTTCATTTTGACCTTCATTCCATGGAGATTCTCTAGACAGAGAGCGTGCTCTCGCGAGGGGTTCATTAATCTGAATTCCACTACCCCTCGAATTCTTTCGCCTAGTGTACTGCTTTGTTGTTGAAGAAGACTTCATTAGCTTTTTGTTCTTTAAATAAAACCTATCTTCGTCATCAACAGCCTGTTGTACTTCTTTACAAAATGTGTCACAATCCTCTTCATCTTCCGATTCTGACTCAATTTGAGGAATATTCTTCGTCTCTTCTTGATGTGTGCCATCTTGTTCCTTTTTAACAGATGCACGAGTTCCTACTAATGCCACAATGAGCACAATAATCCATTCAAAAGCCATCTTTGCTGCTAGTGCGTTAGTGATTTAGAAACCTGCGAGCAAAAACTCAAGAACACAAAAAAATTGTTTATTTTCAAAAATTTGAAAAATTGTACCTAAACAATCATTATCATGTAGAGAGACTAGGAATCCAATTAGTTTTGCAAAAAAAAATTTAAAAATAGATCAATCCCATGATTTTCAAAAATTCCTATTATATGCCCTAAAACCGAATTTTCAGAAATCGAAGCCTAAAAATCCGTTAATCAAGAGAGTAACAAGCATATAAACAAAACTAATCTACTCAGAGTTCTTATTTCAAAAGAAATTTGACCAAAAACCAATCTCAAACGAAAAAGATACAAGATTTTCATGCACGTTTTGAGAAAATAGAGAAAATCTGTGAAAAACCGAAGTTTTGATCATGAAAACTCACTTTGATTCGAAGAACTCTAGTTGGAAAGGCTCCAAATTGGTTGATTTCTAGAGAGAGAAGCTCTGGAGACTTGGAAACAAAAGATTGTTGTAAAAAGAAATCAAATCCCTTTTGTTTCTTATAAAACCCTAGCCGCGGTCCGGAACGGATCAGAAATCCAGTCCGAATCGGCTACCCGCAGAAATTTTTGCGTTCGGGATCCGGAACGAATTATTCAGTCCGGATCGGCTCCAAACTTTTTCTTCAGAAAAATTCAGAAAAATTCCAGAAAATCCAGAAAAAGATTGTAAGCACTTTTGCATGTCAACTTTAAACAAAAATCATCATTTCATATCAAAAGAAATAGATTATGCTAAATCTATCAATAATATCCAAGTAATGAAATGAAAATTTATAAAAATTAAATCCTTCAAAGTTGAACAAGTTCAATAACATCTATCATGATCTTATGAGTAATGCGTTTATCAGATCATCAATATGGTAAAGAAAATGAATTACCAAGATCGATAGATGTTTGAAATCCCAAATAAGTTAGATAATATATCTAGTCAATCTATTGTAAGGAGTGGCTCTATGAGCATCTTTCAATAAAATCCCAACCTTATACCAACCTTAGAATTTGACAGAGTCAAGTATTCCAAAAAGCATTTTATCTAATCAACTTGAAAAACCATGCTTGGTATTCATGTGGTAGCTGCACACAGTACTCGGAAAGATGTTTGAAATCCCAAATAAGTTAGATAATATATCTAGTCAATCTATTGTAAGGAGTGGCTCTATGAGTATCTTTCAATAAAATCCCAACCTTATACCAACCTTGGAATTTGACAGAGTCAAGTATTCCAAAAAACATTTTATCTAATCAACTTGAAAAACCATGCTTGGTATTCATGTGGTAGCTGCACACAGTACTCGGATGACCGAGGTGGTAGCTCTTTCCTCCATGTGGTGGTAGTTTTCACACTCATTGGGATGTAACTCTTTCCACATCTTTTGAGCATAAAAATTTTAATAAATTCCCCCTCAATTGGCTATCAATTATTTAAGATATAAGGTATTCAACCAAAAATTGATCTTGAGTTTCATACTTAACTCAATTTTCAAATATGATAAAAACTATACCAAGAGATCATATGAGAGAGAAATTGACTTTGATCAATTAAAGATGACTTAATTGACATACATGATCGTTGCATCAAATGAATTATTATGATATCCAAAGCATAATAAATTTCTAAATATATGAAAGGATGCAAGTAAAGTCAATTACATATGCTCAATTACTGTTCTATGTACAAACATAGATGAGGAACAAAAACACAAAAACAAAACCTAACCTAAGCAAAGGTTTCAAAAAGAGTTATTTCAAAGAAAGCATTCCTATTGCTTTACGCAAATGAATAAACCGTTTTTGATCCAAGGGTTTTGTTAAAATGTCAGCTAATTGATATTCAGATGAAATATAGGAAATTTGAAGAATATTTGATTCAACTAGCTCTCTTAGAAAATGATATCTAAGTTCAATGTGTTTTGTTCTAGAGTGCAAGACAGGGTTTTTGGAAATGTTTATAGCACTAGTGTTATCACAAAGAATGGTTACCGAAGTTGCTGAAATTCGGAAGTCGCTCAACACGCTTTTCATCCAAATGAGTTTGGTTGAACAACTACCTGCTGAAATATATTCCGCTTCGGCAGTCGAGAGTGCAATGCAGTTTTGCTTTTTACTATGCCATGCAACAAGACAATGGCCAAGATAAAAACATGCACCACTCGTACTTTTCCGATCATCCACAGATCCTGCCCAATCGGCATCTGAATATCCTATAATGTCAAGCGTTGTTCCCATAGGATACCAAATTTCAAAATTTAAAGTTCCTTTGACGTACCGGATGATCCTTTTCACCGCTTTCAGGTGAACCTCCTTTGGTGCTGATTGATATCTCGCGCTGTCACGCCCCGGGGTCGAAACTGCGACCCGGGCTCACCAACAGATCCGCCACCTATGCCAACCTGCATAAGCGAAGCGTCCTACCTGTAAGAAAAGTACTACAGCTAAACAGATATCAGAGCTATAAATAAAAACCTGCTGTATAACTAAAATCAATCACTATACAACTAGAAATAATACAACAATGTTCGCCTCCCAAAAATTAATAATAATAATACAATATCCTCAGATACAAAACTCATAACTCAACCGGGAGATATCTCCAATAAATACATCAGGGTACAGGCTCTCTATACATATCATATCCTCACTACATCAGTCTCTCAAAAGATAAAATAAAACAACTAATCTACTGGAGCTCTCCTCTGAAGGGGTACCGCTACTCTCCAAACATGGGTAGGGATCCAGCTCGCGACTCACTTGCCTCGATCAACCACCGCAGAATCAGCAACACCCGCTAAGACTCTGCAAAACAAAGGAGAGGAAAAAAAAATGAGGGGGAAAACCCCCAAAGGGTGTGAGAACTACACCAAAAAGGGAGTTCTCAGTGGGTACCACCGCCAGACCCGACGGTCTGCCCACCAAGTCCTCAAGAGACAAAAACTAACCAAAGAATGGTATGCAACCACTAGCACATGAAGTGCACAATCGACCCAATCGATAGACCAGTAATCACTGGCACTGCCTGCTATGCCTGCCTATGCCTGCTATGCCTACCACGCCTGCCGTGCCTGCCATGCCTGCCTATGCCTGCTATGCCTGCCCTGCCTGTCGTGCCTGCCTACGCCTGCTATGCCTGCCCTGCCTATCGTGCCTGCCATGCCTGCCTACACCTGCTATGCCTGCTATGCCTGCCATGCCTGTCGTGCCTACCATTCCTGCCTAGGCCTCTCGTACAACGGTCAACAACTCACAAAGACCTTGGGACAACCGTCGATCCCCAAACGGTTCCCGACAACACTAGCACTGGTCTAGACTTCACTCGGTCCCCCTGACACGAGTGCAACAATAAAGCGAATATCTGTAATAAACCCAATCTGGTGCCACCAGTAAAACTGGCATTGCCTGCTCAGCGGAATCTGCACACATGGCTCGAAACCGCGGGATCGGCCCACATGGCTCGCATCCAAAAGTAAGTAACAGATCGGCATCTAAACCGTCCGATCGGAAACTAAAGTAAGTAACAGATCGGCATCTAAACCGTCCGATCGGAAACTAAAGAGTAAGTAACAGATCGGCATCTAAACCGTCCGATCGGAAACTAAAGTAAGTAACAGATCTGCATCTAAACCGTCTGATCGGAAACTCAAGAGTAAGTAACAGATCGGCATCTAAACCGTCCGATCGGAAACTAAAGTAAGTAACAGATCGGCATCTAAACCGTCCGATCGGAAACTCAAGAGTAAGTAACAGATCGGCATCTAAACCGTCCGATCGAAAACTAAAGTAAGTAACAGATCGGCATCTAAACCGTCCGATCGGAAACTCAAGAGTAAGTAACAGATCGGCATCTAAACCATCCGATCGGAAACTAAAGTAAGTAACAGATCGGCATCTAAACCGTCCGATCGGAAACTCAAGAGTAACACTCGAGGGGAGCAACCCACACGAGTAAAGTATCTCTGTATAGCAGGACTTTGATCAAGACTATGATCAAAGTGGAAACTCTGTCCACTAGAGAATTCAGATACCCAATCTGGTGCCTAAATAAATGTCCGGTCAACCGCCCGATATCCGCGGTTGCCGCAATACCCAGCCGTCTGTAACCCAGCACAACCCGTCCCTGACACCAATGTCCTGGCTACACTACCCCTGACCCCTGCTCGCCCCCGAGCAACACAGACCGCCTGACGAACAAAGGAGGAGAAAAGGGAAAAGCATGGTTTCTCCTAAGTCAAGTTCCAATAAGTAGTGTAGCAGTAAAAGATGGCCTAACTACATGTCCATACAAGCATGCTTTTGTCCTCAGAAACGATAAAAGTGGGTGAAGCATATATTAGCAAAGCATGCTAAAGTATTCCTACTATGGTATACCAATCTTACCCAAGTAGGCCATTCCTTGCTTACCTCTCGCTCATATCGGTTGCACATCAAATATGCCTGCTATCAGTCATAGAGGGGTGACATCCCCACAAGTGTACTTACATTCACCCTAATGTAAGAACCTTAAACAGTTACCAAATTAAGCCTACCCACCTGAAGTGTTCAATCCAGGGCAAACCTGGGGTCGGTGAAGAGCGTGGCCACTTGCTCGCACAGTCCGCTGAACCCGTATCCATGGTACATGTCGCGCCACCTCGGCTCCTTGCAGTGTTCCAAAAACACTCGCGAACCCTCCTGGGTACAACAAAAGGTCCAAAGTTACACTTTATGCTAAAATATCCAAGTATACACCAGCCGCTGTAACCAGCCCTGAAGATGTGCAATTTTCACCTGCAGAATGGACTCTGAAAAATCCACCAAAAATACGGACGCGATCGTCGCGTCGAGCCCTTCGAAACGAGTACATGCACGCCAAAATCCGAGTCCCGGAGGCCAAGTTACCAATTCCACAACGCGGTGAGCGCAAAAGTCCACAATATACACATCTGTATCGCATTGCACAGGAGAACGGGAAAAGTATACCGTCGGGAAATTCCCGGAAAATACGGTGATAATCCTCGCGTCGAGTAGATGCAAAAACTGTAAAGGCACGTCTCAATCCGAGTCTCGTACACCAAGCTGCACGCGAAACGGTGCACGCCGCCGGAGTCCGCACGCAAAACGGAGCACGGTGCCGGAATCCGCACGCAAAACGGAGTCCGCATGCAAAACGGAGCACGGTGCCGAAACCCGCACGCAAAATGGGGTCTGCACGCAAAACGGAGCAAGGTGCCGGAATCCGCACGCAAAACGGAGTCCGCACGCAAAACGGAGCACGGTGCCGGAACCCGCACGCAAAACGGAGCACGCCGTCGGGGTCCGCACGCAAAACGGTGCAGTAAAACACGGTCCCTAACACAGATAAGAGCAAGGGGTCAAACCAAAGTCCAAAAGAACGCCCCGAAACTGTGCCAAAAATACCGTAAAAACGAAGTGCGGAACCCACCTCGACTGCGCCGCGCCGCCCAACCGCTCCAGTGGAACACTTCGCGCGCTCCGCGAGGTCCACAACGCACCGCCGCACACCACAAAAATCCCCTCCTCACTCCCTCTCTCGCTCGGTTGGAGAAGGAAGAAAAGAAAATGGAGGAATGGTGTGCGGGGAAGAAAGAAGAAGAAGAAGAGAAGAAAGGGGAGGAGGGAGGGCTCCCGTGGACCGGGTCCACGGTGCACCACCCCAAAGACCCGCAGCCCGGTGGTCCACCGCACAGGGGCGCGTGCGCCAGGCGCAGGCGCGCGCCCCCTGTGCCACGCGGCACGCGCCACACGGGCGCGTGACACCGCGCCACACCCGACCGGGACACCGAGCGGACGCGTGCCCCCCGCGTCCGCGCGGGCGCGAATGGGGGCACGCCACGTGGCGGCCCCCCGCGTCACCCGCGCAGTCAGGCGCGTTTTCCCAACGCGCCTGTCTGTGCTCCCCCCTCGCGCCGTACACCCGAGCGCTCCTCGGGATTCGCGCGCACCCCGGGATTCGTGCCGCGACGTCTCGAGATCCGTGCACGCCTCGAAAAACGCGTGCGTCAACCGGGCTCCGAAAAAAGCAAATAAATAGTCCATTCTCAACGATTTCGTGCGCTGAATCCAAATACGGTGTCCGATTCTTCAAATTCTTATCCGAAAATTTGCCGAAAGTCCTCGGAAAGCCCACTTGATCCGATTTTCACGCTGAGTCCATTTCTAAAGCCCGATTTACCAAATTCCAACTCTAAAGATTCCCGAAGGCATCCGGAGAGGTGATCCTTTATCCAAACTTCGCCCCGAGTCCAATTTAATATCTATTGCGCGCGAAATCACTTCTAAGCATTCGACGGGGCCATCTGACTATTCTCGTGATCCATTTAACACACCGAGTCCATCAAAAGTGTCCAATTGGTGTACAAACGCCACCGACACGCCACGTAGGCCTCCAGGGGCTACTGGTCAACCAATAATCAAGTCGTGGGGATCCAGGTTCTCACATCCTCCCCCACTAAAGAAAGTTTCGTCCTCGAAACTAGCTCAATTCCACCAGGAGTCACAAACACTAAGGATAAGTACTCAACATCATCATCTCCAACTCCAAGTTGCTGCTCACTACCCGTGACCACTCCTCAACAACAACAACAGCTACAACCAGCACGGCATAGCCCGATTGCGCAACCTCTAATCTCACGAGCCAGAATTTGCAACGGGCGTCCCTCGTATTCCAAACATTCCTAGATCTCAAATGGGGCGAGTCAATCACGGGCGAGGGATCCAAAAACATAACCTTCCGGAGCTGAGACATGAAATACAACCGGGGTTCCGACAAAGTTGGGGGAAACCAGATAACCGCCAGTGCAACACACACCAAACCGCAACCAGTGTCAACTCAACCAATGCAACCCGAAGCACACCCACACGATTAACCAATAAGGAAATGAGCCCTAACAAGGAGGGGTCCTCACTCGGTCACTCCCGAATCTTGACCATCCGAGTGAACTACTCAGCCGCGGTCTATCATCCAAAGGAACCCTCAGGGACACAACCACAAGCCATGTTTGCCCCAATAGTCCACACAGTGCCAGCTGTGGAATTATCAAACTCATCCCCAGACAGCTTTCCTGCACCAGGTATCCGCCATCACAGTGGCCCTGTCGGGGTAATCCAGAATGCTCAACAATAACCCAACGGTAATTCCACAGTCGCTACAGGAGGCATCACTAAAACTCGCAGATATCTCTCCCAACACTGGAAATACTAACATTGGCGCTGGTATCAGTCTCATCATCAGATTGCCAAGCTCTCCTGGCACTTCCCAGTCCAAGAAACTCCTCACCTCGACAATAATTGTCGATCTCGGCCAAATCCCAGGTGATATCCATATTGGCCGGATTTCCACCGCCGCTCCTACGGCTCGAACAACGTGACCCAGAAGGTATGCTTCTGGAGCTACAACTTGTACCTCAATAACTTGGCATACCACTTCATCCACACGGGCATGGTAGCACATCCACAAGTGCTCCTCGCGCTCCACATCGCTCTGGGAGTAAATCCAAATATCCCCGGAGGATCTTGTTACCAATCCAATCAAGTACAGCTGGAGCACAATTCCCAGATCTTGAAGTCAACAGGGCATTCGTCATTCCATTGGGCCTCGCTATAACTCATAATGCCCCTACCGTGTCCTGAACGCCATCTAGGCGAAGTTCTCGGCTGTCTAATTCCAAGTAGGCACTCGCATCATACACTAACTGCCGGAGTATAACTCTATCAAAAGGTCCTAGATACCACCCGGACCTGCCTACACTCGAACCATAAAAGGACCATCACAGCCGTGTATCAACGACGTGGCATCACCACCGTGTACCAACGGCGTGGCATCACCACCGTATATCAACGGCGTGGCACTAGGTCAAACAGACCCCTCAATCCATCAGATCCTGCAACTGCACCATCAGCTCTCTCAGCTCTACAGGCGATATCCAATGAGGTGCTATCAAGGGTGGCGCGGTTCCCCGAACCACGTCAAACGCAATCTCTATCTCCCTAACCGGCGGCATCGTCAACAGCTCAGGTGAAATCACACCCGGGATCTCGTGGGCAACAGAGATGTCCTTGAATCCCGGTGCCGCCAAAAAGCACCTCTCACACTGTCGCTAAAGCCTGTGTGCTCTAACAGTCTTTACAACCAAACCTTCTCTCGTCTGCCTCGCAGAAAATCGACGTCCTCTCTTCCCGCAGTCAAACATCCTGTGGCATCATGCCAATCAATCTCAAGCACATGGTCAAACACCGAACTGCCACAATTACCAATAAGCCTGTCGGTACAACTCGCGGCCTCAGCTGCATTGGACATGATCCACAAGCCTCCTCCACATGCACAGCACTTAACAGGAACCTGTACCTCGAGTGCACGTGGTAATAAATCTGCCTCTAGTCCATGCAGGAATGCAACATGCTCAAACTCCAACTGCTGTGATGAAATCACACTTGCAACAACTCCATCCACTGCCGTGGCGCCCTCCAACCGGGCGGCACAAATCCACCCGTTCGATGCCGGCGGTTGTCGCTCAATCTGCAAGGAAAAATCTAGACCAAACACAAAGGGAGCACGACCTCTGTCTCTGCTCACACTGAGGCGACGAATAAGATCCTCCACAGATAACGAATCCACGCTACCGCTGCGCCACTCTGATATAGATGCTGATGCTACCATCGGGGTCCACCCAATCTCTGGCATCTCAGGAACCCGTCATCCTGGAAAAGAAATCAGAAGTGCCTTTGCCGGCCGATTTGTCCTCCATCACCCGGCGCCAAGCGCCAATATCCAGAACTCGCCTATTGCGGCAGATCCCTGACCAAAGGAACTGCAGCACCACGCTCCATACACAACGGCTACTCTATCGAGGCATCCAAGATCCAAAATCTATACAGGAGGGATCGAATAAACTGGAAGGTATCCTGGCGCAATCCACTCCCAGTCTCACATATCCTATGCGCCTCGTCCCTCGAAACCTGGAGCGCACAGTTCAACCATTGGATAGACTCTCTAGTACAGGGAGGCTCTCAATTGATCACTCCATCACCACCAACCATGACTCTGCCTCCGAAGGCTCCAAACTCAATCTTACGAGTTGGGGTGGTTCATCTGCCAAATCTGGCTCAATAGATCGATCATGTCCCACAGCTCCTCTGCTGTCAACTATCCACCCTGCCTCGGTGCCTCGGCACTAAACATTGGCACGGAGGGGGCTACTCACTCCATCGGTGCCACAGCAATCCCCGCCACTGAGGATGCTGTAACCGGGTGGTCTCAAAAAGAAACACTGTCGAGCTGCCCGTTGTTCCGACAACAGTGTCACTAAAACCAGCTGCTCGCTCACTCTGCCGCTGATAAGCCTCTAACAATCCTGTCATCTGGGTCCGGGGCGCTCTGACCTCAATCCGGGTATCCGGCCCAAAACCAACTGCTCAAGCTCAACTGCTATGACAGGATGCACACGGGTCAAAACCCAGCGTCGGGGCGACACTCCTCGCCACGACGAAACCACAAAAAACACAAAACAGCGCTCGACCCAATCCAGCGAAAGTCTAAAGCATGTCACCCGTTCCACAGCTGTGACGCCCCACTTCCCAGGGGGTCACCCATCCTAGAACTACTCTAGCTCTAGCACGCTTAACTCTCATGTTCCTCTTGGATCCTGCTACCATCCAAAATACTATAGCCGGGTTAGAGATTTAGTCCTATTATATCATTTATATAGAGGACTAATCCAAATTCCGGGGGTGTCACATTCTTCCCCCCTTTAAGTCCTGACGTCCACGTCAGGCTCAAGCACACTCACAAGCACCAGGCGATGTGAGACTCGTCTCGCTAGCCTTAGCCGACCTTATGAGGAGCTGCACTCCACTCACAACGGTCATTAGCCGGGGAGCCTCGCTCTACCCGCTATATAACCCTGGCTCAGCCGAGACTCATCTCACATTTCCGGCTGGTGAATGGCTCTGATACCAACTGTGACGCCCCACTTCCCAGGGGGTCACCCATCCTAGAACTACTCTAGCTCTAGCACGCTTAACTCTCATGTTCCTCTTGGATCTTGCTACCATCCAAAATGCTATAGCCGGGTTAGAGATTTAGTCCTATTATATCATTTATATAGAGGACTAATCCAAATTCCGAGGGTGTCACAACAGCATTATGTTGTCTGCAGCCAACATAATCACTTAGGAGAATAAACATGCCAATCTCTCTTCCCGTCCCTTGGGAGAGGTATAAAACTCAATCAGGACTCTCGCTAAAAATCACGACTCTCACGAAGTCAACCAAGGGTCAAACCATAAGCCTAGGGTTTCTAAGTCCACCATGACCTACAACCTAGGCTCTGATACCAACCTAATCTGTCACGCCCCGGGGTCGAAACTGCGACCCGGGCCCGCCAACAGATCCGCCACCTATGCCAACCTGCATAAGCGAAACGTCCTACCTGTAAGAAAAGTACTACAGCTAAACAGATAGCAGAGCTATAAATAAAAACCTGCTGTATAACTAAAATCAATCACTATACAACTGGAAATAATACAACAATGTTCGCCTCCCAAAAATTAATAATAATAATACAATATCCTCAGATACAAAACTCATAACTCAACCGGGAGGTATCTCCAATAAATACATCAGGGTACAGGCTCTCTATACATATCATATCCTCACTACATCAGTCTCTCAAAAGAGGAAATAAAACAACTAATCTACTGGAGCTCTCCTCTGAAGGGGTACCGCTACTCTCCAAACATGGGTAGGGATCCAGCTCGCGACTCACTTGCCTCGATCAACCACCGCAGAATCAGCAACACCCGCTAAGACTCTACAAAACAAAGGAGAGGAAAGAAAAATGAGGGGGAAAACCCCCAAAGGGTGTGAGAACTACACCAAAAAGGGAGTTCTCAGTGGGTACCACCGCGAGACCCGACGGTCTGCCCACCAAGTCCTCAAGAGACAAAAACTAACCAAAGAATGGTATGCAACCACTAGCACATGAAGTGCACAATCGACCCAATCGATAGACCAGTAATCACTGGCACTGCCTGCTATGCCTGCTATGCCTGCCTATGCCTGCTATGCCTGCCATGCCTGCCGTGCCTGCCGTGCCTGCCATGCCTGCCTATGCCTGCTATGCCTGCCCTGCCTGTCGTGCCTGCCATGCCTGCCTACGCCTGCTATGCCTAACCTGCCTGTCGTGCCTACCATGCCTGCCTACGCCTGCTATGCCTGCTATGCCTGCCATGCCTGTCGTGCCTACCATTCCTGCCTATGCCTCTCGTACAACGGTCAACAACTCACAAAGACCTTGGGACAACCGTCGATCCCCAAACGGTTCCCGACAACACTAGCACTGGTCTAGACTTCACTCGGTCCCCCTGACACGAGTGCAACAATAAAGCGAATATCTGTAATAAACCCAATCTGGTGCCACCAGTAAAACTGGCATTGCCTGCTCAGCGGAATATGCACACATGGCTCGAAACCGCGGGATCGGCCCACATGGCTCGCATCCAAAAGTAAGTAACAGATCGGCATCTAAACCGTCCGATCGGAAACTAAAGTAAGTAACAGATCGGCATCTAAACCGTCCGATCGGAAACTAAAGAGTAAGTAACAGATCGGCATCTAAACCGTCCGATCGGAAACTAAAGTAAGTAACAGATCGGCATCTAAACCGTCCGATAGGAAACTCAAGAGTAAGTAACAGATCGGCATCTAAACCGTCCGATCGGAAACTAAAGTAAGTAACAGATCGGCATCTAAACCGTCCGATCGGAAACTCAAGAGTAAGTAACAGATCGGCATCTAAACAGTCCGATCGGAAACTAAAGTAAGTAACAGATCGGCATCTAAACCGTCCGATCGGAAACTAAAGTAAGTAACAGATCGGCATCTAAACCGTCCGATCGGAAACTCAAGAGTAAGTAACAGATCGGCATCTAAACCGTCCGATCGGAAACTAAAGTAAGTAACAGATCGGCATCTAAACCGTCCGATCGGAAACTCAAGAGTAAGTAACAGATCGGCATCTAAACAGTCCGATCGGAAACTAAAGTAAGTAACAGATCGGCATCTAAACCGTCCGATCGGAAACTCAAGAGTAAGTAACAGATCGGCATCTAAACCGTCCGATCGGAAACTAAAGTAAGTAACAGATCGGCATCTAAACCGTCCGATCGGAAACTCAAGAGTAACACTCGAGGGGAGCGACCCACACGAGTAAAGTATCTCTGTATAGCAGGACTTTGATCAAGACTATGATCAAAGTGGAAACTCTGTCCACTAGAGAATTCAGATACCCAATCTGGTGCCTAAATAAATGTCCGGTCAACCACCCAATATCCGCGGTTGCCGCAATACCCAGCCGTCTGTAACCCAGCACAACCCGTCCCTGACACCAATGTCCTGGCTACACTACCCCAGACCCCTGCTCGCCCCCGAGCAACACAGACCGCCTGACGAACAAAGGAGGAGAAAAGGGAAAAGCATGGTTTCTCCTAAGTCAAGTTCCAATAAGTAGTGTAGCAGTAAAAGATGGCCTAACTACATGTCCATACAAGCATGCTTTTGTCCTCAGAAACGATAAAAGTGGGTGAAGCATATATTAGCAAAGCATGCTAAAGTATTCCTACTATGGTATACCAATCTTACCCAAGTAGGCCATTCCTTGCTTACCTCTCGCTCATATCGGTTGCACATCAAATATGCCTGCTATCAGTCATAGAGGGGTGACATCCCCACAAGTGTACTTACATTCACCCTAATGTAAGAACCTTAAACAGCTACCAAATTAAGCCTACCCACCTGAAGTGTTCAATCCAGTGCAAACCTGGGGTCGGTGAAGAGCGTGGCCACTTGCTCGCACAGCCCGCTGAACCCGTATCCATGGTACATGTCGCGCCACTTCGGCTCCTTGCATTGTTCCAAAAACACTCGCGAACCCTCCTGGGTACAACAAAAGGTCCAAAGTTATACTTTATGCTAAAATATCCAAGTATACACCAACCGCTGAAACCAGCCTTGAAGATGTGCAATTTTCACCTGCAGAATGGACTCTGAAAAATCCACCAAAAATACGGACGCGATCGTCGCGTCGAGCCCTTCGAAACGAGTACCTGCACGCCAAAATCCGAGTCCCGGAGGCCAAGTTACCAATTCTACAACGCGGTGAGCGCAAAAGTCCACAATATACACATCTGTATCGCATTGCACAGGAGAACGGGAAAAGTATACCTTCGGGAAATTCCTGGAAAATACGGTGATAATCCTCGCGTCGAGTAGATGCAAAAACTGTAAAGGCACGTCTCAATCCGAGTCTCGTACACCAAGCTGCACGCGACACGGTGCACGCCGCCGGAGTCCGCACGCAAAACGGAGCACGATGCCGGAATCCGCACGCAAAACGGAGCACGATGCCGGAACCCGCACGCAAAACGGGGTCCGCGCACAAAATGGAGCACGGTGCCGGAATCCGCACGCAAAACGGAGTCCGCACGCAAAACGGAGCACGGTGCCGGAACCCGCACGCAAAACGGAGCACGCCGTCGGGGTCCGCACGCAAAACGGTGCAGTAAAACACGGTCCCTAACACAGATAAGAGCAAGGGGTCAAACCAAAGTCCAAAAGAACGCCCCGAAACTGTGCCAAAAATACCGTAAAAACGAAGTGCGGAACCCACCTCGACTGCGCCGCGCCGCCCAACCGCTCCAGTGGAACACTTCGCGCGCTCCGCGAGGTCCACAACGTACCGCCGCACACCACAAAAATCCCCTCCTCACTCCCTCTCTCGCTCGGTTGGAGAAGGAAGAAAAGAAAATGGAGGAATGGTGTGCGGGGAAGAAAGAAGAAGAAGAAGAGAAGAAAGGGGAGGAGGGAGGGCTCCCGTGGACCGGGTCCACGGTGCACCGCCCTAAAGACCCGCAGCCCGGTGGTCCACCGCACAGGGGCGCGTGCGCCAGGCGCAGGCGCGTGCGCCAGGCGCAGGCGCGTGCGCCAGGCGCAGGCGCGTGCGCCAGGCGCAGGCGCGTGCGCCAGGCGCAGGCGCGCGCCCCCTGTGCCACGCGGCACGCGCCACACGGGCGCGTGACACCGCGCCACACCCGACCGGGACACCGAGCGGACGCGTGCCCCGCGCGTCCGCGCGGGCGCGAATGGGGGCACGCCACGTGGCGGCCCCCCGCGTCACCCGCGCAGTCAGGCGCGTTTTCCCAACGCGCCTGTCTGCGCTCCCCCCTCGCGCCGTACACCCGAGCGCTCCACGGGATTCGCGCGCACCCCAGGATTCGTGCCGCGACGTCTCGAGATCCGTGCACGCCTCGAAAAACGCGCGCGTCAACCGGGCTCCGAAAAAAGCAAATAAATAGTCCATTCTCAACGATTTCGCGCGCTGAATCCAAATACGGTGTCCGATTCTCCAAATTCTTATCCGAAAATTTGCCGAAAGTCTCCGGAAAGCCCACTTGATCCGATTTTCACGCTGAGTCCATTTCTAAAGCCCGATTTACCAAATTCCAACTCTAAAGATTCCCGAAGGCATCCGGAGAGGTGATCCTTTATCCAAACTTCGCCCCGAGTCCAATTTAATATCTATTGCGCGCGAAATCACTTCTAAGCATTCGACGGGGCCATCTGACTATTCTCGTGATCCATTTAACACACCGAGTCCATCAAAAGTGTCCAATTGGTGTACAAATGCCACCGACACGCCACGTAGGCCTCCAGGGGCTACTGGTCAACCAATAATCAAGTCGTGGGGATCCAGGTTCTCACACGCGCAGATCCTAACACTAAAGGATATATCCGGGTGACTATCCGTGAGGTAGAGTAGACTTCCAATCATGCTACGATAAAGCTTCTCGTCTACACTTTCACTAAGAGATTCACTTCCTAATCCCTTATTGCCAGTTCCCATCGGAGTCGGAAAATCTTTAGAATTTTCTAATCCAAACTTCTTGACCAACTCCTTTGCATACTTGGATTGGCACAGATGGATGCCTTCTTCATTTTGTTTCACTTGCAATCCAAGAAAATATGTTAGTTCCCCATCATAGACATCTCAAATTCGCTTTTCATGGTTTCAGCGAATTTAGAAGCATCATTATCCCTTGTTGCTCCAAATACAATGTCATCGACATAGATTTGTGCGACAATGAAGTTATCCTGATAATGCTTCACAAAGAGTGTCCGATCTGCTCCCCCTCGAGTATAGCCCTTTTCCAATAGGTGCTTTGTTAACCTTTCGGACCATGCTCGCGGTGCTTGTTTTAGACCGTAAAGAGCCTTTTTCAAACGAAAAACATGGTTAGGTTGTTTATAGTCTACAAAACCTTTCGGTTGAGCCACATAAACTTCCTTGTTCAAAAACCCATTTAAAAATGCGCTCTTAACGTCCATTTGAAAGAGTTTGATTTTAAAATGACAAGCAATCGCGAACAAAATACGAATCGACTCGAGTCGAGCTACCGGGGCGAACGTCTCATCAAAGTCTATACCTTCAATTTGTGAGTAGCCCTGAGCAACTAGGCGTGCTTTGTTCCTGATAATGGTACCATCCTCATTTTTCTTATTCTTGAAAATCCATTTAGTACCAATCACGTTGTGTTGCTTCGGTGGCTTCGTTAGTTCCCAGACTTTGTTTCTTTCGAACTGATGGAGCTCTTCCTGCATTGCTTCAATCCAATAGTCATCCTGAAGAGCTTCATCGACGTTCTTTGGTTCTACCATGGAGATGTAACATGCGACTCCACAAACCAACTGTTTCCGAGTCCTGACTCCTTCTTATGGGTCTCTAATAATGTTAGATTTCGGATGATCCTTGGAGATGCGCAACGTTTGCGGTAACGGAGTACTCGGAGGTACACGTGATGATTCCTGCACATCAGATAAACTAGAAGAACCATTAGATGCATCAACTTTATCGAAAGAATTATTGTGAGAAGATACATTTACAGGAGTATCATCATCAAAAGACATATCAGCGGTAGATTTATCAGATGCAAAATGAAAAGCTTCATCTACTTTAACAATAATAGATTCTACCATCGTTTTAGATTCCAGGTTAAATACCCGATATGCTCTACTGTTTGTAGAATAACCCATGAAGATCCCTTCGTCACTTCGAGAGTCGAATTTACCAAGATTTTCGCGATCACGTAAAATATAACAACGACTCCCAAAGATTCGAAAATATTTGATATTCGGTTTTCTACAGAACCATAGCTCATATGGTGTATTTAAAGTTCCCGGGCGCAAATACACTCGATTAATTACATAGACGGCGGTGTTCACAGCTTCAGCCCAAAAATGTAACGGGAGTTTCCGGCTATGAAGCATCACACGCGCCATCTCTTGAACAACCCTGTTTTTGCGCTCGACTACACCATTCTGCTGAGGTGTATAGGGTGCTGAGAATTCATGTTTTATGCCGTTGGAAGTGCAAAAATCAATGAATTTAGAATTAATGAATTCTCCACCTCTATCACTTCGAACACGAACGATCTTTTCATTTCTTTCAATCATAATACGATGACAAACCTCATGAAAAGAGTCGAAAGTATCCGCTTTCTCTTTTAAAAATGTTACCCATGAATATCTAGAGAAATCATCAACCATAAGAAAAATATACCATTTACCTCCCAAGGATGGTTGACGAGTCGGCCCCATTAAGTCCATGTGCAGTAATTCTAAGGGCCGATTGGTACCAACGTGGTTCAAAGACGAAGGAAGAATTCACCTTTGCGTACCCAAACCTTTTGAGTTTTGGAGTACGTCGGCAATGAATGTGAAGTTATTCTCCTTGGTGAAAGCGTCTTGTTTGATTGATTGCTTTTCTTTGATGACGTCGTCTTGTTTGATGTACTACCAAAGCTCTTTTCCATTGAAACATTTTCTTTTGATTTTCGGGGAATCACCTTTTTGGTAGTTGTTGCAAGAGGTGCTTGATTTGTTCGTTTCGCTCCAATCTTGCAATTTCTTTTAATGTGCCCAGCAAAACCACAACGAAAACATACCTTTGTACTTGACGATCCCGAAGTAGGTGAGGTAAGGTTGTTGTCGTTGATTGCAGTGAATTCCGTCGTCGGAGGAGGAGATACCGACTGGGCACAAAAACTGTCCCAACCGAACTAGGGCTGTCTCCAGTTCGATTGTATCCCAGGCCGAAACGGTTTGTTTGACCAAGACCAAGCATCTTATCCAACTTGCTCCTTCCCGAAGAAAATTGAATTAAATCATTTTTAAGTTGGAAAATGGTCTTCGTCATTTCCATTTTTTCCTGTCGAGCCTCGGAGTAGAGCTTCAAGAAGTAACTTGCTTTATCAACCATTTTTACGTGTTCCTTCTCGAAATGCTCATTTTTCTCTTGAAGTGAAACATTTGCTTTGATCAGGTTATCCCTTTCCACTTCAAGACCGGTTGAGAGAGAAGTTGCCCTTTTTACTTCTTCTTCGAGATCCTGCAATCTCCCTCTCAAACCCTTGTTTTGCTTAGCCAGTTTCTTTGAATCCTTTAAAAGTTTATGGTAGGCTAAAGTAAAGTCTTCACCTTCGGAATTACTCGATTCATCATCCGTTGCAGTTTTTTCAACCTGGGAGGTGTTGGACAATAAATCGGATGTACTTGCCATTAAGCACACGAAAGGTGAAGTTGTGGATGCGTGGAACGCTGTTGCGTTATTTTCTTCATCACTTGAAGATGACTCATTTGACGATGAGGTGTCATCCCAAGTGACGGCTTGCATCGCTTTCTTCTTCGACGGATTCTTATTGCGACACTCCGTTGAGATGTGGCCGTATCCTCGGCACTTGAAACATTGGACTTGTCCCTCCGAGTTCTTTTTATCTCTTGAAGAACTTTCTTGCTTTCTTGATTTAAAGTTAGAAGAACCTTTGCCTTTATTCGACTTTACGAAGGATGAAGTTTTACTTGAATTACCCCTTCGAAAGTTTCGGCGAAATTTTCTTGTCAAGAGAGCAAGCTGGTTTTCGAAATCCTCCATAGATAGGTTCTCGTCGTCGTCTGAGGAGGATGAATCCGTGTCTTCTTCTTTTGTTGTTTTCAACGCAAAACCTGAAGACTTAGAAGAGGATGCCTTTCCCGAAGAATAGTTAGTAGGAAATGTCATTTCATATGTTTGTAATGAACCAACTAATTCTTCTACACGGATTTCGTCCGGGTGTTTAATAGTTTCAATGGCCGTAACCTTGGAACGAAATCTTTCAGGAAGAGTCCTTAAAATCTTTCTTACAACTTTAAATTCTGGAATTTTCTCTCCCAAGTTAGCACATGTATTCACGATGTCTTCCAATCGCGTATAATAATCTGTAAAAGATTCATTTTCTGCCATGAAAATAGAGTCAAATTTGCTCGTAAGCATTTGCAGCTTTTGAATCTTCACAATGTTAGTTCCCTCATGTGTAACTTGACGAACATTCCAGATTTCTTTCGCAGTCTCACATGCCGAGACGTGAGAGAATTCATTTTGTGACAAGGCATTAAATAAGGCGTTAATTCCTTTGCCATTGTAAGAAGATGAGTCAATCTCTTCCTTGGTCCATTTCGACCTAGGTTTGATGGTGCGAACATCAGCAATAATTTCAGTTGGATTTGACCATCCTAACTTGATTGATTGCCACACCCGTTCGTCGATGGAAATTAAAAATGCTTTCATCCGTACTTTCCAGTAGGCGTAATTTGTTCCATCGAAGAACGGGGGTCTGTTGATGTTTCCACCTTCAACCATTGTTTACAACCCTATTCCCGCTCTGATACCAATTGTTGGGTTAACTCTAATATGGATCTAAATAGGGGAAAAAACACCTAGAGGGGGGTGAATAGGTGTAAACAATAAACACTCAAAAATCTTTGCGTAATAAAACCCAATGCGGAAAAATAAATGACACGCAGAGATTTTACGTGGAAAACTCCATCACAGGAGTAAAAAACCACGGGACCGATAACACGGTGAAATCCACTAGAATTATAACACGTACAAAGGTGATATAACGCACTCACAGACGACTCAACCTTTTTCCATACGCTCCTAGTTGATCTTCTCCGCTCGCTCCGCAACGCGCCTCGAATCCACGATTAGCGTCCAACGCCGAATCCACGGCGTCCAACGTTGAGTCCACGACGTCTGACCGAATCCACGGTCTTCACCCAGTAGCACGTCTCGAATCCACAAACGTACCTCGCTCCGAATCCACGAGAGCGGTAGCACCTTGAATCCACAAGGCCACGCGAGTCCACGCGCCGATTTTGGGAAAATCGTTGTTTTTGGGTGGTGATGATCCGCCGAATACTTAGATCAAAGATAGATCGGAAATACCATCTAAGTATTCGTTAATTTGATTCTACTCAAAATCTGAGTTTGAAATCCTAGAATCAAATTAATTAATATAGATGAAGAAACATAGAATTAATCTAGTTATTTCCTTTCTTCTCTATATGTGGATTTTTCTCTTTTTCGGATTACCCTAAAAAATGAATCGTAGGGTTTATTTATAGGTTAGAAACCATTGGAAGAGGATAAGAATCAAAAACTAACCTTATCTGGAATATTTCAGGACGACAGTCCGGACTGGAATTCTGCGATCCGGAACGTCGTAGCAAAACAGACTATTTCCAGAAAAACACACGTTCGGAGTCCGGAATGAAGTACCACAGTCCGGACTGTTCATACATTTTCAGCAAACTCCACGTTCGGGGTCCGGAACAGAATCAGGTGTGTTCCGGACTGGATTTGCGCATGAACTACCGAACGTTCGGGGTCCGGACTGTAGTCCCCTGTTCCGGATCCTGAACATATAACTTGTCCAGTTTTTTATTTTTATGCGATTAAAAATCCATCCAAGTGTTTCTACACTATAAGAAGTATTCGGATCACCAAAATTATTTAGTTAAACGTACCTAATCCTTTTGAATTCTTCTTACTTGAGATTGAGGTATATGATCCAAGCTTCTTCATCTTCAAACTTCAAGACTTAAACACTTTCACGAAATACGCCAAAACAAATTCCTTAACATATCGAGTATACAATCTTGAATCAAAAACGATGATTGAATCAATTAATGTTAAAGTAGATGAAGCTTCTCATTTGTCTTCTGATAAATCTACTCTTGATATGTCTCTTGATGATGAATCTCCTGCTAATGATATTGCATCTTCGCATGATAAATCTTCTGAAAATTTTGATGCATCTCATGGTTCTTCTAGTTCATCTAATGTGCAGGATTCATCACAAATTCCCCCGAGTACTCCGTTACCTCAAACGCTACGAATCTCCAAGGACCATCCGGAATCAAACATCATTGGAGATCCTCAAAAAGGAGTTAGGACTCGGAGACAATTGGAATGTGGAGTCGCATGTTACGTCTCCATGGTAGAACCAAGGAATATTGATGAAGCTCTTCAGGACGACTACTGAATTGAAGCAATGCAAGAATAGCTCAATCAATTCGAAAGGAACAAAGTCTGGGAACTAACGAAGCCCCCGAAGCAACAACATATAATCGGTACAAAATGGATTTTCAAGAACAAGAAAAATGAAGAAGGTACCGTTATTCGGAACAAAGCAAGATTAGTTGCTTAGGGATATTCACAAGTTGAAGGTATAGACTTTGATGAAACTTTTGCCCCGGTAGCCCGTCTCGAGTCAATTCGTATCTTATTTGCTATTGCTTGTCACTTTAAAATAAATCTTTTTCAAATGGACGTTAAGAGCGCGTTTTTAAATGATTTTCTAAATGAAGAAGTTTACGTTGCTCAACCGAAAGGTTTCATTGATCATAAACTTTCAAACCATGTTTTTCGATTGAAAAAGGCTCTTTACGGTCTAAAACAAACACCGCGAGCATGGTACGAAAGACAGACAAAGCACCTTTTGGAAAAGGGCTATACTCGAGGGGGAGCCGATCGGACACTCTTTGTGAAGCACTTTCAATATCATTTCATTGTTGCACAAATCTATGTCGATGACATTGTGTTTGGTGCTACAAAGAATAATGATGCTTCAAAATTCGCCGAAACAATGGAAAGCGAATTTGAGATGTCCATGATGGGCGAGTTGACATACTTTCTTGGATTGCAAGTAAAACAAACTGAAGATGGCATTCATTTATGTCAATCCAAGTATGCAATGAAGTTGGTCAAGTAATTCGGATTAGAGAACTCTAAAGACTTTCCGACTCCTATGGGAACTAGCAATAAGGGACTTGGATGTGATTCTCACGGAGAAAAAGTAGACGAGAAGCTCTACCGAAGCATGATTGGAAGTCTACTTTACCTTACGGCTAGTCGCCCGGACATTGCCTTCAGTGTAGGAATTTGCGCGAGATATCAATCTGCACCGAAGGAAATTCACCTAAAAGCGGTGAAACGGATCATCCGGTACGTCAAAGGTACGCTAAATTTCAGAATTTGGTATCCTATGGGCACATCTCTCGACATAATAAGATATTCGGATGCCGATTGGGCTGGATCAGTGGATGATCGAAAGAGCACGAGTGGTGCATGCTTTTACCTTGGCCATTGTCTAGTAGCATGGCACAGTAAGAAGCAAAACTACATTGCTCTCTCAACTGCCAAAGCGGAATACATTTCAGCGGGAAGTTGTTCAACTCAATTGATTTGGATGAAAAGCGTATTGAGCGACTTCCGAATTTCTGCGACTTCGGTAACAATTCTTTGTGACATCACTAGTGCCATTAATATTTCAAAAAACCCTGTGTTGCACTCAAGAACAAAACACATTGAACTTAGATATCATTTTCTTAGAGAGCTAGTTGAATCAAGTACTTTACAACTTTCTTATGTTTCAACTGAAGATCAATTAGCCGATATTTTGACAAAACCTTTGGATCAAAAATGTTTTATTCATTTACGTAAAGCAATAGGAATGCTTTTTTTGAAATAACAATTTTTGACCCATTGCTTAGGTTAGGTTTTGTTTTGTGTTTTTGTTCTTTCTTTTTGTATGTATATAGAACATTAACTGAGCATTAGTTAATTGACTTTAATTGCATCCTTTCATGCTTTATGAAATTTATTATGATTTGGATATCATGATAATTCATTTGATGCAATAATCATTTATATCAATTAGTTCATCTTTAATTGATCAAAGTCAATTTATCTCTCAAATGATCTCTTGGTATAGTTTTTATCTTATTTGATAGCTAAGTCAAGTATGAGCACGAGATCATTTTTTGGTTGAATACTTCATATCTTAAATAATTGATAGCCAATTGATGGGGAGTTTAATTATTAAAGTTTCATGCTCAAAAGATGTGGAAAGAGTTACATCCTTAAGTGGAGTGTGAAAACTACCACCACATGGAGGAAAGAGCTACCACCTCGGTCGTCCGAGTACTGTGTGCAGCTACCACATGTTTACCAAGCATGGTGAATATTGTTTATTAAAATACTTTTTGGAATACTTGACTTTGTCGAATTCCAAGGTTGGTATAAGGTGGGGTTTTTCTTGAAAGATGCTCAAAGAGCCACTCCCTACAATATAACTTGACTAGATATATTATCTAATTTATTTGGGATTTCAAACATCTATCGATCTTTGTGCTTCATTTTCTTTACTAAATTGATAATTTGATAAACGCATTACTTATTAGATCGTGATTGATGTTTTGAACTTGTTCAACTTTAAAGGATTTAATTTTTGTAAATTTTCGTTTCATTATTTGGATATTATTGATAGATTTAGCATAATCTATTTCTTTTGATATGAAACGATGATTTTTGTTTAAAGTTGATATACAAAAATTGCTTACATACTTTTTCTGGATTTTCTGGAATTTTTGCAAATTTTTCTGGAGAAAAAGTTGAATCCGATCCGGACTGGATGAATCCGATCCGGATCCCGAACGAGGGATTTTCCTGCGCAAAGCCGATCCGGACTGAAATCCAATCCGATCCGGACTGAAATCCAATCTGATCCGGACCGCGGCTAGGTTTTAATTGAAACGAAAGGTTTTTCGATTCTCACTCTCTTCAATCGTTTAATTCTAGCTTTCTAGAGTTTTTCTCTCTAGAATCCTACAGCTTTTGGATCTTTCCAACCTGATTTCTCTTGATTCAAGTAAGTTTTATTGATCAAAACTCAGAATTTTCACTGTTTTTCTTTGTTCTTCAAAACGTGAGAGAATTTTATGCTTCAATTTCAATTTTGCACGGTTTTTGCCCAAATTTCTTTTGAAATTAGAACTCTGGATACATTAATTTTGTTTGAATGCCTTGTATTCACTTAAAAAATGGATTTTTGGGCTTCGATTTTTAAAAATTCAATTTTAGAGCATATCTCTGGAATTTTCTAAAATCATGGAATTGATCTATTTTTAAAATTCTTTTTGCAAAACTAACTTGATTCCTAATCTCTATACATGATAATGATTGTTTAGGTATGATTTTTCAAATTTTTGAAAATTAAATAATTTTTCGTGTTCTTGAGTTCTTGCTCGCAGGTTCACAGTTTCGACGCACTAGCAAGATGATTTTTGGTTGCATTTTAGTGCTCATCACAGCGATGGTTGGCACACGAGCGTCAATTAAAAAAGAGCAAGATAGAGCTAGTCGGGAAGAGACGAAGAATGTCCTTCAAAATGATTCAGAATCAGAAGAAGAAGATTGGAAAGAAATTTGCAGAGAAATACAACTGGTTGTTGATGCTGAAGAAAGATTTGACTTAAAGAACAAAAAACTGATGAAGTCTTGCTCAACGACCAAGCAGTATACTAGGCGAAAGAATCCAAGGGGCAGTGGAATTCAGATTAATGAACCCCTCGCCAGAGAACATTCTCTTCCTAGAGAATCTTCATGGATTGAAGGTCAAAATGCACGGTCTGCATCCACGCTACCTCCTTCAACCTCTAGGAAAGACACTACAGAAGATAATATATTGTCCACCATCCAACAAGAACAGAGGAGATTGTCTGTAGAACAAGAAAGAATGTCCATTGACATACAACGTATCACTTCTGGACAACAACAGATGAAAAGGAAATGTTCAAAAATATCAAGAATACTTAAGGGAATTTTAAATAAATTGGATTGTAGCAGTTCAGACAGGTCAGATCTAGAGTGACCATTTGCTCTAATGATCATATTTTATGCTGTTTTTGCAGGTTTTAGTTTTAGTTCTTACTATTTTTGAACTGTGACTCCCTTAATTTTTGTAATTTTTGGCTAACTTCTGTGACAAAAAAGGGGAGAGACATATGAACAATGTGACATTGTGTTTGTGAGAACTTTGGAAAAACTGAAACTGACCTTAAACTTTGAAGGTAAGAAAGGTAAGTTGTAATGCAAGCATGCCCGGACTAACTATTTGACTAACTATTTGGGCATGTAATATTACTAACAAGTTGCTTGATAACTGACACATTTATTAACTTGTTAATTCGATTTGATATGACATTTGGATATAATGCTTAGATGATATGTGCATCATTGTTTGCTAAATTTTCATACATATCCGATAATTAATGTCATAGTGAATATAAACTCTATCTCTCTGATTGTTTATTGAATATTTAAATTCCTGAAGTATCTAACAATTTTTTTTGTCAAGAATTATTTCTTTTACAGAGAGTACAAACGTCTAAGTCTAGAGTCTGTTTTAGGAGTTTATCTCTTGTATTCATTTTTATTTGAAGCATACTTGTACATTTTTGTTGTATGGTGATAACAACAAAAATATCTTTTAGAATTTTTTAAAGTGGATTTTTGTTTTGTCACGAAACCGCCAAAGAGGGAGATTGTTAAGGATTTTGTACTGGCGTATTTCGTGAAATGATATAAGTCTTGAAGATTGAGGATGAATAATTGTGGATCAATTACACCAATCTCGAGAAGAATGGATTCGGAATGATCAGGTACGTTTAACTAAATAATTTTAATGATCCGAATACATTTGAGTAGTTTAGAAACACTTGGATAAGTTTTCATTGCATTAAAAATCAAAAATGGACAAGTTGGATGTTCAGGATCCGGATCATACCAATCCAGTCCGGACCCCGAACATAGTTTAGTTCATGCGGTTTTCCAGTCCGGACCACCCCTGTTCCAGTCCGGACCCCGAACATTAATTTCTGCAAAATTGCATGAACAGTCCGGACCTCCCCTGTTTCAGTCCGGACCCCGAACTGTGTTTTATCAGAAAATCTTCTGAAAAAGACGACAGTCCGGATCAGCCTTAATCCAGTCCGGACCATCGTGCGGGGAAAAATTCTATTAAGTCAGTTTTTTATTCTTATCTCTTCCAAAGGTTTCTAACCTATAAATAAACCCTAATTTCATCTTTTAGGGTTATGGAAATTTAATCGATTTTAATCGAAAAATCGATCGGGAAAAAATAGAAAAATCCACAAATATAGAGAAGAAAGAAAAACACGATTAAACTCATGTTTCTTCATCTATATTGTTCAATTTGATTCTAGGGTTATCAAACTCCTATTTTTCGTAGAATCAAGTTGAAGAATACTTAAATGGTATTTCCTTATCTATCTTTGATCTAAGTATTCGGAGAATCATCACCAAACAAAACAACGATCTATCTAGAATCGGCGCGAGGATTCGCGTGGCCTTGTGGATTCAAGGTGTGATCGCTCTCGTGGACTCGGAGCGAGGCGCGTTCGTGTGATCGAGGCGTGCCGCATTGGTGAAGACCGTAGATACTGTTGGACGTCGTGGATTCGACGTTGGACTTCGTGGATTCGAAGTTGGACGCAAATCGTGGATTCGAGGCGCGTCGTGGAGCGAGCGGAGAAGATCGACTAGGAGCGTATGAAAAATGTTGAGTCGTAGGTTTACGGTAAATCACCTTGTACATGTTTTAATTCTAGTGGATTTCGCCGTGTTATCGGTCCCGTGGTTTTTTACTCCTGTGACGGAGTTTTCCACGTAAATCTTGCGTACTTTATTTATTTTCCGCATTGGGTTATTTTTACGCAACGGTTTGGTGTGTTTATTGTTTACACCTATTCACCCCCCCTCTATGTGGTTTTTCTCCTATTCAGATCCATATAATCCATAACCCACAGGAGTGTCCCAACAAGAATCCGTCAAAGAAGAAGGCTATGCAAGCCGTCACATGGGATGGCACTTTCTCTTCTGATGAGTCATCTTCCAGTGATGAGGATAACAACGCCACAACATTCATGGCGTCCACAACTTCACCTTTCGTGTGTTTTTTAGCGACCTCCTCTGGTTCATTATCCTTCTACTCCTTGAATGAAAAACTGCAACGGATGATGAACCGAGCGATTCCGAAGGTGAAGACTTTGGTTTTGCCTATCATAAATTATTAAAGGATTCAAAGAAATTGGCAAAACATAACAGGAGTTTGAGACGAAAGGTGTGGGATCTTGAAGAACAATCTAAAAAGGTAACTTCTCTCTCAAACGCTCTTGAAGAGGAAAGGGATAGTTTGGTCAAAATAAATATTTTCCTTCAAGAGAAAAATGAGCATTTCAAGAAGGAACATATCAAATTGGTGGATAAAGCTAATTACTTCTTGAAGCTCCACTCCGAGGCTCAACAAGAAAAATTGGAGATGACGAAGACCATATTCCACTCCGAGGCTCAACAAGAACAGTTCGGGGTCCGGATCAGGCCACATCAAGTCCGGACCCCGAACTGTTTTTTCAGGAAATTTGCTGAAAAAATACGACAATCCGAATCAGCCAAATCCAGTCCGGACCGCCGTGCGGAAAAAAGTTTGTTAAGTCAGTTTTTGATGCTTATCTCTTTCTAAAGGTTTCTAACCTATAAATAGACCCTACTTTCATCTTTTAGGGTAACCGAAAAAAAGATAAAAAATCCACATATATAGAGAAGAAAGGAAAACACGATTAATTTCATGTTTCTTCGTCTATATTGATCAATTTGATTCTAGGGTTTTCAAACTCGCTATTTCTTATAAAATCAAATTGATGAATACTTAGATGGTAATTTATTGTCTATTTATGATCTAAGTATTCGGCGGTTTATCATCACCAATAAACAAACAACGATTTCCCAAAATCGGCGCGTGGATTCGCGTGGCCTTGTGGATTCAAGGTGCTACCGCTTTCGTGGATTCGAAGGGAGGTACATTCGTGTGATCGATACGTGCTACATTGGTGAAGACCATGGATTCGATTAGACGTCGTAGATTCGACGTTAGACGTCGTGGATTCGGCGTTGGACGCAAATCGTGGATTCGAGCCGCGTTGTGGAGCGAGCGGAGAAGATCTACTCGAAGCGTATGGAAAAGGTTGAGTCGTAGTGTTATGGTAAATCACCTTGTACATGTTTAATCTTAGTGGACTTCGCCGTGTTATCGGTCCCGTGGTTTTTTACTCCTGTGACGGAGTTTTCCACGTAAAATCTTACGTACTCTATTTATTTTTCACATTGGGTTATTTTGTTACGCAATGATTTGGTGTGTTTATTGTTTACACCTATTCACCCCCCCTCTCTAGGTGGTTTTTCCCCTATTCAGATCCATTATTAACATAACCCACAGTCTAGAACCACTCCTAGCTAGGCTCTGATATCATTCTTATCTGTCACTCCCCAAGACTGCCAATTTAGTCGGTTCGAGTACGCTAACAGACCTGCCAATCGTGCATAACCTCCCTATACCCGAAATGAACGGCAATCATCTCAAACAGCGACTGCGCAATAAGAACACATATATATCATAGTAAAACTACTACTAAACTGAACATTCAACTTTAAATATACATATAACTAAATAAAGCTGAAATAAAATACTAGAATGAACATTTTCCATATAACAATTAGTTACAATTTTCTTTCATTTATCCTCACCAAAATACAATATTCACTCTGAGATACAAATTGGATAAAATACCACTAGACCCTCTAGGTCTCTATACTGCTGGACTCTTGCTCCTGTCACGTGCCTCACCGGCGGCTCCTGGATGTGCAAAAATATGTAAACCACGGGGTGTGAGAACTACAAATAGTTTCCAATGGGTTCATCCACCAAGAAACATGCTCTACACCTCTTGGTCTAATGGAAGTATTAGTAGCAAGATAATAGGAAAGTTGTAAATACTACACTGGCATGCTGATATGAAAATCGCTACACTATTAGTCCATACTCAATACCATAATGCTACTATGCCATGCCACGCTAGGCCACTATACCATAACTCGGCCATTATGCCGCTATACAAAGGTTACACCTAACCCGACTACACCGGTCACTCTAATCATATTATATTTTTGATTTCATAGCTATACATCCTAGAGAATCGTCTCATTCGTGCTCCCTCTCTACTCGGCGGTTGCTTGAGCTTCTTTAGAGCCATCTTTCCATGGAGAGCCAAGTCTTGCTCGCTCACTCTCCCACTTGCCTCGAATAAGTTTAAGGCACCTTGACACTCATTCATTCAAGAAGCTGAGTCTTACTCGCTCACTTCCCCGAGAGTCGAAATATGCTCGTCCCTCCCGCTAGCACTTTTCTCTCACTTTCGAAAATTTTAATCTCTTTACTTTTCTCTTTTACCCTGGGTTATTAACTTTAGGATAGTTAGGATGCCCCAAGGACACAAATTTAGGTTAGAATTCTCTTGTTTAATCAATTTGCACATTCACCCTAAGTTCTTTACTCTAGGGTTACAAGATGTCCCAAGGACACCAATTCACTTATGTATTACTCATCAACGCCATGTTTAAAACCCTAGGGTGCCACGATGTCCCTAGGACACCAACCTGCTCATATCACACTTAACCTAGAGTTCATTGACTCTATGTTCTAACTTAGAGTTTATACTCTATACGCTTGCCTTAAATTTTTTCTAAGTTCAATGCCACTTAATTTTTGACTTAGATTCTTCCTAAGTCCAATGCCACACAATTCAATCTTGGTTTTTCTCCTAAGTTCCATATCACACAAAGTTTGACCTAGTTTTCTCTTAAGTCTATTTTCATGTAAAGATAATCTACATCTAGATTTTCTTGTTCACATATATGGAAGGCTAAACCTTGAAAATCCACTTTTCGCCACTTAGGGATAAAATCCTAATTCTTACACATATACACATGCACTAATTGCATTTACTCTTACACTAATACTTCTAAATCATAGAATAATAAAGGAAAAAGAGATGAGTTCACCCTTTTGGGTGAAATCCCCCACCTTTATATCCTCTTGCAAGAACTTGGGCTCGATCCATTATCTCTCCAAGATAATCCCTAAAAAGGGATAAAAATTCATAAGAAATCAATAATTCTCTTCTAAAACCCATAAAACTCAAAAATATTAAAATCCTAAAAGTCTACCTCTTGTTCTTGCCCCAAAAATGTGAAGAAGAGCCTGCTTCTACCTCCAAGAACCTCCTTTGGAAGCCTCCTTCAAGTCTCTTGCCTCACAAGAGATCAATCCCTCCATTCCTCTAAGTTAGGGTTTCCTCTCCCAAACTTCTAGAGAGAGAAAGAGAAGAGAGAAATGAGAAGGAGTGGTGGAAATGGTATTTGGTTGTAAAAGGGGTGTCTTTTAAGTTGGGTTAACCCCACTTAAACCCCCATATTAGCTATGGTTAAATCACTCTGCCCGTACTGTCATGAGCGTACGATACCAGTACGCGAGTTCTGGTACCGGTACGCGGGCTCTGGTACTGGTACACAAGGTCCCATACCGGTTGTGAGGTCCCGGAATCTCCCGCGTAGTGTTTGCCGGTTGTTTGGCAGCTTTTAGGGGCCGTTGGGAGTGTATGTGCGCTTGTCGGGCCCAAGAAATGGATTTGTGATGCAATTTGGGATTTAGTTGCATCACTGGATGCCTGCGTGATGTGTCGGTGGTGTTTGCGCGCAATTTGGACACAAGTGTTGGACTTTGGGCTTAAAGGAGATCCCATGGAAAATTGGAGGACCCGTCGGGTGTTTGGAAGTGGTTTCGCGCGATTCAGATGTCAAAATTGGACTCCGGGCGAAGTTTGGATAAGAGTTTACCTCTCCGGTCGCCTTCGAGAATTTTTAGAGTTGGAATTTGGCAAATCGGACTAAAAAAAAATGGACCCGGCGCGAAAATCGGATCGAGTGGGCTATCCGGGGGCACTCCATAATTTTCGGATGAGAATTTGGAGAAATGGACATCGTTTTTGGATTCAGCACGCGAAATCGCTAAGAATGGACTATTTACTTGTTTGTTTTGGAGCCCGGATGTTTTACACGTTTTTTGAGGCGGCGCGGCACGTTTCCCGAGGCGAGGCGACGGCGCCGATCCCGAGGCGGATCAAGGCGCGCAGCTGGCGCGCGTTGGGAACGCGCGCCTGCGCGTGTCAGCGCAGGGGCCGCCACGTGGCGGCCCCCCGTTGGAGGCCCGCGCGGGAGCAGGTGTCACGCCCCGGCGTCGAAACTGCGACCCGGGCTCGCCAACAGATCCGCCGCCCATACGGGAAGCCCGTATAGACGAAGCGACTAACCTGCAAAAGAGCATCTATACTAAACTATCCAGATATCAGAGCTGAAAATAAACCACTAGAAATAAAATAAATTAGTACAAAGTCCTCACCAAAGTACAAGTCACTCAACTCAGAAGGAAAAGTACAACTCTATACCTCACTACAAGGTCTCTCAACAAGAAACTCTCAAAATAAAAAGGGTACATCTACTCTCTGGACGACGACTGGTAGGGATCTAGCTCGCGACTCCCTCACCACGATCAGAAGAAGCAGCAACAGGAGCAGCAGGAACAGGAGTAGAAGTCCCTGTGGGAAAAATACACCACGACGGGTGTGAGAACTACGTCCCAAGTAGTTCTCAGTGGGTGCCGCCAACAAGCCCAACGGACTGCCCACTAAGTCTACTAGAGGCATAAAGTAACAATATAAAACTGAAATGAAAGGGCTGGAAAAGTAACTCTACAGCTACTATGCCTCTATCTAGATGCTCAAGAAAAGGAAGAGATGAAACATGATGCATCTACTAACACACACAGTAAACTCACCAAATCTAAACTGACTGCCTCAAAGGGTCCAGTCAAACCTGCGCCCACCTACTGCCGCATATCCCCAACAGGACGGGTCTACCGTAGGGTGTCCGTGACTGCCGCTAACTGGGCCAGTCAGAGGGACGGCGTCGACAAGTCGCGATAGCAAGTAACAGGCCCAACTCCGGAGTGGCTCTCGAGGGGAGCGACCCCACCGAGGAAAGTATCCGCGTATCTCTGTCGAGCTCAAATATGGCTCATGCAGGCTATAGTCCAAACCACGATCAACAAGATCGACCAACAACACCAACTCTCAACCACAAGCTGGAAGTCACACCGCTGGGGCCACCGTTCACCAGACGGCTCCCACAACAGAACACTAAACTCTCCAGAAAGACCGACACCATAAGGGTTCGGAAACCCGATAGACCGGTGCTAAGAACCCTATCAAACAAGAACAGACTCTAGGCTCCGACTATCGAAGTTCCCGATCCCTTATAGTTCGGGAAAGCAATAATCACAGTACAACTCGCAGAAGACACCAACAGGGCCCGAAAGTCCCGGGAGACCTACCCCTACAACCCTATCAAACAAGAACAGGTTCCAGGCTCGGCCCCCGTGGCTTTCGTCCCGACAGAGGAACGGCCCCTAGAACCCAGACCACTCGAATCCTTTCGAGTGGCGAGATTTACAGGAAAAAGGTGACATTTGTTATTGAAAACTAATTTGATCTGGAAGAAATCCATATTTAATGATTTTAGTTCTTTTTAGAAAAACAGTTAGAAAACAAGTGTTTTACCCAAACCCCGAAGGGCTGATGCCTTTGTCCAATCAAACAAGAACAGACTCCAGCGGCCCTTCGATGTTTGGAAGAAAACATTGGTAGACTAAAATCATGTGTATGTCGAAGAGGGTTCTGGGTTCTAGGTCCGGCTAACACTAGTAAACTACTGCCACTAACACAGTGGCGACGACCCAAACAGGGAAAAACAAGATCTCTCGGGTCCACCGTTTACCCTAAACGGTTCCCGATACAGACAAGCGAACCACCACATCTACTAGACTCCACTCTGCTCCCAAGCACGAGTGCAAATGCATCCCACACTAAAGAGAAGTCCCGACCGCTCGGCCCACTACCCGGGCGAGGATAACACTAAGTCCAGGAATGCGACATAAAGTGTGGATGTCTAAACATAAATAACCCTAGCCCAAGTGAGGGTTTTCTACTGGTCTGGTTACACATGCAACATATGACGGGGGTGCTAGGTCAGGTTCCAACATAATAAATATTCAACATGACAGTAGGAAGCAAGAGATCACAGGATCGACAGATAAAACAAGGATCAACAATTCCTATACTCTAGCATGCTACCCAAGTCCAATCACTATCATGCATGGTTCTATATCAATAGAATTAGAGCACAGTCCATAGATCTTGAAAGCAAGCCACCCACCTGAAGGTGCACAACTGTCCAGGGTCGTACAGCTGAAAATACCAGGAAATCCAAATCTCCTACTCCAAAAGATCCAGCAACACTCATAACTCTCCTGGGTACAACACAAAGTCCACAAATACACATCAAGTCCAAAACTGTCCATAAAAACATACACAGAATTTCAGTCCCAAAGATGTCCCTTTTTCACCTGCTGAAAATGGCCAGAAAAATCCAATAAAAATATCACAGCGATCCTCGCGTCGATATCTTCGAAATGGTACCCTGCACGTCCAAATCCGAGCCCCGTAGGCCGAGTTACAAATTCTACAGTACAGGTGCGCAAACACTCACAACCACACAACTGTAAAACTCTGCACAGTAAGAGGGGAAACAGTATACCTTCGGGAAAGCCTCATAAAAATCCCAAAAAAATACGATGATAATCCTCGCGACGAGTAGATCCAAAAAGTGTATAGGCTCGTCTCGATCCGATGTCCAGTTGAGGAGATAAAATTCCGGCAAGGGGCCGCTGTCCAAAAACTCCACCAGAAAACAGCAGCTTAGGAATGCCTCGAAAACCGTGTCATAAACTCTGAATCCAGCAAGATGATCAACACGAAAGTCGAAGACGTACCTCTCGTGATTCCAACGCCACAAAAATCGTCCAAAAATACTGACGGAGTAGCTCTGTGGACATCTCAGATCGAACTGCGACGATAACGGGCCTCCGATGAAAGATCGCCACACTGCGTTCCGATGCCGAAGTCGTCGACGCCGCGGCTTCCAAAAAATCCGGGCCTCTGCCAGAAGATGCGCAAGATGAAGATCTCCAACTTTGCTAAAGGGGCTAAGGGTAGGGGAGCTCGGGAAAGGGGGCAAAAAGCCCAAGCAAGCCAGCTATTTATAGGCCCAGCCCGAAAATCCACCTTTTGGGCTTTCGGCCCAAAGTTTCGGGCGCCCGGTACTTCCGGGCTGCTACAGTAGCGGGCCCGGCCCGTTACTGTTCACGCCCGGAAGAACCCCAGGCCGCCACGTATACACCCAAACAGCAAACAGCTGTTTGGGCCAACAGCCATGCGCCACGTGGCCGAACCCTGCGACGACACGTGGCGTCCACACCGGGAGCCTCGGGTCAACGCGCCCACGCCGCGCCCCACGTGCGCCCACGCGTGCCTGTCGGGCACGCGGCCCGAGGTACCAGCTCCCCGCACCGTGGACCGCGCGCACAACGCCGCGCCAACCCCGATCTGCCACGTGTCCAGTCCCGGTCCACCGTGCACCCGCGCCAATCCCGCGGACCGCGCCCACTGCGCCCGCCAACTGGGAGCCGCCACGTGGCCAGCCCCCGGGTGCACGCCTCCGCGGTGGACCGCGCGCCTCCGCCGCCGCCAGCCGCCGCGCTCCGCCGCCCGCCGCCGCCGCCGCCGCCCCTCCGGCGGCCGGAACAGTACCAAATCACCTCGAAATCCGTGCTGGGTCATCCGGGCTCCGAAAAATACAAGTAAATAGTCCATCTTGACCGTTTTCGCGCGCTGAATCCAAATCCGAAGTCCGATTTGCCAATTTCCACTTCTAAAATTTACCAAAAATTCCCGGAAAGCAAACTTGATCCGTTTTTCATGCCGGGTCCAATCCTTGGGTCCAATATGCGCACAAACACCTCTAACACCCAGCAGGGGTCTCCAGAAGCCGCAGATCCAGCAGTAATCCAAACGTGGGAATTTCCGGGTCCTCACAGCAGGTGGGCGCGCCCGTGTCCCGCGCCTGCGCGGGGGCGGTGTCACGCGCCTGTGTGGCGCGTGGACTGCGCGCCCGCGTGGCGCGCAGGGGCGCGGACACGTGGCGGGCGCGCGGTCGCCTGCGCCTGGTGCACCGCTTTGTGCCGTGGACCGGGCGGTTGGAGGGTCCGGATTGGCCGGTGCACCGTGGACCGGTGCACCGTGGACCATCCCCTTTTTCCCCTCTTCTTCTTCTTCTTCTTTCTCCCCCGCACGCCACTTTCTTCCTTTCTTTTCCTTTCTTCTTCAACCGAGCGAGAGGGAGGAGGTGGTGGGTTGTGTGGCGTGGTGTCGTGGGCCTCGTGGAGCGTGTGAAATTCGCCGGCGGAGCGTTTCGGCGGCGGCGGCGCAGTCGGGTAGGCCCCGTGTGCTAATTTTTCGGTGCTTTTAGCACAGTTTTGGGGCGTTCTTTGGACTGTGAATTAACCCCTTGTTCTTATCTGTGTTAGGGACAGTATTTTTACTGTGCTCCGTTTTGCGTGCGGTCCCCGACGCCGTGCACCGTTTTGCGTGCGGACTCCGTTTTGCGTGCGGATTCTGACACCGTGCTCTGTTTTGCGTGCGGACTCCGGCACCGTGCACCGTTTTGCGTGCGGACTCCGTTTTGCGTGCGGACTTCATTTTGCGTGAGGACTCCGGCACCGTGCACCATTTTGCGTGCGGACTCCGGCACCGTGCACCGTTTTGCGTGCGGACTCCGTTTTGCATGCGGACTCCGGCACCGTGCACCGTTTTGCGTGCGGACTCCGGCACCGTGCACCGTTTTGCGTGCGGACTCCGGCACCGTGCACCGTTTTGTGTGCGAACTCCGGCACCGTGCACCGTTTTGCGTGCGGACTCCGTTTGGCGTGCGGATTCCGGCATCGCGCTCCGTTTCGCGTGCGAACTCCAGCGGAGTGCTCCGTTTTGCGGGCGGACTCCGACAGCGGACATCGTTTTGCGTGCGGATCGCGTGGAGGCCAATTGCAAGTGTCTACGAGCAATTGGTGGCAAATCGAGGTGGGTGGCCTTATCTCCAAGTTTTATGGAATGTACATTAATTCTATTGATGTAGGACTATGCATGATAGTTTATTCCCTTGTGTAGCATGCTAGATTGTTGGAATGGTTATCCCTTTATTATCTGTTAATGTAGTTATCTTGGAACTTGACCTAGCACCCCCGTCATATGTTGCATGTGTAACCAGACCAGTAGAAAACCCTCACTTGGGCTAGGGTTATTTTATGCTTAGACATCCACACTGTTCTTTCATTCCTGGACATAGTGTTATCCTCGCCCGGGTAGTGGGCTGAGAGGTCGGGACTTGCTTTTAGTGTGGGATGCCTTTGCACTCTTGCTTGGGAGCAGAGTAGAGTCTGGTAGTTGTAGCGGGTTGCTTATCTGTGCCGGGAGCCGTTTGGGTAAACGGTAGTCCCGGGAGGTCTAGTATCCCTGTTGCGCTGTCGTGGGAGGGAGCCGTTGAGCAGGCGGTAGCCCCGGGCCGTCGAGTATCTTCCGGCCAGTGTTGTTGGGAACCGTTGGGCTTAACGATGATCCCAGGTCGTTGAGTGTTATCCGACCAGTATTGTTAGCTTGAGTTGTGGGTCGTTCCTGGCTGTGGAGTACCTCCAGCCAGTGTGCCTTGTGCTGCGAGCTGTTGGAGAGGCTAGTGTCTCGTGTTTCGTGTTAGCCGATCATCTGAGTCGTCGAGAGTGCTCCGACTGTTGTGCGAGATATTTGGGGATCTTGAGTCCTACCGTTCTGGGAGTGAGCGTGGTTTTTGACTATAGCCTGCTTATGCCAATTAGTGATACTCTATGCCGCGTCGTTTTCCTCAGTTGGAGTCGCGTCCCTGAGATGCCGCTGTGGATACGATGGGCCTGTTGAGGCAGTTTTGCGCGAGGGGTGAGTTAGTCGGGCAGGACGCCCCACGTAAATCCCGTCCTCATGGGGATGTGTGGTAGTGGGCAGGCGCGTTCCTAGTCGACAGGCGCAGGCTTGACTGGACCCTATGAGGCAGTCAGTTCGATTGGGTCTATTGAGCACCTTGGGTGCGAGTGGTCTCTTTTACTTTCATCTGTTCCACTTTGTGAGTATCTAGATAGAGGTATGGTAGCTGTAGAGTAGCTCCAGCTTTTCTTGCTCAGATTTCATTGCACTGTTATCTATTACCTCTAGTAGACTTAGTGGGCAGACCGTTGGGCTTGTTGACGGTACCCACTGAGAACTACTGTGGGAAGTAGTTCTCACACCCGTCGTGGTGTCTTTTCCCCAGGAACTTCTTCTCCTGTTCCTGTTGCTCCAGTTGCTGATCCTTCTGACCGAGGCGAGGGAGTCGCGAGCTAGTTCCCTACCCGTCGTTGGAGTGTAGCGGTACCCCTTCAGAGGAGAGCTTCAGTAGATTAGTCTACTTCTTTTTCCTCTGTTGAGAGACCTTTGTTGTGAGGTATAGAGTTGTACTTTATTTACAGTTTGAGAGACTGATGTAGTGAGGATATTTGTATTGAGAGCTTGTACACCGATGTATTTTATTGGAGATACCTCCCTTTTGAGTTTTGTATCAGAGGACTTTGTATACGATCGTATTTGGGAGATGGATATTGTATTATTTTCAGTTGTACAGTGTTTGGTTTTCAGTTTTTAGTAGTTTACTTTCCGCTCTGATATCTGTATACTGTAGTTGATTCTTTCTACAGGTTAGACGCTTCGTCTGTACGGCAGTTTCCGTACAGATGGCGGATCTGTTGGCGAGCCCGGGTCGCAGTTTCGACCCCGGGGCGTGACACCGGTACGTCTCCCCTGATTCCTCAAAACCCGAGAGCTGGCTTTTCTCAACCTTCAATGGAGTTCCGATAGGTGACTTGTTGTACGATACACCATGGAACAATCTGCAATTTTTGTAGATTTTGATTTTTCAAGCTCGTTTTCCAACTCAACTTTGGTCCAGTTGCATTTTGTTTTGAACAAACTTGCTCTAACTCATTTTAATCACATTTTTAAATATGCTCAGAATGACTTATCTGCACTTTGCCACTTTACCGAAAGCCGGTGCACCACAATATCTGCGGTAGAAATGACCGCATTATGCAATCGATCGAGTTTTTTTGTGTTGCCGACTTGACCTATCATTAAATCAACCTAAACTCTGATGGAACCAACCAAAATTCAACAATTTCAGCACAATTGACTATTTATAGTACTGCTGCATTATTCATAATCAAATTTAATATATTCTTATCATTATTTCATTAATTGAAAACTTAGGACTAACTCTTTGAAGTCAGATGGTGCATTTATCCTATCGATTTAATTAATGTTGACTTGAATAAAGTACATAAGCTAAACCTTACTTAGCTCGAATATAGAACTCGTTGGATCACAACTGAAAACCGAGAAAATTTTATTCCAAGAAAATACTTAGCGTGTTGTTAGAAGAAAGAACCATGAAAATCAATGAAAATTATCATTATTTAATGAAAATCCGTTGGTTATAATGCATTTGTTCTTAAAATTGAATATTATCGAGTACAAATTGGTCCTTTTTGAAGATATTATTTTAACAAAGTGCTAGGATGAACTAATAAAAAAGCTGCCTCGAGGCACACATTTGTAGTCATCATCAATTAGATTTCGTTTAATATGCATTTCAATCATTAACAACTTCTAATAAACAATTATTTGTTCATCTAATGACAATTAATTGTATGAATAACTCCACGATAGTTGACAATTATTTTTATGAGCATTGAATAATTTAACATAATTCACCTTTCTTAGAATACTTTGTCACATCTTAGATGTATAAAATGAGTATGAGCTCCTTGTTTCTTGTGACAAATTGCTTAGACATAATGAGGACATCAAAATACAAAAGTTAATAATTACATAGTTCACTATACATGATTAAAGATTAGTTGCATTTCCATAGGCATACTTTTGGGACTAATATCTACTCTATAGTTCAACCATATGCCCTCTAGACTCACATTTTACTTTTTAGTTAGAAAACTAAGACACGCAAAGTTAAAAGATCACTACTACACAAATTCAACAAATATATAACCAACCACTTGTACTTGTAGTTAAAGACTTTTAGCTAATTCTAATCTATAGATATATTAACTCACGAGATTCCACTCTCCCTCTCTATCTAAATCGCTCTCTACTTTCCCTATATGCCTACATACTCCAAAACCTCTCTCTACTACCCCTATATGCCTACATACACCAAAACCATGGGCATAAAAACAACAAGCCAAAATCAGGAGGCGCAAAAACCACAAGCCAAGAAAACAAAAAAAAAAAAAGAAAACAAAACTCTACGCGCCTCTTACTGCAGCATCTCTCACGAGGTGAGTCTCCGTCACCGTGACGCCCTCTACAGCCACCGGGCTAGTTGCCTCCTCCTACCCGTCCCTCCACCCAGTCCTACTGCCCCCCTTCTCCTCGGTGACGGACGGCCTACCCGACGGCGTCGAGTTGACCTTGACCTTGCCATCCACCCTCATCTCCCCAGCCTTCGTCTCGGTCTGCGACGAGTTCTCCTCCCCTTTCCTCTCCCTCCTTCACTCCCACTTCCCCCACACGCCGTCGTCGTCGACGTCCACTTCACCTGGGACCCACCACACCGCGTCCCTCCCCTTCCCCCTCCCCCACTCCCTCCCCTCCTTCCACGACACCTCCTACATCTCCATCGGTCATGAATTCCTTTCGTGTCTTCGAGGCCCCCTACCTAGACCTCATGTCCCGTTTCGTCCGCACCTTGACTCTCAGCCTTGTCCACCTTCCCGTTCAATCCAACTCCCATTCCCACTCCGTCATTTCCTGACTTGATGCTAGGCCACCTGGCTCGGCCGTCTACATCTGTTTCGGCAACCTCGGCCGCTTCACGCCAGTCTACATCTACTTCGAGGCTACGGAGTGCCCATTCGTGTGGGTCATCAAAAATGAGATCAACGCATCATCCGAGTTCTTGCTTGAGAGCTCGGGGTGGGGGGGTTGGAACTGGGGACTGGACAACTACTGATGGTCATTCTAATATCAAGCTGCATATATGTTGCTTGCTGAAAACGGAGTTTCTGTACAAACTTTACAAAAATATCTACATTACATACCCTAGCAAAATTTAAATTTTACCAAACTTAGTTCCTTATAGATCTACCCTTGCACTTATATAAATACTCATTCTAAACAACGTTTTTAATATAAAACCAATTTTCTGGATTAATTGGATGGTCTTGTTAGAATAATATTCAAAATTTCTAAAACTCTCAATAATCACTTTTATTATTTTATTGTTAATTTTAATTTTATTGATTCTCATTTAATATCATTTAATTATTATTAAATTCTTAATTAAGTTTTACACGTTTTTTGCATTCATTGACTCTTAACTATTCTTTATGGGTGATGTGAATGTTGGGAATTCCAACTTTCACCTACACCTTACACTTATAAATACTATACTATAGTAGGGTGTAGAGAGGAGGAGAGAAGTTTTATTTTTAGACAAGTGAAAAGAAAAAGAGAGGAAAAGAATTTGTTTAAATTCTATTTTAATTTTATTTTGTTCTTTTTAAGTATTTTTATTTATCGGGTGTTGAAAGAAACTTCGTCAACCTCTTCCGCGGTCGTGCTCGTAGGAAGGGGAGTTCCGGTCGTACCTTGGGGTGGTATCTCCGATTAATCCGCACGAATGACGAAAATACGCCTTAGGACAGTGCCTCGCACGCTTCCGGATAAATTTTATTTCAGTTTATTTTTATCTACAATTTCTGGAATTTTCATAGCGATAAGGTAAGTTCTGTTATTCAAATTCAAACATAAACTAGTTAGATAATTTAATCACAAACAGATTTAGTGCGATTATTTTTCTAACCGTCTAAGGCGTATATCCGATTTGATTGTGATTAAAATCTAACGAGTGCTAATCCGAAAAAAAAAAAAAATCACATATTGTATAAAATTTTATTGTCAACTTGCTTGTATGATTAATATTCAAAATTAAACATATTGGAATTAGCATTTTAAAATTTTAATTGTATATAGATTATTGTAATTTATTTGCTCTCTTTTCTTGACTTTAAAATTATTATATAATATATATATATATATATATATATATATATATATATATATATATATATATATATATATATATATATATATATATATATATATATATATATATATATATATATATATATTTATTTATTTATTTATTTATTTACTGTTTTTAGCTACTGTTTGTAGCTACAGACAAAAAAAAAAAAAAAAAAAAAAAAAAAAAAAAAAAAAAAGAACATATAAAATATATATATATATATATATATAGTTTTACCTACAGTAACTTTTTTTAAAAATTTGTATATATATAGTTTTACCTACAGTAACTTTTTTTAAAGGGGCAATTTCCTACGTACCCCTAAAAATTTTCCTGTTTTCAGATTTACCCCTCTTAGAAAGCTAATATTAAAACTACCCTTCTTACGTTCCAACTTCTTTCCAAAATACCCCTGTAGTTAAACTCTGTTAGTGTACCGTTTGGAACTGCCGTTATCTGTGTGTAATTACTATTTTGCCCTTTCAAATATACCCTAAACCCTAAAACCCTAAACCTCTAAACCCTAAACCCTAAACCCTAAAACCCTAAACCCTAAACTCTAAAATCCTAAAAAATCCTAAACCCTAAACCTTAAAACCCTAAACCCTAGAACCCTAAAAAACCCTAAATCCTAAACCCTAAAACCCTAAATCCTAAACCCTAAAACCCTAAAAAATTCTAAACCCTAAACCCTAAATCCTAAACCCGGACAAAATAGATATATCTGATAGTTTTCAACTCCGATTATTATTTAACTCTAGTTTAACCCTAGTTAACTTAACAAAGTGAAACGGTAGGGGTATTTTTAATAACGGTGGAACGTATGAAGGAAATATTGGAAAGAAAAAAATAAGAAGGATAAATCAGATATTTCTTCATATTTCAGGGGTACACAGGCAATTATCCCTTTTTTAAAAATTTGTTTTAAGTAGGATTTGAACCTACAAACATAGGCTTAACATAAAAACACATAACCAGTAAACACAAAATATACTTTTATATATTTTAGTTTAATTTTATATTTATTCAATGTGATTTTCGAGCTTCAAGTTGATTTTTTGTAAAAAAAAAAAAAATTAATAAATTCTAAAACTAGTCGACATATTAAATTGAGACAAAAGTTTGTTAGATGGCTAACTTCTAATGATATTGTTTCTTTGAGTTTTATCATATCTGAACAGAATCTTGCAGATTGCTTTGACGAAATGTCTGAATAGTACTAAGGTCCTAGAGTCATCGAGGGGGATGGGACTTTGCCCATAAAGGGCCTTCCTGCAGTGGGAACCCAACCTTTGTGATAGGAAATCCCTTGAAGAAGGTTCAATGTGGTAAAAATAAGCTGTCAGGTTGGCCAAAGAGCACTTTCTACATTTTATTTAGAGGAACTTTAGATCCAATTCCATTCCTATGATGAGTAGTGCTCTGTGTAGTGGTTGAGGTTGAGCTTATGGCTCTTAATGGAATCCGAGGCGATAATTTTTGCGAGATGTGACTCTACACAGATCCTTGGAGGAGACCACCTATATAAGAATATTCGTATAAGGCCGCGACTATGAGATGTGGGTTATCCATAGAATTTCTTATGAAAAAATCAAGGTACTGTGTATAGCCTTTAATGCACAGACTCGCGACGGAGAATTCTGTACTGTGTGTGTGGCAGTTAAAGTCAGGGTCAAAGAAACGTAGTTCAAGACCTGGTTCACTCCGATTCCTTCTGATGAAAATTGCTTACACTAAGTGAGGTTAAGTCTCTTAAAGACACCTTACCTATTACATAGTATAAACACCCGATAATCTTATTTTAGTTTATTTTAATTATTGAGTTTAATTCTTATTTCGAAATTTTGAATTTTGTGGGGGATTGTTAGAATAATATTCAAAATTTCTAAAACCCTCAATAATCACTTTTATTATTTTATTGTTAATTTTAATTTTATTGATTCTCATTTATTATCATTTAATTATTATTAAATTCTTAATTAAGTTTTAAACGTTTTTTGCATTCATTGACTCTTAACTATTCTTTATGGGTGATGTGAATGTTGGGAATTCCAACTTTCACCTACACCTTACACTTATAAATACTATACTATAGTAGGGTGTAGAGAGGAGGAGAGAAGTTTTATTTTTAGACAAGTGAAAAGAAAAAGAGAAGAAAAGAATTTGTTTAAATTCTATTTTAATTTTATTTTGTTCTTTTTAAGTGTTTTTTATTTATCGGGTGTTGAAAGAAACTTCGTCAACCTCTTCCGCGGTCGTGCTCGTAGGAAGGGGAGTTCCGGTCGTACCTTGGGGTGGTATCTCCGATTAATCCGCACGAAGGACGGAAATACGCCTTAGGGCAGTGCCTCGCACGCTTCCGGATAAATTTTATTTCGGTTTATTTTTATCTACAATTTCTGAAATTTTCATAGCGATTAAAGATAAGTTTTGTTATTCAAATTCAAACATAAACTAGTTAGATAATTTAATCACAAACAGATTTAGTACGATTATTTTTCTAACAGACCTAAGTTAAAATAAGGGTATTTTTAAATGAAACTACTTTTCAAGGGGTATAGACGAGAACTCAGATTACAAGGTATATATGTTAATAGATAATTTTGCTATGATATACATGTAGAAGCTCCGAATTGTTTTGTTTTATCTTGAACATGTGGTAAGTGAACTTTCATGTGTTATTTCTCTGACATAGTTGAGCAAATTGTTAATGCAAAGATGGTGACTGCTGCAAGTCCTATGGCACCAGCTTGTGATCTTTACCTTGGCAGCATGAAGTGTGATCTACCCTAAGTTGTATAAACTTAAAGAATGTGCTAAAAGTTGCACCGTAAAATTGAGGCATATAGATTCAATAACATGCAAAGCTGCACGAAACCCAGAGTAATTTTCTACCCTTATATTATTATTTTTTATTAGATAAATTCTCAGTTTTGTTCTAAGTTTTGTAAGTTGAGAATTAACTCATCCAACATAGGTTAATGCTTAACGTTTAAGTTGCATAGAGCTTTGTATAACAATCCCTTTTCCTTCTGTAGCTTGAATCCGCTTTCTAAATAGTTAAACTTACTTAAATAAGTGTTTATTTGTTATAAAATTTTAAAAATATATTTTTTATTGAGAATTGCTACGTGTTTTTCCTTCACAAATATCGTCTTAGGTAACATATAATATATAAAAAAAATTCCTTCAACTTTTTAATATATTATTTATACATCTGAAATGTTCGCGCCAAATCATTTGATTTTATTTTTTATTTCGGTGAACCTACTGAATCAGATAAAGATAAACAATAAAGACATATATTTAATAATAACACTCTAATATATAATATGTCAATAGTGTATGTTTATTGCAAAATTTTATTTTTTATATTAAAAAATATTTATATCCGCAATATAGTGCGAGTTCATCACTAGTTAACTTAATTAGTTATATTAATTCTAGAGTATGTTACATGTACCTCACAAGATCCACTCATGTGTAGTAAATGAGTCTGATTTCAAAAGCAGCATTCGAGATGGACAAAAAATTTGAAAAGCCGAACCACAATTAGTTAAAAGATAACTACTACAAAAATTCGACAAATATAACAATTACTTGTACTAGCTAGTAGTAAAAACCTTCTAGTGAAACCTAGCTAATTCAAATGAACTTCATTAATTTGTTATGTTTATTCCGGAGTATGTTACATGCACCTCGGAAGATCCACTCACATGCAGTTAATGAATCTGATTTAAATGCGACATTCAAGATGGACATCAAATTTGAAAAACTGAACCATTATTAGTTAATTAGTTAACATGCCGCAAAAGTCGTCAAAAACCGTAGTACTAGCTACAACACGCATTCTACGATACCTGCAGTATTAATTAATGAATAAAGTTTTTCTTACTTCCCATTCGAGCTTGAAAGTATTACTGATGTCTTTACAATACCTCCAAATGTGCATTAAACAAATTAGGCATTCAGAAGATGAAATTGCCAATATATATCAACAATCTTTAAGAAATTAATTTAATTTTGAGAGTAATAGTATTGTTGGCTATTTATTATTGATTAAAATAGGTCTAATTTTTTGCTCCATGACAATAAATCTAGAAAACTAATAAGTTGAGTTACATTGAGCCTAATAAGTTGAGTCGGATTGTGGTTCACAATAAACCTAGCAGGAAAAGACCCAATAATAAACCTAACATTCAGATGAACTGAATCAAGTTGAAGCCCGTGAACGTTGTGACTGAGTATTTAAGTACGATGGATGTATCCTTTCTATTAGTATATATTTTTTAGATAGTTGATTAGCGCTTACGATCCACTGGAAACGCTGTTACTTGATCGAAACCTTTTGGAAATAGAAATTTCATATCAAATCAACATTTAAATTCCTTAAGCCATGACACAATCATAATGATTTGATTAAATATTGATAAGCTAAACATGGGACACTCTTGAGTAACATATATGCCAATAATAAACCTAACGTTTAGATAGATTAAATCAGGTTAAAATCTGTGAGTGCTATGATTGAATTCTTAACTGCAATAGATATATTCCTCCTATTAGTAAGTATTTTTTAGATAGTTCATTTGTGCTTACGATCTACAGAAAATACTATTACTTGACTGGAAGCTTTTGGAAATAAAAATTTCACATATGTTAAACATTTCATAGGCCATGACACAATCATACCGATTTGATAAAACAATGATATGCTAAACATGGGACACTCCTGAGTTATATCCCACCCACTATACCTTGGTCCCAATTCCAAACAAACATAAACAAATCCAAAGGGGCCTCAAAATTAAGTTAATGCACAAATGATTGGTTGCAACGTATCCTCTAGGTTAAGTGTACATGAGAAAGATCCACCTTGATATTCGGGCTTCTAATGTATTCACATCCCTTTATTATTCCCATCAACAAACCCAACTTGCTCTACATTTTGTCACTATTCTACTAAGGAGTTGGACACCCATTAAGAGCAATACTATCTCTACATCCAAAAATAGATGTAGAGGGTACATTCCACCCATCCAAGGATGGAGATCTTTTTACCTATCACTTCGAAGTGATGGATAAAATTTATCCTACTCTAAAATAAGTGGGGTGTATGGTGTACATCCAAATTTGAATGTACATCAAGCATTTTTTATTAAGATAGACAATATTATCTCTACACCCAAAAATAGGTGTAGAGGGTACACCCCACCCATCCAAGGGTGAGAAACATAGCCCCAGGAAACTCAAATCAATCACAATCAAACCCTAATAGAAAAAAGTTAAGTTCTTTTGGGTACCAAATACGTATTCCTTTACAAGCTAATTCATTTTAGGATATATCATACGTCATAGAATAAGCATTTTAGTTTACTTTATATACCGTTAATATGTCAACCTCTACTATATATCTTTATTATACTTTTAGAAATCCTAAATATATAAAACATCTAGGTTGAAATGTATGCACATAAACTTTGATCCTAGGGTTATAATAAAACCTGTAGAATTAATTAGTTAATCCTTTTTAGATTTGAAAAATCTAATGGATTATTTATAGCCTTTAAATTAGAGGATTGGAAAGTTACAACTCTGTTACTGCTGATATGCTGCATTATGTTATGCTAATAAATCTCTATTCAGCATTTAGTATATCTGCAGTATATATGTATATATGGGATAATTGCATGTGTACTCCTTAAATCTGAAGAAATATCTAATTTACCCCTCTTATTTTTTTCTTTCCAATATACCCCTCATACGTACCACCGTTATTAAAAATATCCCTACCGTTTCCCTTTGTTAAGTTAACTAGGGTTAAACTAGAGTTAAATAATAATCGGAGTTGAAAACTATCAGATATACCTATTTTGCCCGGGTTTAGGGTTTATGGTTTATGGTTTAGGATTTAGGATTTAGGGTTTAGGGTTTTAGGGTTTAGGGTTTAGGATTTTTTAGGGTTTTAGGGTTTTAGGGTTTAGGGTTTAGGATTTAGAGTATATTTGAAAAGGCAAAATGATAATTTCACACGGATAACGACGTAAAAATGATAGTTTTAATATTAGCCTTCTAATATGGATAAATTTGAAAACAGAAAAATTTTAAAGAATATATAAAAAATTACCTCTATATATATATATATATATATATATATATATATATATATATATATATATATATATATATATATATATATATATATATATATATATATATTTATATATATATATATATATATATATATATATATATATATATATATATATATATATATTTATATATATATATATATATATATATTATATATATATATATATATATATATATATAGTGAGCATTTTCAGTGTGCCCCACGATAGTACACTAGCACAAAAAGAAAAAAAAGTATAGAAAGATAACCATGCCACTTTTAAATACTCTTCATGATTGATTAGTTTAGCAAAAGAATTTTTTTAAAAAAAACTAGCAACTTTTATAGCCATAAATGCTTTCTTCTTTCAATTCTCTCTCATGATGACCGAAGCAAAATACATAAATGGAACCTTAGATGATAGAGTTACAATCAAAGAGTGTTTGCAGAGCTGGCATTGTTCTAACCTTTAAAACCCTAACCTCTGAGAGGAACCCCCACCACCGCCACCGCACCTTTCTCCATTATACATCTATACATAGTCACTTTGTAATTAATTATATTATTCTTCTTCTTTTTTATTTCCTACTTAGCTAAGTATGTAATATTTGATATGCTCACCCAACAAAAAAACACATATTTATTTATACACTCCCTCTCTCTCCTCCTTCATCACCATTAACACTATCATTAGTATTAGGGTTACCACCACCACCACCACCACCTATTTTTTCCATCTCGTTCTCCATCTCGGCCGTCCTCTTCTTCATATACTCGCCGTAGATGTACGATGAGAACCCCCACACGCAGAGTGCAGTTGCGATCCCCTTCTCGGGGCCGAACTCGTCCCCGAACGTCGCGACGCCGCCCAGCACGTTGGCCGAGAGGACGGCCGTCATGCAGATGCCGCTGTGCAGCGACGACGTCAGGAAGATCAGCCCCGCCGTGCTCATGAAGCAGAGCTGCCAGCTGAGCACGACGGCCCCGATCGTCACCCAGTACGCGGCCGGGCTCAGGTCCCACATGTCGTTCTCGCGCCAGCCCCCGCCCGCAACCAGCCCCGCCACCGCCAGCGCCGTGGCTGCCGCCTCCATCACTACCTGTGTGTGTTGAATATATAAAATATTTAAAATATCATATTTTTAGGAACTCAAACTTTTAGAGTTGTGACTCTCATACGCCTTCGTCATACAACCTGCATACGTTAAATGTAAAATATTAAAAATATTATTTTCTAGCAAATTAGATTTTTGAGAAATATTAAGTTCACTATCAAAATGAGTGGTAATACCTACATTCCTTTTATCCAAGTATTTTAAAATTTATCCACCACTTTTTAATATTTAATATAATAATAACAAAATATAATAATAACAATAAGACAAGTTGAGAAAAAAGATTTTAATTTGAAAAAAAAAAATTGTTAAAATTATAATTCAAAATAGGTTGTAGATTTAGATTATGATAATAAATTAAAAAGCGTTGGAATATTAGACTTCATGAGCTTTAAAGAGAGAGAAGAAAAAGAAAGATTGCAGTGAAAAATGTTTTCACTGCAATTTGAATTGAAATCTGACAGTAAGAAAGAGGAAAAAAAAATTCATTTTTTCTGTTTATCCAAAAAAAAATATAAAAAGATATTTAATTTTTTTCCTTTTCTTTAAAAAAAAAAACTCATGACCTATTCTCTACCATTCATCTATATAACAAAACAAACCATTAACTTTCTTCTATTTAATTCAAATTTATATTTTGAACCATCAAGAAAAAAAAAAAAAAAAATTAAGTATATATATATATATATATATATATATATATATATATATATATATATATATATATATATATATATATAAGAGAGAGAGAGTGTGTGAAACTGAGTATTGAATATAAAATATTAAAAATACGAACCTGCACCTCTACGACCATCCGGAACCCCGCTACCCCGCGATAGACGATCTCCATCACGGGGAGGTAGGCCGCAAAGAGGCCTGCGGCGCCGAGCGAGGCAGCGAAGCCGAGGAAGTAGTGCGCGCGGGTCTCGCCGGCGGGCCGGTCGTTGGACGATGGCTGGGCGGAGCGAACGGCGAGGAGGACGGAGCTGAGGGTGAGCAGCACGACGGCGTTGAGGTTGGCGAAGGTGAGCGGGTGGCGGACGAGCAGCGCGGCGAGGACGAGGGTGAAGCAGAGCTGGGTCGACAGCAGCAGCGACGACGTCGACACCGGCAGGTACGACGCCCCGCACGAGAAGAGCAGGTTGTTCACGCCCATCAGCAGGCCGAGCAGCAGGCACAGCGACAGCAGCCGCGGGCTGAAGTGCGAGAAGGGACGGCCGCGCGACGCCAGAGAGGAGGGGCAGAAATAGACCGGGACGAGGAGGAGCGGGAACCCGGCCGACTGGACCAGGGTGGCCACCCACCGGTTCGAGCCGCCGTGGGCGAAGTAGAACCGGGAGAGGAGGCTGGAGGAGAGAGACCCCGCGAAGAGCGCCGCGTAGTTGAGCGTCAGGAGGACCAACCGGACCCGCCGATCCGGCGAACCGGAGTGAACCGGCCCGGGGGAGTCGGCGATCGGTTCCTTGAGGGAGAGAGTGGCCATGGAGAGAGAGAGAGAGAGAAAAAGAGAGAGGAATTATAGTTAGAGGGGTTCAATCAATGGGTATTAATTATATATATCTTACAGGGATACATGAGGGTTTATTCTGAAAAACAATTACAAAGGAGTAAAGTGGAGTTTTTTTATTTTCTATCATATATCGGTTCTGTAAAAATTTTAAATTTTATATTTAAATTTTAATATTAAATAATAATTAAATAAAAGTAAAATTAATACATAACAGAAATTTTATTTGTTTATTTTTGGGTAAGCATAGCATTCCTATGTGGAAGCTTTCTATAAAAGTGCTCCCACTTGGCACAAAATAATAATAATAATAATAATAACTATTATTATTATTATTAAATATATATAAGGGAAACAGAAAGGCATAAAAAGTGGTATAAATTTTGTACACATGGTTAGGTTCGGAGCATCAAACCATCAGAATTTTATTTTATTTTTTTTGCCGATTTGAAAGTAACTATTTACATTTTTAAAATCTAATGTTTAGTATCTAAATTTTAAAAAAAAATCAATCAACCATCTAATTCGTATTTTTCCAATTTAAAGTAGCTAAAATTAACCAAATAATTAAGATACAGTAAAGAATGGATGCCAACAATATAACACCACATTTTTGGATTGTCAAAATTCAATTTTTATGCTAAAATACTTTTTTTAGTATTATATTTATTAGAAATTGAATGTGACAACTATGATTAATTTACCACATAAAATGATATTTAACATTAAGAAGATTAATCTCTATAATAATTACTAGTGTACATGTGACCATTTGGCTGATATTAATTAGTCACTAGTAAAATAGTTAATGACAAAAATTTCAAAGTTAGGATGGTAATAATTATTGATTTTTTATAGTTTAGATAATTATCTACAAACAAATGTAAGTTTTGATGGTTATGATGCATTCAAACCCTAAATTCCAATACCTATTTCCTCAATTTAGGACTAACTTTCATCAGAAGAAAATAAGAATTATTCGAATTTTGCATATATAAGTGTGAAAATTTATCATTTGATGAAAACATTTCATATTTAAATAGTGAATTACAACTTGAACTAAATTCACACACTATTATATTTGTTGTTATAGAATAGAAATTCATCATGACTGCTCTCCAGCAATTAAAAAAAAAACCTTCGTCTCTGCTTCATTGTTACAATTCCGTCGTAAAAATGTTGGTCGCCGTTAGCTGTTACATTTAGCGATGGCAAAAGATTTGTCACTATAAATATACTAATAGCGACAAAATGGATGGTTGCTTCTTGTCCGCTAATTTGTTGCAAAATATACATTTAGATAGTTTATCTTCCTTGCTAGATATATCAACCTAATTGCACCATTGTGACTTCTTTTCTTTTCTAGTATATAATTATATTAACTTTAGGTCTTGCTTAATTGGACATAATAGTAACTTATTGTATAAGAATTTTTTAGTGAGATCATAAGAAGTTAGATTTTTACTCTATAAGATTTTTTATATTTCTATATAATTTGGTAAGTTAATATATTTTATTTATAAAATAATTTATTTTATTGCAAAAAAATAACTTATAAATTAAATATAATATTTCATTCAGACGTATATTTGATTACTCATATATAAATTTTTAAAGTAAATGTAAAAAATATATCCAATAATAATATATATACTCGTTCATCCAAACAAAATTAGTGATTTGGGAAAAAGATAAATCCCACGTTATTGGTGAGGAGTAGTAGAATAATAATAAAGTTAAGGAGAAGAGCCCCTCGAGGAAACGCGTGAGGGTGCGGCGGAATCGCATGCAAAATGCTTCTTTTGCGCTCCGCGAGGCGTCGGGTGTTTATCCAAATAAATGGTATCTCTCTTTGTATTCCCGTGTGAATCCACCACAGAGTTTATACATTAGAACATTGTGGTGTTGAAGGTGTTGTTGAGTCACACCAAAAGGATCTCCAAGTATAGTTTTAATTAACAGCAATGCTAAATATACATCCCATGCATCTATTTTAGAGTTGGGCTAGAATTTTACTTTAGAATGTATGAAATGTAGGATATACATCTCAAGTGTACAAATAGCATTTTTTAAATTTTTAATAGAATAAATGTATAGACGTTGATCTCCTCAATTTTAATTTTTTGTAAACTGACTAATGATAGCGTGTCTAGTAAATAATCATGTAAAATTTTAAAATATAAAAAAAATAAAATTTACTTTTCTTTTAACGAATGAAAATAAGGTCGCAGCCAAGTAGAATCAGATGAACCAGCGGAATCAATAAAATTAGAAAATCGTTGCAGGTAAGTGAAATCGAAAGTTCTTTTTGTGGTAGTACGACAAAAGATGATGGGTGCCTTAATATATAGGTATTTACATAGAGATGAAAAAATATAAAATAATTTTTTGAAATTAGCAGGGACGTCGCATAAAATCAAAGTGACAAAAAACCTCAAAATCGAAGCAGCGAAGGGATCCGAACTATTATTTTTGTTAGGAGGGGTAGCAACAGATAGAAACAAAGCGACGGTAACAAAAATTTCGAGAAGAAAAAAATGAGTGGGGTCCGCAGGGGGCACACTATGAACAAAGAGAGATGAGGAACTAATGTTTCGGATTCAAAATGATGAACCGGTTCAATGATAGTGGCAACAATGAAGCGAACAGGTCCAACAATGAGAAGAAAAATCAGTGGTTCAATAAAAAAAAAGAAATAAGAAATACTCACAAGCGGATTCTATGTCTATAAGGTACCAAATAAGAAAAACTTATCACAAAAATTAATAAGAGTTAAATAAAAGAGAATTCTAAATTGAACTAACTCAAACCCATCTCTTCGGACCGCTTTATAAATTTTTGGCATTAATAACAAAATTATGAACTAGCTTCTTGAATGATAAAACTACCCCCTAAACTATCTAAAAAGTATTTAACATTAATAATTGATAGTTGGAAAGTGAGAAGAATCAAGAAGAGTTAGCCACAAAAATATTTCGATATCCACTCAAATTTTATACCTGATTGTAAATTAATTTTTCTAAAATTATAAAACATTGGAAAGTATTTTGAGTCAAGTTTCCAACGGACAAAACAACGTTAAATTTGAATACTTTTAGAGAAAATTATGATTAAAATATTGAATTGTGCACAAGTCGACTAGTTTAATTTGTGCACGATCTTTGAGAGACCGGTTCAATAAAAAAAGAATGATAAGAGAATTCGGTTCGATGGAAAAAATATACGAAGAGGAATCGGTTCAATAAAAAATAATGAGTAGAAAAATCGACCAGAGATTACCATATAAATTTCCAAATATACGGATTAATAAGATTATATAGATTACTCTCTTACTATTCATTTCAAAAGGGGTTAAATTATTTTTTCATGATATATAAATGTATACTTTTGTTTGATGGCCCCATCAGAAATCAAAAGTGCAGTATATATGAAAATGTATAGACAAAAATATTTAAGCAAAAAGATTATGAAACAAAGTTGCCAAATCATCATAGTACAGACTAGGACTACCCACACTTTTTTTTTTTTTTTGAAAAATGCTACTTGTACATTTAAGTAGTTGTGTACAGGCTACACTCTTTGAATACAAAGGTTTATAATTTTTTTTTAAGATTTTTAGTATTAAAAATAAAAAGTCCATATGGCTGGTGAATAATTCATATCTTTTAACAGCTACAGTATAAATTTTGCACTTATATGATAAATGTATAGATAGCGCATTGCTCGGAAGTAGAGAGGAGAAGAGGGTGGGTTTGAGTGCGAGGCATACAATTAATTCATTTTGGATTATAATCTAGACGTTACAGATTTGAATACAGAATGCGACGTGAGTAGGACATGACGATATAAAACTTGATAGTTTCAAGTATTTGGTGCTATTGATAGTATAGTAGCTGAACTTTTTATTAGAATTGGGCTACTATATTATTAATAACATTAAATCATTAGTGCTAGTAAATTGTCGATTCTTGAATGAAGTGATGTGTGGTTAAGATAATAGTGATTTTTTAAATTTTAGTAGGTGGTTGATGAAATAATATTATCTAAGAGATATAAATGATCAATATGATAGATCTAACGACATAAAACTTGATAGCACCAAGTGCTTGATATTATTGATAGTATAATAATCGGACTTTTTATTAGATTAATAGTATCAAGTCAATTGGTGTTATTAGTTATTTGGTCCTTAGATGAAAAAATATGTGATTAAGATGATAGCGATTTTTTAAGTTTTAATAGATAGTTGGCAGAATAGTATGATTTAAGACATAAAAATGATTAAGAGAATAGATCTAACGACATAAAACTTGATAGCACAAAATATATGGTGCTATTGATAGGATACATGAATTTATATTTATTATATATAAAATATTACTATACTTTTTATACAAATAAAAAAAAATTAATAGTTCATATATTTTAAAAATGAAAACACTCAACCATGCATAATTAATTTATACCCTTTGGAAAGAATTTGTATGTATTTATCAAAAAAATAAAAATATTTATTATTTTACATTAATTATATATTTATACAAAATATATTTTTTTAATGAGATGCACTATGATTGTTCGTCAATGGTGTCCGTTTCCGACATGAGTCCGGCACGGACACGCATATGTCCAACACGAAAATAAGAGGCTTATAGCCGCATGCATCGTGATATGTAAGTTAAGTGTAATCCTATAACAATTTTTATCAAGAAACCTTCTTTTATCTACTTATCAATTTTTTTTTTGACTAAAAATAAAAAAATGATTGATAAACTCTACAATTTTGGAATGAAAGGTTGTAGAGATTACAGTTATTTTGATAGTTGACTAATTAGGGTCTGTTTGATATTTGAAACCTATCTAATGTTATTTGATATAGTAGAGTTAGGGTAAAAAAACGAATAAGAATATAATTTTGCATACTCCAATAAAATTTAAAAAATATATCATAACCGGTAATATAAAAAAAACACGATATTATATATAAAAATAAATATTAAATATTTTTATCATATTTTCTAACGGTACGTAGGGTAATTTTTTCACAATTCAAAATAGAGAAGGTTTATTATTAATTAAAGGCTATGCATGGTTTGTGTGAAGAAAACTTGGTGTGACCCTCACTGGCGCCTCCATTGAAACCGCTAGAGAGAGAAAATAAACAAACAATTAAGACTCGTCAAGAGAGAGAAAACAAATAACAAAGAAACTAATTAAGGCAGAGAGAGAGAGAGGGGGGTTGGTCCCCCAAAGGAGTTGGTAACGCAGAGAGAATACAGTGGACAAATGGCGAGGCTTCAATTAATGCAGTGGAACACATGCCACTCCCCTGTGCTTTGGTCTTAGTTGTCACTATACAGTGTAGAGAGAGAGAAGGAGAGAGAGAGAGTTTGCTCATACTATGAATTGGGTCAACGCACACATTTTGTGGGAAAACGTGACGTCGCTACGGTTACAGTTAAGGAATGTAAAAAGGACGCCACGCACTATGCTTACTCAAAAATGTCATATCATATGTCTCTACTGAAAACTTTAATTTAGCTCCCTATAGTTTAGATTGTTTTCAATTTGTTACTTTATAATTTGAAGTATTTTATTGTGCTATATATACCGTGGTTTTATTTTTGTCACACAAGTAAAATATGCGATTTAGTAGATAAAATTTATATAGTAATAATCTGATACTTATTTTTATAAATAATAAAAAAATTCTTAACAGTTGATTGATAAAGAATAAAGATATAATTTTATTTATTAACAGGTTAAAAGATAACTTCATAAAGAGAGTATTTTCGTAATTAAACATCAAAAAAAAAAATTTAAAAAAAAATTAATTAAAATATCTTTCATAAATTTAGTCATTAATTTTGCAATAATTTAATAAGTTTAATTTAAAAAGTTTCTGAATTATAATTTAGGCATTAATTTTTAAAAATTTAGAATTATAATTTAGATATTAATTTAAAGAGTTTTAGAATTACAATTTAGGCATTAATTTAAAGAGTTTAACTTAAAAAAATTTAGAATTATAATTTACGCATTAATTTAAAGAGTTTTAGAATTACAATTTAAACATTAATTTAAGGAGTTTTAGACTTATAATTTAAATATTAATTTAAGAAGTTTTAGAATTACAATTTAGTCATTAATTTATATCAATATTTTTTAAAAAAATTAAACATAGGTTGATATTCAAATTCAGTATATTCAAAATGTTTAAAAAATTTTAAAATTCCTCTAATTTAGCTATTAATTTTGCAATAATTTAAGCATTAATTTTTTAAAAAATTAAAATTATAATTTAGGCATTAATTTAAAAAGGTTTAGAATTAGAATTTAGATATTAATTTAAGTAGTTTAATTTAAAACGTTTTAGAATTAAAATTTATGTAACGACCCGGCCCATGGGAATGTGGATGTGTTTGAGTATATATAAGACATGTACACTAATAATAATAGCTGGACTTAACCATTTGGGTTGTGGGTTGGGCCCAACAAGTTATTATTGCTAGTGGGCCGGGTCGTTACAATTTAGGCATTAATTTAAAGAGTTTTAGAATTACAATTTAGTATTAATTTAAAAAATAAAATAAAATTACAATTTATCCATTAATTTAAAATGTAATAAAATTATAATTTAAATATTAATTAAGGAATATTAGAATTATAATTTAGTTATTAATTTATATTAATATTTAAAAAAAATTGAATGTAGGTTAATAATCAAATTCAACTATTTAATATGTATAAAGAATTTTATAATTTTTCTAATTTATAAATTATTTTTTTATCACGATTCTGAAAAATTTGAAAGTGGATAAATATTTAAATTCAAAATATAATGAAAGTTTTGATTCATATACTTTTTGCAAATTCAGACATTAATTTTACACTAATTTAGCTATTAATTTTAAAAGTTTTTAAATTATAATTTAAAAATTAATTTAAAGAGTTTTAGAATTACAATTTAGACATTAATTTAAAGAGTTTAATTTAAAAAAATTTAGAATTACAATTTAGGCATTAATTTAAAGAGTTTAATTTAAAAAAATTTAGAATTACAATTTAGGCATTAATTTAAAGAGTTTTAGAATTACAATTTAGACATTAATTTAAAAAAATTTAGAATTACAATTTAGGTATTAATTTAAAGAGTTTTAGAATTATAATTTATGTATTAATTTAAAAAGTTTTATAGTTACAATTTAGGCATTAATTTAGAGAGTTTAATTTAAAAAAATTTAGAATTATAATTTAGGCATTAATTTAAAGAGTTTAATTTAAAGAATTTTAAAATTATAATTTAGGCATTAATTTAACGAGTTTTAGAATTATAATTTAAACATTAATTTAAGAACTTTTAGGATTATAATTTAGTCATTAATTTATATCAATATTTAAAAAAAAAATAAACGCAGGTTAATATTCAAATTCAACATATTTAATATGTTTAAAGAATTTAAAATTCCTCTAATTTAGCCATTAATTTTTCACTAATTCAATTTTATTCTTAGAATAAAATTATATGTGCTAAATTAATTTAAATTTTAATAGTATAAATATTACAATTTAGCCGTTAATTTAAGAAGGTTTAGAATTTCTCTAATTTAGGCATTAATTTATATCAATATTTTTTTAAAAAATTAAATATTGGTAAATATTTAAATTCAAAATATTTAATATGTTTAAGGAATTTAATTTTTTTTTATTTAAACATTAATTTTGTATCAAAATTTAAGAAAATTTGAATATGCTTAAATATTTGATTTAATGGAAATATATGGTATAATTCAAATTTATTCTTAGAATAGAATTGTAAGGGCTAAATTAATTCAAATAAATAGTAAAATTTGATCTTTTATAATAATAAGATTATATATTATAATTTAAAATATAAATTAAAAATAAATTTATAGTTTCGCAACCTGAACGGTATATAAAAACCTCCTATAAGTTTAAATAGTATAGTGCAATTTAAACAGAATAAATTTTTGACTATATAATTTAAAATTTAAGCTTATAATAAATCTCCAAGGAGTGTTAATAAAGTAAATAAAATTAGGACCATAAAAAAATTAGATAAATCTTTATGAAATAATTTTATATTATTTGTATGTTTTATCAATTTGATCATTCTAATTGAGTTAATTTATTAAGTTGGTTTTGATTTTTACCTTTAAAATTTTTTTGTATTTAATCGATTTTTAAAATTTTAGTTCCTTACCTTTTAGTTTGCAATTAGCTTCATGAATGATTTAAAAATTAGATTGAAATTTAATCAAAAAAGTAATCTAATTTTTTTATAAAAACAAAATTAGAAATTAGTAGGATCCTAAATTTTAATTCCTAAAAATAATTTAAATTTTAATATAGTTTCCTAAAATTAAAATAATTTACAATATGTAAACAATTAAATAAAAAAAATTAAAAAATTATCATTTAAGACCCTAACTACCTACAACAAAAACGATATATAGCGACACTTTTAAGTGACCGTACATGTCAAAAAAGGTGCTGCTGGCTAACTTACCAACACTTTTAAAAAGTCACACTTTTAAAAAGTGTTGCTATATGCGGGGTCGCTAGGTATATAGTGACAGTTTTTAAGAGTGTCGGTATAATCTAAAATAAGTGCTGCTAAATTACCGACGCTTGTTTAAGCTTTTAGCAGCACATAAAAATACTACAAAATGATAATCTAAAAACACTTTTTTTTTTAATTTCAGTGATACTTAATAAATGTCCCATTTTTAAAAAAATTATTCTATTTTTGTTGATACGTAACATTTTTTAAAATATAATACCACTCTATGATAACTTATTATCATTAAGCATACTTAGCATATCGTTAATTTGATTTGTCTTGATTTTAATTAACAAAAGAAAATATAAAAAAAATTTTATAGTTATACTAATTAACACCAAAATATCTCAAAGTAGTATATGCATATCTTTAAATGAGTATTTAGTCACTAAATTACAGTACCAACAAATGCAATTTTTTTAACTCAGGAGAAAAATAAATGAGAACAAAAAGTAAAAATATCATATCAGATCTAGTCTTAATGAGCATCGCAATTAAGATGTTGAACCTGCAAATTCAATAATACTCAAGTTAATAATAGATTAGTCGAATAATCTTTTAACATAAAAATTAATTAAGATAAGTTTAATGTTTACCAGATGGGCAATGAGATTGTGGATGAATATTATGAGCGCTAAATGCGTCTGAAACCTAAAATAATATGTTTTCTAGTATTAGATTATCATTTCATCCTAAAAAAGAGTATTACTTGACAATGAGTAAGACATTATTAAAGTGAAAGATTATCAAACTCAAAATACAATTTGATACATGCATCTTTATTTGGTATATAAATTTATGCAAGAAAAAAAGAACTTACAACTTTTTTAGAGCGTTTAAGCCTTTTAAGCTTTGAGTTATCCTGTGCGCTTGAGAGCTGTAGAAAAAAAAAAAAAACCCATCTAGTTATCTTGTGCCCTTTTATGCTATGTTTTATCTCAAAAAAAAAACCCATCTAGTTATCCTGTGCCCTAAACCACCCCCCCAAAAAAAAGTGGGGCGTGGGGCGTGGGGCATCACAGTAGTAATCCGACATTATCTACCTCCAATCTCTCGCAGCTGCAACATTGCGAGTTCCATCCTTTTGAAGTGAAGGACAATATTTTTGGTGCCAAAAAGGATGCTCTCTATACTCAATTTGACCAGTTATACTTGCCGGTATCTGCAAAAATTTATATTTAGACCTCTAAATAGTTCAACAAGCAAATATTTGAGGATTAGAGGGATTCTAAAAGCTGGAGGTACTTACATAGTTTTCACAAACATCGCATTTCGGGAAATTCTTTCTGAAGCAGAAATCGTGATACAAGTGATCCCCGTGCACGCGGAACTATTGGAAGAAGATGTACATGTTAGTTTTATGATGATTTAGAAATAATTAGATGATTGGCTAGTTATCGATCGTCCTCGTTGTCGGATATTGGAATGTCACAAGCGTAACATCAAAAACACTCTGGATGCCAAGCAAATTCCATGTAGCTAGGATAGTATCCGTAACCAATCTCATTTTTGCATCTAGCACATATCCTACATAAATCTAGAAAAAAAAAAAAACAATTCAATTAAATATCCATTTTCAACATTGTTGTATAACAAGAGACTTGTTATATGACATGAGTATTACTCACTCGATCAACATTGTAATTACAAATGCAGCTCATGTATAATTCATTTTCGACGTTGCTGTATCGCCTGAGCGCCATTTTACATATAGCAAAGAATCATATTTAACAATTATAATTGATGCATGAAACTTGATAACAGTTGAAGGAAAAGTGACTTTTACAGATGAAAATGAAATTTTATTCATAGTCATCAAATCGATCAGCTCAAGATGCAAATACCTGAGGTCGGCAGGAGGAGGCGAGTACGGGATTGGTTGATATGCGCTTTTGGTTTGACGAGGAAGAGACTCGGCACTCATACTCTCTTGCAAAGCCCTCGCGAGCTGCTCGTCTTCTTCAAAATGAGTATCACCTGAAGCAAATTAGAAATACAATATCACAAAGTGTTGAATCCTTTTGTCGAAATTTTGTGTTTAAAATCATGTAACAGATAATAAGATAGAGTTGATGAGCATAATATATACCAACCAATTGCCTTCCCTATTTGTTGTTCTTCTTCTGCTAAAGATAGAGCAATAGCATGATCGATATCTCCGTATTCGCATCCTGATTGTCCATCCATCAGTTATTTTGAAGACTAGTAAGAGTAAAGCTCACAGTAAAGAATCAAATGGAATAATTTATAGATCACAAAGCTACAACATATATATATATACATTAAGAATTGTAGGAAAATAAGTGTCGAACTTGACGGAGCCTTCGGCCTCGCCGGCGACGACCTTGTGCGGTGAAGGGGTCACCAACTCGCCGGCGACGAGATCGGCTACAAAGGGTTCGCCGGCGAAGAGATAGGCGGTGAAGGGCTCGCCGGCGAGGAGATCGGCGGTGAAAGGATCACCGGCGAGGAGATCGGCGGTGAAGGGCTCGCCGGCGAGGAGATCGGCGGTGAGGAGCATTTCGTCGTGGAAGAGAGAGGGTTTAGGTGGAATGAAAGAGAGAAGGGGGGTTTAAGTTGGGGCTATGGAGAAAGAGAGGGGAGGGGATGAGGGTTTAAGTTAATTTTTAAAATTATATTTAAATTATAAATTATTTATAAATTTAATTTTAAATTATAAGCTTAAATAAATATTATTTTAATTTTATTTTGAAAAGTATAAATTATTAGTTAAATCTAATTTATTTTAATGTTATAAATCTATCTGAAATTCGACGATTTCGTTTGTGTCCATGTTGGCGATTTATGATGTGAATTCGGCGTAAAATTATATAAAAATAAATATTATATAAAAATTAAATGAAAATTTTATTTTAAATTTTTAAAATTTTTAATTTTAAAATTATAAATTTTAGAATCATAAAATTTGACCAAAAAAAAGTTTATGATAAAAAGAGTTTTGATAAAAAAAAAAAATAATAATAAAAATATTTTGATAGTTTATATGGCGACACTTTGTAAAGTGTCGAAATTTATATTATAATAACGACGCTTATATAAAGCGTCGTTCAAAAAGCGTCTTTAAACTAACAGTTCTTTGAAGAGAGAGCTATATATATATAGAGAGAGAGAGAGAGAGAGGAAATGAGGGCATCAGATTTTGGGGGAGATGGGGTTTGGGCTTTAATTTTGGGGGAGAAGGTGGGGATTTGTCGAATATGGATTTTGGGCTAAAATTTGTGGTTGGTGTGTGGTGGGTTGAATAGCAATAAATATTTTTTTTTGGTTGAGTTTAAATTTGGGTATTGATTTATAAATGAGATACTTGTATAAAAGTATCCCAACAATGTGTCGCTATAATCTTATTATGTTGTAATGACTAAATTAGAATATTTAAAATTTTTAATCTTTCTAAAAATAAAAATTCTACTAAATTAAATCTTTAAAATTTATAATATTTACAAAAATAAAAACTCTCAAAATAGAGATAAAATTACTTAATTATTTCTAAATTAAAAGAACAAAATACTCTTTTTTTTGGGTACCTGATAACTGGTACCTCTTGTTGGATTATGTAAAATCATGTTTCGAATCGATATCACGATATTCAACTCCGCGACGGATTGAATATGTTAGATTTGATCCTAATTTGATCCAATCTTATTCCTAAAGATTAGGGATGATTTAGGAATATTTTAAAGAGGGTATCGACGACGAATTGTAAATTCGGATAGACGGTGGAGATCGTTTTCTATTAGAATTAGGTTTTTAGAGTTATATTAACTGTTGTGATTCATCTTTTATTTTTTGGGGTTTCATTGAAAAATCCTAATTTAGAAGAAAAATGTGGAGAGTCTTTGTGAGAGGGTTTCTTTTAATCCAATTTTACTCATTATACTTTTGTGTCGTGGATTAATTGAAGAACGCATTAAGGTGGTCTTGCCCGTGGACGTAGGTTGCATATTGTTGGCCGAACCACGTAAATCTTGTGTCCTTATATTATTTTATTCGTTTTATTTGTTTAGTTATTCTCGTGTTTATTTTCTACGATCGTTCTCGTCTATTTTCATCTACGAAAGATTCTGTTTCCGCTGCGCTCGTGTGCTGTGTGGGTTGAGATGTGCTCGGTAACCCCACGATCGGTTTTCCCCTTCACCTCTCTCAAAGTGATCTGCTATTAAATGAATGGTAACTAAAATAAAAAAGTATAAAAATATTACTCAAATTTATAAACGATATGATAGTAAATTAATATAGTTTACAAATCATAAACCGGCAAATTATAACATTTTCATACATAAACTATTTTTTGAAATACAAGCTATATATTAATTTAATCTTCTATTTAATGGCAGGTTTGAATAACGGAGATAAAAGTAAAAGCAAAGTGAAATACTTCAAACCAAATTAAAAATGCGTAAAATAATATAAGGGCGTATTGAAAATTTTCCAATATCATTATGCACCAGAATAGTACATCAAATATTTACCAAGGTAATGTTTAGTAGATCCTTTGGAATATCGCCACTATGACAATTTTTTATATGCTTAGAACTAATTAAGGATTTTGATTTTTCACTTCTCAATTTTTTTTATATTTATAATTTAGTAGGTTAGTATATTTTTGCTTTCAAGATGTATGGCTTAAAAGATTAAATATGATATTCTATTTCAAACATTATATATCAAATATTTTAAGGTTTTTCAGAGGTATACTAGATAAGATATTTCCAACATCTGAACAAAATTATATTTTTAATTATTTTTTTTTGAAATATAATAAATTTTTTTATAAATAAAAAAATATTATTCTACTAAATCATAAATGTTAAGATATTTTAGTTTGATTCGGGAATAAAACTAGGATAAAAAAAAATTATTCTCACTATTCTGTCAAACGGTGTATTTTTTTGCCAAGATATTTTTATCTCGGTCAAAACTTACTATTTCCTATTATTCTGAAATAGCTTAGGATAAATCATTCCTCCCTTTTGGTGGAATAGTACTATTCCAAAACTTTATTAAAATTATAAATTGAATTAAAACTAAATTATATAAAAATAATTTATAATATATTATAATAAATTATTTTTATTATAAAATTAATAATTATATATATATATATATATATATATATATATATATATATAGTAGAGCTTTTATACTTTTAAAAGTACAAGCACATTTATACTTATGAATTTTTTATCATTAAATTTATATTGGAATTTGTGCTTTTTGATTTTATCTTTCTCTCTTTTTAGTTGACTTTACAAAAACATAAATCCCAATACAAATCCAATAACAAGTATATATATATATATATATATATATATATATATATATATATATATATATATATATATATATATATATATATATATATATATATATATATATATAGAGAGAGAGAGAGAGAGAGAGAGAGAAAGAGAGAGAGAGAGAGAGAGAGTGAGTTTGGCTACTATGCTATCGATAGCACCAAGCATTTGGTGCTATCAAGTTTTCTATCCTTAGATCAACCCATTTGATTATTTTTATCCGTTAGATTTTACTATTTTTCCAACCACGTATTAAATCAAAGAGGTCAACTATCATCTCAACTACACATTTTTTGATCCAAGGTTAAAAATTTAATCGCACCAATGATTTGGTGCTATTAACAGCATTATATATATATATATATATATATATATATATATATATATATATATATATATATATATATATATATATACTAGTGTAGTGACCCGCGCGATGCAGCGGACAGATATTATTATAACTAAACTTATACCCAATCTATCACAATAATATAAACAAATTGTTCTAAGATCTCGATTAGATCAATCCAATATCAAATCACGAAATGAAATCATACTACGACGAATTTGGGGCACTCACCAGGATTTCGCCATTTTAGAAGAGGTTGGAGATGAGCACCAAAAATTCGAAGAATCTCTTGGGGGTGAAAAATTCTGAGGCGAAATACCAAAATACCGCCGTGCGCACGATCCCCGCCACGGTTTGCCCGAAGCCGCCCTCCGCGGCCTCCCCACTCTCGGTGCTGATGGTCGTGGCCTCTGCCGCCGTGGTGGTCGCCGCTGCCACCGCCTATACCTCAAGAATTTGAATTTATCGACTTCTCTAAGAGGTTAAACCTCGAAAACGTGATAGAGAGGATATGTGAATGGAGAGAGATAAAAGTGGGGTTTGAGAAAGAGAGTGGGGGAGAAGATGAGGGGATGTCGGGTGAGAAATTAATAAGAGTGGGGAGAAGATGAAGAGATGTCCGGTGAGAAAAAAAAAAAGACGGTAAATAAGAAAAAAAAGAAAAAAAAATCTCTTTCTCTTTCTCTCACTCTCTCTCTCTTTCTCCCAACTCTCTCCAGGCACACACACACTCTCTCTCTCTCTCATGGGGAAACGTAAAAGAGGATAAATGAGGGGGTATACAATGAGTAAGAGATGAGGGAAAGTGAGGGGGTGTACGTTTTAGAATGACATGATACATGGGTAATTAATTGGAGCTAATTAATTGGGATAATATTAAACCATGAAGGAAAGAGTGAAGGAAATTAATTGGAGCTAATTAATTGAGGTAATATTAAGCCATGAAGAAAAGAGTGAAGGAAAGAAAAATTAAACCATGAAGGAAATGTTGACATGTGGCAAAAATTAGGAGGAATCATATATAGGTATAGATAGTAGAACTTATATGCTTGTGAAAGCCCATCATGCTTGTGAATTTTTTATCATTGGATTTGTATTGGGACAATCCCAATATAAATCACAAGCATGATGAGCTTGTGCATTTAAAAGCATATAAACTCTACTATATATATATATATATATATAGTCCGGCTACTATATTATTAATAGTACCAAATTATTGGTGCTATTAAGTTTTCTACCCTTAAATCAACATCTTTAATCATTTTCACCCGTTAGATTTTACTATTTTCCTAACCACCTATTAAACCCAAGAGACCCACTATTATCTCAACAACACATCTTTTAATCCAAGGGATAAAAACTTAATTGCACCAATGACTTGATACTATTAATAGTATTCCAGCCTAGCTATATATATATATATATATATATATATATATATATATATATATATATATATATTATAATAAATTATACTTAAATATTATAATATTTTTTTTTATAAATTATTATTATATCAAAAAATTTTATTAAATTATATTTTATTTCAAATTTAATCATCATTTTTTTTCACTATTTTTTACTATTTTATAAAATTAATCAAACATAATTTTAATTTTCTTTTTAAAATAGTAGCAGAATTACGAACCAAACACAATTTTATTTTTATTTCTGACTATCTCAAAACAATAAATTATCACGTGAATGAAAAAAACTTATCCTAATGTTTATTATTTCCCAACCAGACGAGTCTAATAATATTAATGTTGAGCAGTGGAGAGGTTAGATGCGGAGAGATTTAATTAATTGATTTATACACGGATTCCAATTTTAAAGAGTTCCCCATGAATTTGCATACAAATCGTTAGAGAGCACTCCAAGACTTACACATTGATAAATTCACATAGCTAGCTAGCACTCTCACTGCATGCATAAACTAATTAAATTTTTCTATAATATAAAATCTTATATGCCACTAATATATGAGCACAATATTTTTTGATGAGTCGTGCAAAACATATATCAATATTTTTTAATGAGTTGTACAAGGAAGAGATATTTTTGATGAGTCTAGATATTCTTGTAATTCTCTTCCTTGTATTTGTTGTGTCTAGATTAGTGGAAAACATATTAAGGTATTGTTTGGCTTATATTCTAGAAAAATGATTTCTGTATAATTGATTTTGGCACGAAGAATTGATTTTGTTTAAAAGTGGTAGTGCGTTTGGCTGAGAGTAGATAAAAAGTGATTTTTCTGAAATAATTTTTAAAGTTGTTTGGCAAAAAATTTTCTTTATTTGTAAATATTAATTTTTTTCTAAATTTTATTTTAAAATAATTTAAATTTTGAATTTAAATTTAAATTTGCATAAATAATTTAAAATTTGATATTTTTATTTAAAATATAAATGTGAAATTTGAAAATTTAAAATTTAAATTTAAAATTTTTAATTCAAAATTTAAATTTCAAATTTCAAATTTCAAATTCAAAATTAAAATTTAAATTTAAAAATTAAATTTTAATTTCAAAATTTGAAATTTAAAATTTGAAAATTTAAATTTTATCATAAATTTGAAATTTAAAATTTCAAATTATAAATTTTGAGATTTGAAATTTAAAATTTAATTTTAAATTGAAATTAAATATCTAAATTTAAAATTTTAAAATTAAAATTTAAAAATTAAAATTAAAAATTTTAAAGATCAAATTTAAAATTTAATTTAACTTTAATTTTTAAATCTAAAATCAAAATAAAAATTTAGAATTTGAATTTACAATCAGAATCAGTTTTCAAGAAGCAGATTTTAACTGCTTCTGATTTTGGCCTCGAAAATTAGAAAACTAATTTTAAAAATCAGCATTAGCTTTTAAAAATTTAGTTATCAAATGCTCTATTGGGATGAAAATTTGGACCAAATATCACTTTTCAAAAGCGAGGTTAAACAACCCCTATGTCTTACTCGTGGACATAGATCATCACACTGTTGGCCGAACCACATAAATTTCTTGTGATTTTTTGTTCTTTACTATTTTATTATTCTCGTACTTATTTTCTATGATTGTTCTTCTTTATTTTCTAGATTCTATGTGGATTTAATTTGATGTGTAGTCAGCAATCGCTCAATCAGTTTCTTCATATATTGCTAAGGACAAGCCAAGATTCTAATTTTAGGAGAGCCAAAAATGAATTATACAAAATATATTAATTTTTAAAAAATATTAATAATATATATATATAAAATTTATTTTTGAATTTTTAATATTTTTTTTTTTTAAAAAAGAATAGAGTATAATTGTCTTTACCATTAAAATATTAATGATTTAGAGATTTACAAAAAATTTATGTCAAAAAATCAAGTATTAAGATCTAGTATAATTTGCAAATCAAATATTACGATATATCAGAAAAATCAAGTATTAAAATCTAATATAATTTATAAATTAAGTATTACGGTACGTTGGAGTCAATTAAACTAGTATTTTGTGGCCCATAAGGCAACATTATTTTTTAAAGAGAGAAATCATTTTGGCCCTAAAGTTTATACTTTTTTAATTTTTTTAATAACTTAATAATAAATTTTTATATAATTTTAAAAATATTGTGAGGTGTCATTGCTATTGTGGGCCTCCACATGGCTCCATTGCATTTAGTTTCATAAGGCTTTAAAACACAATTAAGTTTATCTTTTTTATATTCTAATATGTAAAAAAGAGTGATAAAAGTTAGAGAAATACTCCGTACTTAATTTTATAAATAATAAAAAAATCTTAACCCTTTATCAATAAAGTGTAAAAGTGTTATTTTATATTTTAACAGATTAAAAAGTAACTTCATAAAGAAAATATTTTCATAATAAAATATAACAAAATTTAAAGAAATTTTAATTGATATGCTTTCCAAAAATTTAGTCATTAATTTTACAATAATCTAAGCATTAATTTAAAAAATTTTAGAATTACAATTTAGGTATTACTTTAAAAAAATTTAAAATTACTATTTAAGCATTAATGGAAGATGTTTTTAGATTTACAATTTAGACATTAATTTATATCAATATTTTTTAAAAATTTGAATATAGGTAAATATTCAAATTCAACTTATTTAATATGTTTAAAAATTTTAGGATTCTACTAATTTAGACATTAATTTTGTATCACTAATTTTAAAAATTTGAAAGTGGGTAAATATTTAAATTTAGCATATACATTTGAAAGTGGGTAAATATTTAAATTTAGCATATAATAAAAGTTTTGATTGATATACCTTCCACAAATTTAGATATTAATTTTGCACTAATATAAACATTAATTTAAAAAATTTTAGAATTACAATTTAGGCATTAATTTAAAGAGTTTTAGAATTACAATTTAGATATTAATTTAAGAAGTTTTAGAATTACAATTTAAGCATTAATTTATAACAATATTTTTTTTTTAAAAAAATTGAATATAGGTAAATATTCAAATTTAACATATTTAATTTGTTTAAAGAATTTTAGAATTCCTTTAATTTAGATATTAATTTTGTATCACTATTTTAAAAAATTTGAAAATAGGTAAATATTTAAATTCAACATATTGAAAGTTTTAATTGATATACTTTTCACAAATTTAAACATTGATTTTGCACTAATTTAGGTATTAATTTAAAAGGTTTTAGAATTACAATTTAGACATTAATTTTAAAAGTTTTAGAATTATAATTTAGACATTAATTTAAGGAGTTTTAGAATTATAATTTAGGCATTAATTTATATCAATCTTCTAAAAAAAATTTAAATATAGGCAAATATTCAAATTTAACATATTTAATATGTTTAAAAATTTTTAGAATTTTTCTAATTTAGATATTAATTTTGTACCACTATTTTAAAAAATTTGAAAGTGGGTAAATACTCAAATTCTACATATTTAATATGATTAAGAAATTTTAGAATTTCTCTAAACATTACTTTTGTATCATTATTTAAAAATATTTGATTTAATAGAAATATATGATATAATTCAAATTTATTCTTAGAATAGAATTGTACAGACGAAATTAATTCAAATTTTAACAGTAAAAATATTATAATTTAGACATTAATTTCAGAAGGTTTAGAATTATAATTTAGGGATTAATTTAAGGAGTTTTAGAATTCCTCTAATTTAGGCATTAATTTATATCAATATTTAAAAAAAAATTAAATATAGGTAAATATTCAAATTCAGCATATTTAATAATTTAAATAATTTTAGAATTTCTCTAATTTAGAAATTAATTTTACATCACTATTTAAATTTTTTTGAATATGGTAAAATATTTGATTTTATAGAAATATAGGATATAATTCAAATTCATTCTTATAATAGAATTGTATGGGCTAAATTAATTTAAATTTCAATAAAAAAATATTAAAATTTAGACTTTAATTTATGAAGTTTTAGAATTATAATATTAAATATTTAAAATTTGAATATTTAAAATTACTTAATTAAATGGAAATTCTCACTAAATTTGCATATTGAAAATTTATAATCTTACCAAAAATAAAAACTCTCAAAGTAGAGATAAAATTACTTAATAATCTCTAAATTAGAAGAACAAAATATTTTTTTTTTAGGTACCTAGTAATTGATACTTCTCTGAAAGTGACCTGCATTAAACTAAAAAGTAATTAAATCTGGGCCATTAAATAAGAATGAATGGACAACGTTCAGAAAAAAAAATATAAGTGCATTGCTCTAAAAATATATAATAAATAATTAAAATATATTAATACAAAAAAAAAATTATTTTTTTTCATAATATATCACCAAATATTGATACATATTGATACAATATAAAATGTATCATATTCTATCGTACCAGCAACCCTAATTTTTTGGTTCAAGGTGTGAAAGAGCAACATTTCAAATTTATACGTTATAGTATCAAAAAATTTCCAAATTTACTATTTCTGATAAAGTGGTTTTATTTAGCAACAATGGCGAGAGTACACACAAAAAGGAAAATTTTAAAAAAGAAAAAGCTATAAACATTAAACATGTATAGATATGGAAAAGAGTTTTTGCTCAAAATAAATGATACAGTTTTTGAGAGGATCACTGATATTATTATTTTTTAAATACTAATTAATCATCTTATAATTGTTAAATTTTGAGTAAAATATATAACCTTCAAATACTAATAAATCTTTTTGTTCATAGTAATATTTTCATTATATATTGTTAATGAATTAACAAATTTATATAACATATCAAAATACATATATAAATAAATAAAAAACCTGGGTATCAAAAGTGTCAATATATTATCAATAATATACTGGAGTACTATTTTGAGAGACAAAACTCAAAAGCATCTATTATTAAGTAAAAATATATTCCTAGAGCTTGCATGAATTAGTTGCAAAAACATTTACTTCTCTATCTCTTAGAAATGAGATGATAGCTAAATTAAGAAGCTGCTTGGGTAGATATAATTATAAATATAGTAAATCTTGATATATATACATGCTGTGATATATATATATATATATATATATATATATATATATATATATATATATATATATATATATATATATATATATATATAGAATACTATTAATAATACCAAGTTATTGTTGTTATTAAGTTTTTAACCATTGAATTAAAATATGTGTGGTTGAGATGATAGTGGGCCCCTTGGGTTTAATAGGTGGTTGAGAAAATAGTAAAATCTAACGGGTGAAAATAATTAAATGGGTTGATCTAAGGGTAGAAAACTTGATAGCACCAAATGCTTGATACTATCGATAGTATAGTAGCCGGACTATATATATATATATATATATATATATATATATATATATATATATATATATATATATATATATATATATATATATAGAGAGAGAGAGAGAGAGAGAGAGAGAGAGAGAGAGAGAGAGAGAGAGAGAGAGAGAGAGAGAGTAGAGCTTATATACTTTCAAAAGCACAAGCACAATTATGCTTGTGAATTTTTTATCATTAGATTTGCATTGAGATTTGTGTTATTAGACTCTCTCTTTCTCTCTCTTTAGTTGATTTTATAATAGCACAAATCACAATATAAATCTAATGGTAAAAAATTCACAATCATAATTGGGCTTGTGCTTTTAAAAGTATATAAGCTCTATTATATATATATATATATATATATATATATATATATATATATATATATATATATATATATATATATATATATATATATATATATATATATATATATATAGCAATTTTAATTACATATATATCTTATTTGGTTGAATGTACTTGAAAACACTGCAACGACAAATAATTTTCGATTGTATTAAGCTGAAAAGTATATTTGTAAAGTTTTATCATTTTATGTTTTTCATGGATTCGCTAATCAACCCCTTTCAGGCAACATTCATTAAAGGGCGTTCTATACTAGACAATTTTTATTCTGCACACATTCTTACTCATCACCTTCACTCCACCAAACAATAGGCTGCACTTCTGAAGATCGATTTTGAGCGGGCTTTTGACCACATTAATTGGCAATTCCTGTTGGAACTTCTGCAGGCTAGGGGGTTCAACGCTAATTGGATTAGCTGGATTTCAAATCTGCTCCATTCGTCTTCTGCGGCGGTGCTTCTTAATGGCGTTCCGGGCAAACGTTTCCCTTGTAAACGGGGGCTGCGACAGGGGGACCCACTCTCGCCTCTTCTCTTCATTCTTTGTATTGATGTGCTTTTCAGAATGCTTCAAGCGACATCCTTTAGCTTATCGCTTCCTGTCTTAGGGGTTGGGGATGTCAAGATCTAGACCCTTCAATTCGCCGACGATCTACTTTTTTTTTTTTATGTGACTCCAAGGTCGGCTGGGGCAATTAAGCAGGTTTTGGACGTCTTTTCTTTGATATCAGGACTCAAGATCAATTACGATAAAAGTTTCTTGATTCCGATCAACCCGACGGTGCCAAATGCTTCGGCCCTTGCCAGCCTCTTTGGCTGTACACTGCTCGGGTTTCCTTTTAACTATCTGGGCCTACCTCTCTCTCCAAAGGCGCTTCGCAAATCCGACTATTTGATGCGTATCGAGAAACTAGATAACAGACTAGCGGGCTGGAAGGCACTCACGCTCTCAAAGGGAGGTCGTCCTGTTCTGCTTAATTCTGTCTCACTAGCATTCCTTCTTATTTTTGCTCGATCTTTAGGCTTCCGATTTGGGTTACAAACTCCATTAATAGGATCCGTCGAGGCTTCTTTTGGAAAGGAAAGAAACTACTCACCGGATTTCACTGTCTTGTCAAATGGGGGCAAGTTTGTCGCCCCAAAAGGCTTGGCGGAGTAGGGATCCGAAACCTCTGATCCATGAATTCTGCGTTGTTGATGAAGGGACTTTGGAATTTCTACAGTTCGAGATCTTTACCATGGGTGCGCCTTTTGATTCAGAAGCATTACAGATTTAGATCACCTGCGGCGGCCATCACAGCGCCTATTGGGTACTGTCGCATGTGGAAAGGAGTCCTCAGTACGTCCTCGCCTTTTCATACATCCGTTCTTTTCTCTCTTGGGAACGGATCTTTGGCAGCTTTTTGGAGCACGAGATGGAGTGGGGAGTGCTTATTGCGCAATAGCTTTCCAATTCTGTATGCTGGATCTAACCTTAAACACTTGTCGGTCAAAAATTGGATGCGCCGCTTTGCCACTACGAGTAACTTCGGATACCGCCAGACTCTTAGTTGGGTGGAACAACAAGAACTGGGACAGTTTCGCAACCTGATCGATAGTGTAATACTCAATGAAGATACGGACTCAATTACATGGAGATGGTGTAGTAATGGTAAGTTCTCTGTCGGCAGCGCCTACAACTTTATTTCTTTCGACGGAGTCGATGACCGCAAAATTAACCACCTTTGGTCGATCAAAATACCACTCATAATAAAAGTATTTCTTTGGTTGGCAGCAAGATATAGACTTCTAACTGCTGATTTGCTCGCTAAGCGCGGTTGGCATGGTCCTTCGATTTGTGTGTTATGTGGTACCGATGAAGAGAATTTGGATCACCTTTTTCTCCGCTGTCCTTTTGCTAGGTCTTTGTGGGATCGGCTTCTTCAGAGTTTTCCAATTACAAGACATCGACTGCGCAGCGATACAGGCGATATTGTAGTTAGATGGAAGAGAGCTAGGTTGTCTCTGTCGGCTCATTTACAGGGTACTTTCGATATTTGGTTTTCAGCTGCGTGTTGGGAGTTATGGAATGAAAGGAACAGAAGAATTTTCGACAACACCTCAACCTCGAGTGATGTCTACGGAAGAAGAGTGGGCAGCACTGCGAAGTTCTGGATTTTTGCACTGGGTGCTTAAGCAGGCGACTGGACAGAATTTCCCATCTTCTCCGGCGGAAACTTCTTGCCTTCTTTATGTCTTACTCTGGTTCTTACTTGGGAGGGTATCACTGTTTCGGCAGTTGTGTTTACAGTAGCAAGGCGCTAATTAAATAATAGGTGGCCATACAACAAGAGAAAGGGGATGTTTACTACAAGACTCTTAACTGCATAGCACCGATATCAACACTGTCAACCTTTGGAGATATGCGTTTCGGGTTTAATTTGTTGATTTCTTAACTTCTTCGTCATTCTGTGGATAAATCTGGTTCGGGTATTTTTCTTTTTCTGTTGGCTGCGGCTCCTGATTTCCTTCATCCGCGTACATCGACTCCTCTAGTTTTAGTCGTTTGCTCTTGGGTATATCTGGTTTTATTATGGGGTGGGATGTATGCAATCGGTTGTTGTTGTTTTTGTTGTTGTTGTTGTTGTTGTTTTTGTTGTGTTCCCCTTTGCCTTCTGGGCACTGAGCCAACTTCTTGTACTGGGTTTTCCCCATCTTTGCAACTCCTCTTGTACTGTTGTCAAATAGGGTTTAACCTTGTTTAATAAAAAAAAAAGAAAAAAATAGTGAGATTACTTTAAATATAGAGAGAAAAAATATTTTATATTTAAAATATAATTAGGAAGGTAAGCTTAATTTTCGTTAAAGTTAAATCTTTTCAACTGTTGCTGCTGTTGTTGGAAGGATGACTAAGTTGGTTGTAGTTCCAAGTTGAGTACGGTCAATTTAGGCATAGTTTCAACTATTATAGTTTTGAGCCTTCTTACACAGTTCTTATTGAAGGAGTTGGATTCAAATATATCAAATCAAATATCTAATATGCATCTATATGCAATTAATATGCAACCAAACGGCACCTAATAGCATTTTTGGTAGAAAATTATGCGATAAAGAGATGATGAAACCCATGAAAGTTAAGCCACACGAAATTTGATTTGATCGAATCCCCCTCTTTCAAAATTTTGGCCCAATCAATCCCACTGGGCCAAATCGGATCCTAAAAATTAAAACCCCCAATAAAACACACACCGGGTCTGAGTTTTCACCTCCTCAACCCAACCGAATCCGATCTTTGCTTAAAAAAATAAAAATAAAAATAAAAATAAAAATAAAAATGGACTAGGCTTGGGCAGTTGGGCCGTGCCCAGTTTATGCCTACGTAGGCCGAAGAACATATTTCAAAATCATAGTCTATTGGACGGCTGAGATTGAGAGGTGATAGTACTCGCCCCGAAACCCTAATCCTAGTACTATAAAAGGGAACGTGGCGGCGCGAGAAGGGTTCTTCTTCGTCTGGTTCCCACGAGGTATCGCCGTTTGCGAAGAGCAAACCCTACCCTTTCGCAATGGTGCGCATTAAAAACTCCTCCTATGTCTCGATTCGTTCTCGATCTGGTTCATTGATTCATGTTTAAATCATGTATATGTTCGATCCCTTTGGTTAATTAGGTTAGTTTGTTTCCATCTTAGCTGCTAGTGTTTGTGACTGTTTGAGAAGATTAGGGTTTGGTTCGGGCGTTTGAATGTGAATTAAAGTGTTGAGAATCGGGATATTAGATGAAAACCTAGTCGATTATTGATGTGGTTTTTTTAGGGTAAAAATTAATTTTTTTAGGGCATTTCTTTGTGTTCATTTGTGTTGATTTATATGCTTTTGATGGAAAATTAGATGCTTAGGTAGTTGTAGATGATGATGTAAATTGTAAATCATTTTAATGTAAATAGGTGATTGTTCATTTTTGCTATAGGGTATAGTGTTGTTCGATGAAGTGCTTTATGATTAGAGTAATTCGGAGAAACACTATATAATGTACCCCTTTTTTTTTTGCACTAGCATCAGAACCACCAGATTGGAGGTTCTATTTTTGAGGCTCAAATCTCATTTCTAACTTCCATGGAATATCATAATTATCTTTGGCAAACACTGTTATAGGCTGCTTCTACTGATAGCAGAAACAAAAGCAGGGTCAAATTGGCGCTTATAAATTAATTACTCGAATAAGAATTTATTTGCTTTCCTTTTGTGGTAATTGGAGAAAACCTATTTGCCTGGATTGTATTTAAGACATGCAGTTTAGTACTTCTGCATAATTGTCCTTCGAAATTCTGGGAGTTTGTCTCTTGGAAAAGGAATCTACATTTCTCTTTAGCTATCACTTGTTAAATTCATCAAACCAAACTTTGAACTAATCTTATGGGTGCATAATTTCTTTCGTATGATCTCATCTTCTAGATTGTAGTATTGATAATCGGATATCTAGGATACTGTTTGTTATTAGTATTATGTCGATATAATTTTCGTGAACTATTATGTTGACATAGTCTATAAATATTTATTAATAGTTATCTTTTATAAGACGTGATTTTTAATACTTCAATGGCTTATTTGTTAATCTATGATTTTAACGCAGACGAAGCGCACCAAGAAGGCTGGAATTGTTGGCAAATATGGTACTAAATTGCTCAAAGATGTCTTGTTTTTTTTCCCCTAAATTCCTCTAAGCTTCTGTTGCTGGTTATGTTCATCTACTCATTTGCCTTTACCTTCGAATCCAGGTACCAGATACGGTGCTAGTTTGAGAAAGCAAATTAAGAAGATGGAGGTCTCTCAGCATGCAAAGTATTTCTGTGAGTTTTGTGGAAAGGTAATGCCTCTTGTCTAACTTTAACATTGATCTGTATACTATAGGAAAAATAATTCAAAATAGTTTTGTTGTTTTAACTCAGCGCAGTTTCATACTAATGGTACTGAACTAATGTTGCCGCAAGTTGGTTTTGAAAGCTTAATTTTCAATCTTAGGTTATTATTTATAAATGAGAAATTCTACAGTGCTTATTGCATAGCTTTCCTGTATTATTAACAAAATGATGCCAATTCCACATGTGCATTACACTACTGTCCTATTGAAATATCAATCAGCTGGTGTTGTCATCCATCTTATACTCGCTATTGTGGAGACATTTTTTACTTCAGCTGACTGCCTAATGTTTTGTAGATTGTGCTGTACCTATCTCCTCCAAGTTTGTTTAAAAGTGCTCAATAATTTAAATTGTATTCAGCTATCCTTTCTTTCCAGCAATTTCTGCTTTCCAAATGCTCATGTTCCTGTCATCAAAATGTCTTTAATCCCTTTTTTGTTTTGTCTATGCTTGGTTTGGTAGTATGCTGTGAAAAGGAAGGCAGTCGGGATTTGGGGTTGCAAGGACTGTGGGAAGGTCAAGGCTGGTGGTGCTTATACTTTGAAGTAAGCCGTCTGAAATAATTACGTGTTCTTTAAAATAGCACTCGATCAAATCCTTGCTCCTCCTTTGCTTATGCAAACTTGTTTATTTTTATTTATTTATTTGTTTGTAGCACTGCTAGTGCCGTCACCGTGAGGAGTACGATTCGTCGCTTGAGAGAGCAGACCGAGAACTGATTCACTATCACTGGATTTTAATAGCTATTGCAACTTAAGAATGGAGGTGCAATTGGGTTCCTCCCTAGTGAAAAGACTAGCAAAGTTTGGTCTTGTTTAGAGTTAAATTTATCAGACTGCTTTAGTGTTTAATTTATGCTCCTTTTACGGATTTTGACGATATTCTGGATCTTTCACATCTGTTTCATTGCTTGATTAATGTACTTTCAAATGTTGAGCTGTAAAAGCATTTACAAACTTGTTTAATTTGTTATATTTCGTTGGTTCGAGTTTGCAAATCACGAAACAAAAGTCCAGCGATCGAGATCCCTTGAGTTTGCAGTACTTGTTTGTACGCACAGCATTACTCACGATCGCTTCCTCTTGAAGATACCATCAAGTTATTATGCTAATCAATTGGCTAAATTGCACTTTTGGTCCTAAAACTGTGTGCAAACGACATTTTGGCTTATGATAAATTTTTATGATTTTTGTTTTGTATTTTGTAGATTGTTGTAATTAAGTTTTACCATGCAATTTAGGTGGTGTGGTTGATATCGTATTACGAGGGTGTTTGGCTAGCTTTCTGTAGAATTGATTTTAGTTTGAAATAGTGATTTTGATTAAAAGTTGTAAAATGTTTGACTGAGTTTAAATAAAAAAAAAAAATTTTAAATAAATTTAAAATAATTTTTTTTTACTAAATTGTATTTTATATTTTATTTAAAGTTAAAATTATAATTTTAATATTTTTAATTTAAAATATAAATTTAAATTTAAATTTTGATATTTGAATTTAAAATTTAAAATAAAAATTTGAAGAAATAAAATTTTAAAATTTAAAATTTAAAATTTAATATTTAAAATTTGAAAGTTAAGAAGTTGGACCGTACAGTTTTAGAAAACTGAGTTTTATTTATTTATTTATTTATTTTCAATATTATCACTATTATATATACTAGTAAAGTACTCGCGCTGCGCCGCGGGTATAAATTTTTTAACAAATATTATTTTTCATTTCATACTTTTCGGTAAATATTAGCTACAAAATAATCATGCAGGTATAGAATAAAAGTAAGGTAAATATAAAGGAACATAAGCAAGGCAAGCAAAAAGGATCATCATAATAAGGAACTAAATTTACAAATAAATAGTCAAAGTATAAAAGTAATCATTCACACAAAATAATCACTCACATAAAGTAATCTTTCAAAGTATAAAAATAATCATTAACACAAAAAAGTTCCTCACACAAAGTAATGCTTCCACAAAGTAATTCTTCACAATGTAATCTACTTTACATTTGAAAACTACAGTACTATTTGGAAACTTACAAACTTATAAAAGGAATTAAGCTTATAAATTGACAATAAAATTCACTTTACATTTGGAAAACCACATCAACATTTACAAATGATTTGCAAAGTGCGCTAACATCCACATTCGAAAACTGCACTAAATGGAGATTGGGCAATATATTTTAGGATTAAATGAAATTTTTTTAGGATCAAATATAGGTTCGGCAACATATTTCTTTTGTATTCTCAACTAGGAACAGTTCAGCAGCATCAGAATCAACTGCAGCCGGGAGAAGAAGCAGCATCAGCAGTTGGAAGTGCCAATAGTTGCAGTGTAAGTAACCTGTGTGTATATATATATATATATATATATATATATATATATATATATATATATATTACATATTCAAGGTAAGTAAGTAACGAAAACATCAGGTAATCTGCCACCGCTAATCCAGCAGGACAAAAGGGACGGCGAGGACGTACGGCGGCACAAAATGATAGAAAACCGCAAACAGGAGGAAGTACGAAAGAGCAAAACTAATTAATACAGGGGAAATCATGAGGCAGAGACACTTGAAACCACTTAAAGAAACAGTGAGGTATATATATGACACTCCAGATCTCATCTTAGTTCTAATAAAAAACCTAATGTGTTCTTTGCAGTGGCATGTATATACTCATAACCTCAAGAGATGGCATGTAAACCTAATGCAGATTGCATCCCCATTCAGTATTTATCTATGTTAACATGTTGATGGCATTTGATGGCATTTGATGTTGGTGGCTCAACTTGTGATCATATATTTTGTGATCGAAATATAAACCTACTCACCTCGGAAACTTAATAGGCAAAAAAAGAAAAGAAAAAGAGTTAAACAGAGCTTGCCCTTTGATGTCGCCTTAACTTGCACACTACAGTCTCAACTGCGCAGGGCGGCCACATTACCATATTGGTCGCATAGTAACTGAACTTGAGCTACCTCCAACTGTTAGAATAGACTATAGGATAATAACACTTAAACAAAAAAAAAAAGAACATACTAACCCACATGAAGTGGTCATTTTTTTTTTTTTTTCTTTTGGCTAAGAAAATATGCAAGTAATCATGCGAGTCTAGAAGCATAACTAATTTTCCATGGAATTGGCCCTAATAAAACCACCAATTACTTCCAACTAGTTGCTTAAAGAGCAGGCTATTGAAGGCTGAATAGGGAAGAAAGAGGGCAAGGGGAGAGAGGGGATCAGTGCGAGATGCGGGACATCATGTACACCACACGGGAGGCAAAAGAGAAGCAAACAAAAAAGAGCAACCACAGAGTAGTGAAGAATATAGATTATCCCAAAAGTAGTTTGTGAGTAAATAAACTTCAGCATACTCAATAATCATCTCCAACTGGTTGCCCAAACAGTTGGCCTTTCAAATTAAGTTGGTTTCTTCTGCATTATCATCATTGCTATAAAAAAACATGAACCGAAGATCATACTATCTTTTACTCTGTGTGATCATCTTAGTTCTTTATGTTTTACCTCATTATGATGTAGAAATTAATGCGAATACTTTTTGTAATTATCTTCAATAATATAGGGAAATATTAATGCTTGTTTATAATCTTCATAGTAAATTATTTCTGAGATAAATACGAAATATAACAGTATTGTTTGTACAATGTACTGAATAAGAGGAAAACACAATAAAAGAATGACATCATGTATTATGCATCATCACAGGTCCAAAAATAATTGAACAAATAAAAAAGACACGGGAAAACAGGAATTTTTGAAGACAACGAAAATGAACTTTTGTTTAGAGTTAAGAATTCAGTTTAAGTATAATTTGAAATATTCATCCCCTCTTTCTAACGATAATACACACGAAAGAAGGATCGGCCCATGTAGGCCTACTTAGAACACCAAAGTTTAGTAGCTGTATTACAATTTTCAGTAAAACTTAAAATCCAAAATATGCTCATTCCCAATCCCAATCCCTTAACACAAAAAGGAATCGGCTTCATATTTATAAGCAAAAAGAAGGAAGGAAAGAAATGTGACTAAGAGACAAAGCGAGTTTAACTTTCAGGAATAGAGCCTTCTTTAGATGGATCCGCTGTAGAAACAGAACAACTCCGATGGAGATGGTTGATGGTCGCACGACACTCTTCGATTGTATGCCGCATTTGTACTTGCTCAATTACGAATTTGGCGTTCTCAGCAAGAGTAGAGGCGTAACAATCTTTTAGCACATTGTATTCTTGGCCTAGGTTATTGAACCGAGTCAAGAAATCGGCATACTGGACGGTAATGCATCATTGTGCATATTTTTGTACAATATATAGTCCTCATAATTTACATCTTTAATTTGCAAATCGAATTCAGACTTCATTTTTTCGATGGCAAAACGGGTGGCATCTTCCTTTGCTTTCTCGATATCAGGAGATGGCCAACCCCAGCAACACTCAATCTCGACAACGGGACCGACATGTGCAATTTCTAACTCTATGTACGCTAGAAACCAAAGTCACCTCATATTGAGGATTTTTGATGCTTAGTTTCTCGGCTATTTTCTCAAGTAATTTAATATAAGAAAGTTGAATAATGGCCATGGGAATAATGGTAGTTGAGGACAAAAACTGACGAAGAAAATAAGTAATGAAAAATGGACGATTAGATTTACATTTTAGGAATAATGGGAAAAAAAAGGAAGAAATAATGATTCGCACACATTAGTACAACAACATTCTTTTTTTGCATGTATGGATCAGAGGTGTGTAAAACATGTGTAGATTCTCCCATTATTGCTATTTTTTTTGAGGCAAGACGATTGTCCAACCAAGGTATCTTTAGATATAGCGATTCATTTAATTTTTAACCTTTTGCAATGGTGTTCTCAAATAGCTAACCAAGTCCTATTAAATCCGCACATGAGGACAATATACAATATATTAACTCTCAGTATCAACAAAATAATGTGTGGATTTGGTAGAGTTGAGATTGAGTTTAAGAATTCCTTGAAAGTTAGTATACATTATCTTGATATATAGATTTCATTACTATCCATATCTCTTTTGAAGTGTTCATCCCACACCCGATTTATTCAATGAATAAAGTATTATTTTACTATGAATGAAGTGATAAGTAAAAAATATCTCAACTCTTAGATGAATAAAATGTAAAATATATATTTTTTAAAGTGTCCAAGTAGTAACACCCTTTTGAATGGGATCTTTTCATTTTTTTTTCCTTTTTTTTTGTTTTTTCTCTATTTTCCCAACTTGTCAAACTTTCATTTGACTAATTTGAGTTATCAGAAATTGAATATTTTATTAAACAACTTCATTAGTTGGAAATAGTTGATTACTAACAAAATTTACATTTTTTAAAGTGGAGAAGTAATTCAAATTGCAAATTATAAAAGGATTTCTAATGCTACCAACACTACCAAATCCAATTAGATAGTATTCCAGTCACCGACCAAGAATCCAATTAGATAATATTCTAGTCACCGACCAAGAAGTGGGAGGTTTATTCTCTCGTATGCGTATGTGCTGAAATGATGACTTAGACTCCAGGGCTTCTTAAAAAAATTATAATATAACTAATTACAGTGTATACTTCTTGAGGTGATATTTGCGGACTCGGTTTTTTTTTTTTTTTTTTTTTTTTTAACAGAAAAATTCTACCAGTTTAATAAATTTATAATTTGGTTAGCTAAAATATATTAAAATAAGAAAAATTAAAATTATGTATAAAAATTTAAGTTGAGAGTTTGCGTTGCAAAATCGTCGGGGTAATTCTCCGTAAAACATGGGCAACATGATTACTGTGAATAAAACGATTTGAACCGTCCATTGAAACAAATAACTAAACAGGTATCAGCCTACAATATCACATCCCATTCGATCGTTCGTTCTTCCCCTTTATTCTCCGTCGTCGCTGCTGGGAGAGTTTGTAAAACAGAGCACTCAATCCCAATTCGTCCCGAATAAAAAAAAAATCGCGCTCGCATCTGGCCAGGCCCGCACCCGACCGCGTGCAGGCTGGGCGTGCGCGGCTGGCTACAACAGCGCACAGGCAGCAGCAGGCGCGGCTAGCTGCTGGCGCAAGGGCTGCAAGCTCGCGGGACTCACGGGCAGCGCGCAAGTCGTGCAGGCGCGCGGCCGAAGAAGGGACGCGGGGCGCGGGACTGCAGGCGCGCGGCCAGGCAGGGCGCAGTTCGCGCAGGCAGAGCAGGGCGTGCGGGCGCGGGCTAGGGCTGCAGGCATGCGGGCGCGGCTTGGGCCGAGGCAGAGAGCGGCCCAGCAGGCAGCGACAGGCGCGCGCGCACGCAGCAGCACGCGCGGGCGCAGGCAGTGCGCAGTTCCTTCTCGCACGCGTGCACTCGAGTGTGCGGCAGCGGCAGCAGCAGAGAGAGGACGCCCGGATCTGGAGGTGGGAGCTCGGGTGCCTGCCTCCACGGCTCCGACGACGGCGGCGACAGCGGGGATGAGAGAGATGGAGGGGAAAGAGGAGAGAAATATATATATATATATATATATATATATATATATATATATATATATATATATATATATATATATATATATATATATATATATATATATATATATATATATATATATATATATATATAGAGAGAGAGAGAGAGAGAGAGAGAGAGAGAGGGATTATATATATATTTTGTGTTTTGGGTGGGGGTGGGGGTGGGGGTGGGGACCGGTTTCGACTTTTGGGAAGAAAGCGCCGCATCAGCACAGGACGTCTTGGGAAGGCGGGGACACAAACGAAAATTTATATTCTTTATTGATTGATGATGTAATCATTATTATCTTCAAATAATATCAAATCATTAGGTGTCAGTATAAAGTTTATAATCGTTAGATATTTTAATTTTAAAAATAATTTTATATTATATGATAAATTTAGGTCATTAGATTTTATTCCTTAGATAATAAAATATATGTCATATTTATTGACGAAATTATCATTTCTATATCTACTACCACGTTTTTTAGTTTTTCTATTTTTTCATATATATGTTGCATGCTCTAATACCACTATTTTTTTTTTTTTTGAAAGAAAACTTCAAAATTTACAATTTTTAAAAATCTTTTAATTATTCTCTCTCAACGCATCTTGCCTTCTTTCCTCGTCAATCCTCTATCTTTTTATCTTCCCTCTTCGCCGCAGTCGAAAATATCCTATCAGATTTCTCTCTCTCTCTCTCTCTCTCTCTCTCTCTCTCTTTGTCTGTTGCACATCATACATTTGCCGCGCCCAACAACAGTCTCACCAAAGATGTCACATTACACATTCTCCTATTGCAACCCGCTTCACGAGCTTCGACCTTTCGCTTCTCCATCATTATTCTATAACTTCAACGCGTCATCATTTTATAAACTGTTTCAGGTCGAAGGTTCCATCATCTTTAATATACATTATTATAATGTATTAGAAAAAAAAAAATATTTAATTACTTTTATTTTTATTTTCTTACTTGAGACAATAATTTATTTTAACTTGTGACCTATGTAAAAGAAAAATATTTTAAATGAGAAGAAATAAAGAAGAGGAGAGAGAAAAATTTAAAAATTTAAAAAATTATTGAAAAAGAAATCAAAGGTATATTATTGTAGAAACTGCAAAATGCAAGTTCTATAATTTTAAATTTTTCGATTTAATAAAGAAGTTAATTTTTTATATTCAAATTCAGAATCGAAAGAGAGATGGCTAATTTCGCGAATTAGAAACGATTTTTGACAAAACAAAATCACCACCTATACGGTCTCGCAATGCCGGAAGTTGTGGTGATGTCCGTTTTGAAATTTGGCACATCAAAATTACAGAAAAAAAAAAAATAAAAATGGTCAAAAATTAAAAATTAATTTTTATGAAAAAAAAATGTGACATTTTGTGTGTGGAATTGTGCGAAAATCGATAAGTAGGGAGTTCTGCACATTTTACACATGCTGTTGAGGACTGAAGTCGAAATTTGGACATTTGAGTGATTAACTTATAATTTTTGTCAAATATACATGCATCTAGGGTTTTCTCAACTTGTACACAACCCCTCTCTCTCACATAATCCTAGCCACCATAGGAGCTCCCACCCCATCTGCTCCGCCACCACCACGAGGTCCGACGACGAGCCCCGACCGTTGGAAATAGACCAACAACCTTTCTCTCCATCCATCTCTCTTTCCCTTTCAACAAACTAAGCCCAGATCCACCTCCACCCTCAGCTGCGGTGCCTCGAACCCACGACCCCGGCATCTCAAGGGTCCGGCAACCCTTTACTACTAGCCCTGGCGCCGCCATCTCCGCCCCAAGCCCGAAGTGTCCCTTGAACACGATCTAGGTTGGGTTTGGGTTGCACTTGTTGCCCTGCCGTCGCTGTCGCTTCCTGCCATCACTGCCGGCAGCTGTGGGCAATAGAGCATCCTTCGACGCCGTCCTGACTTCACCTGGTCGCCTCCACAGTCAAAACCCTAGATCTAACCCGAGACCACCTTAGGTTGGCTACGATTCCAGATTTGCAGTCGCCGACCATCGTCTCCTCAAACCTCCTCCCGTCGGCCACGGCTCCTCGCCGGTGCGCTCGCCCTTTGGTCGCCGGAGCTGGAGAAGAGGGTGGAAGCCCTCACCCTAGAGCGATTTAGGGCGTCCTTGGCTGCTCTGTCATGCCCCGAGACTGCCAATTTGGTCAGTTCGGGCACGCCAACAAACCCGCCAATCGGGCATGATCTCCCATATACCCGAAAGGAATGGTAACCATATCAAATAATACAATGTGCACAATGAGATACATAATATCAGAGTAAACTATTAAATTGTAACATTCAACTTTAAACAAAAAGTTATAACAAGTTGAATGTAACGACCCGACCCACTAGCAATAATAACTCATTGGGCCCAAACCATAGCCCAAAATGGTTAAGCCCAGTTATTATTACTAATGTCCAAGTCTCTTATATACCCAAACACATCCATATTTTCATCCGATGTGGGACTATTGGGGTGTCACAGACTCCTCCCGTTTAGGCCTGATGTCCTCGTCAGTCCAAACACATACACAGCATCCCAAGATCATCAGGCGATGTGAGACTTATCTCGGTAGCCCTGTTATCTAGACCCAGGCTCAGCCGTGACTTGCCACACACTTCCAGCTGGTTATTGGCTCTGATACCAAATGTAACAACCCGGCCTACTAGCAATAATAACTTGTTGGGCCCAAATCACAGCCCAAAATGCTTAAGCCTAGTTATTATTACTAGTGTCCAAATCTCTTATATACCCAAACACATCCACATTTTTATCCGATGTGGCCACTATTGGGGTGTCACATTGAAAGTAAAGGGAACAAGAGTGAACATCTCAATATAACATTTAATTATAATTTTTTTTGACTTTTTTTCCTCACCAAATATATAGTTCACTCAAAAATACAAAAAGTATAATATACCACTAGACCCTCTAAGTCCACTATGCTGCTAGGCTCTTACCCCTGTCGTGTGCCTCACCATCTTTACCTGAATCTGCAAAAAGGTGAAAACCATGGGGTGTGAGAATTACGAATAGTACCCAGTGGGTTCATCCACCGAGAAACATGCTCTACACCTCTTGGTCCAATAGAAGCATTAGTAGCAAGATAATAGGGAAAGCAGTAAATACTAGACTAGCATGTAGCTATGTGTCACGCCCCGAGTTCGAAAATAGAGTCTAAATATTGTTTTTTTTTTCTTTTCAATCAGAGTTTAAAAGCAAGCCAGGGCACGACAGACCGCCACATATATAGAAAATTCCCAATTCCCTTGGATTGAGCCTTTTCTATACATGCATGGCTCAGCACTTACAGCCAATACCAGAGTAATCTAAACTACGCACTAACTATAAAAGATTACAAAAGATTATTATTTAACATTTACAACAACTTTACATAAATATGCGGAAGAATAAAAGTTAACGGCTGCCACGGGTCATTTGCTATCACGGAACCTCACCAACACGTCCCGACATCCCAGCACCCAACCGACCTGAAAAATGGTCACCCAGGGGGTGTGAGATACATCGACAGCGTATCCCAGTGGGCACGACGAGCCGAGAAATAACAGATCGTACCTACTGGCATACAATAACTAGCGGATAGTAAAATATCAATTTAGGTAAGCATAATGTAGATCATGGTGCGGATAATATCAACAATAAGCAAAGAAATATAGATCATAATAGGAGCATGCTGATGTAAGTACTGGATGAAACTGAGCAAACACTAGGCAATCATAAGAGTATGATGTAAAGTAGATTTAAACAGGCAATTATGCATCAAAGGTAGAACAACCAAATACCCAATCGAAGCCACCATATTGGTCAACCATACCTCAGGGAAAATTTCACCTGTACACCAATCTGCTGTCATAACCCCAACGGGCTCACGGGTCGCCACTGCTGACCACATTACCGAGGTGGTAGCTCTTTCCTCCATGTGGTGGTAGTTTTCACACTCCTCATTGGGATGTAACTCTTTCCACATCTTTTGAGCATAACACTTCTTTGACTCCCCCTCAATTGGCTATCAATTATTTAAGATATAAAGTATTCAACCAAATATTGATCTCGATTTCATACTCGACTAAATAGTCAAATAAGATAATAACTATACCAAGAGATCATTGAGAGAGAAATTGACTTTGATCAAAACAAAGATGATTTAATTGACATAAATGATCATTGCATCAAATGAATTATTATGATATCCAAAGCATAATAAAATTCTAAACATATAAAAAGATGCAGTTAAAGTCAATAAAACTAATGCTCAATTAATGTTCTATGTCTAAGCATGAACAAAAACACAAAAGCAAAACCTAACCTAAACAAGAGTTTCAAAAAGAGGTTATTTCAAGGAAAGCATTCCAATTGCTTTACGCAAATGAATAAAACGTTTTTGATCCAAAGGTTTTGTTAAAATGTCAGCTAATTGATCTTCAGTTGAAATGTAGGAAATTTGAAGAATATTTGATTCAACTAGCTCTCTAAGAAAATGATATCTAAGTTCAATGTGTTTTGTTCTTGAGTGCAACACAGGGTTTTTTGAAATGTTTATAGCACTAGCGTTGTCACATAAAACAGTTACCGAAGTTGCTGAAATCCGGAAGTCGCTCAACACGCTTTTCATCCAAATGAGTTGAGTTGAACAACTACCCGCTGAGATGTATTCCGCTTCGACAGTTGAGAGTGCAATGCAGTTTTGCTTTTTACTATGCCATGCAACAAGACAATGGCCAAGATAAAAACATGCACCACTTGTACTTTTCTGATCATCCACAGATCCTGCCCAATCGGCATCTGAGTATCCAATAATATCTAGACTTGTTCCCATAGGATACCAAATTTTGAAATTAATGGTTCCTTTGATGTACCGGATGATCCGTTTCACCGCTTTCAGGTGAACCTCCTTTGGTGCTGATTGATATCTCGCGCAAATCCCAACACTAAAGGATATATCCGGGCGACTAGCTGTGAGGTAGAGTAGACTTCCAATCATACTTCGATAGAGTTTCTCGTCTACACTATCACTAAGAGATTCACTTCCTAATCCCTTATTGCTAGTTCCTATAGGAGTAGGAAAATCTTTAGAATCTTCTAATCCGAATTTCTTTACCAACTCCTTTGCATACTTGGATTGACACAGATGGATGCCTTCACCATTTTGTTTCACTTGCAATCCAAGAAAGTATGTCAGTTCGCCCATCATAGACATCTCAAATTCGCTTTCCATGGTTTCTGCGAATTTAGAAGCATCATTATCCTTTGTTGCTCCAAATACAATGTCATCGACATAGATTTGCGCAACAATGAAGTTATTTTGATAATGCTTCACAAAGAGAGTCCTGTCTGCTCCCCCTCGAGTATAGCCCTTCTCCAAAGGTGCTTTGTCAACCTTTCGTACCACGCTTGCGGTTCTTGTTTTAAACCGTAAAGAGCCTTTTTCAAACGAAAAACATGGTTAGATAGTTTACAGTCTACAAAACCTTTCGGTTGAGCCACATAAACTTCCTCATTTAAAAACCCATTTAAAAACGCGCTCTTAACGTCCATTTGAAAGAGTTTTATTTTAAAGTGACAAGTAATAGCGAATAAGATACGAATGGACTCGAGTCTAGCTACAGGGGCGAACGTTTCATCAAAGTCTATACCTTCTATTTGAGAGTAGCCTTGAGCAACTAAACGTGCTTTGTTCCTGATGATGGTACCATCCTCATTTTTCTTGTTCTTGAAAATCCATTTAGTACTGATCACATTGTGTTGCTTCGGAGGCGTCGTTAATTCCCAGACTTTGTTGCGTTCAAACTGATGGAGCTCTTCCTGCATTGCTTCAATCCAGTAGTCATCCTGAAGAGCTTCATCGACGTTCTTTGGTTCGATCATGGAAACGTAACAAGCGAATCCACAAACCAACTGCCTCCGAGTTCTGACTCCTTCATGTGGGTCTCCAATAATGTTTGATTCAGGATGATCCTTGGAGATGCGTAACGTTTGAGGTAACGGAGTACTCGGAGATACATGAGATGATTCCTGCACATCAGATAAACTTGAAGAACCATTAGATGCATCATCATTAATATTGGAAGTATTATCATGAGAAGATGCATTTACAGGAGTATCATCATCAAGAGAGATATCAGGGGTAGATTTATCAGATGCAAAGTGAAAAGCTTCATCTACTTTAACATTTATAGATTCTACTATCGTTTTAGATACCAAGTTAAATACCCGATATGCTCTACTATTTGTAGAATAACCCAAGAAAATCCCTTCGTCACTTCGAGAGTCAAATTTTCCAAGATTTTCGCGGTCTCGTAAAATGTAACACCGACTCCCAAAGATACGAAAATATTTGATATCCGGTTTTCTACAAAACCATAGTTCATATGGTGTATTTAAAGTTCCCGGGCGCAAATAAACTCGATTAATAACATAGATTGCAGTGTTCACAGCTTCAGCCCAAAAATATAACGGTAAATTCCGGCTATGAAGCATAACACGTGCCATCTCTTGAACAACCCTGTTTTTGCGCTCGACTACACCATTCTGTTGAGGTGTATAGGGTGCTGAGAATTCATGTTTAATGCCGTTGGAAGTGCAAAAATCAATGAATTTAGAATTTATGAATTCTCCACCTCTATCACTTCTAACACGAATGATCTTTTCATTCTTTTCAGTCATAATACGAAGGCAAATCTCGTGAAAAGAATCAAAAGTATCAGCTTTCTCTTTTAAAAATGCTACCCATGAGTATCTAGAGAAATCATCAACCAATAAGAAAATATACCATTTACCTCCCAAGGATGGTTGACGTGTCGGCCCCATAAGATCCATATGCAATAATTCTAAGGGTCGTTTGGTACCGACGTGATTCAAGTATAAAAGAAGAATTCACCTTTGCGTACCCAAACCTTTTGAGTTTTGGAGTACGTCGGAAATGATTGTGAAGTTGATACCTTTGGTGAAAGCGTCTTGTTTGATCCATCGCTTTCTCCTTGACGTCGTCGTCTTGTTTGATGAACTACCGAGGCTTTCTTCCTTCGAATAATTTGCATTTGATTTCCGAGGAATCACCCTTTTGGTAGTCATTGCAAGAAGTGCTTGAGTTGAGCGTTTGGCTCCCATCTTGCAATTTCTCCTTATGTGCCCTGCAATACCACAACGAAAACATACCTTAGTGCTTGACGATCCCGAGGAGGGTGAAGTAGGCTTGTTGTCGTTGCTTGTCGTTAGTTCCGGTGTCGGAGGAGGAGATACCGACTGGGGCACAAAGACTGTCCCAACCGAACTAAAATTGTCTTCAGTTCGATTGTATCCGAGGCCGAATTTGTTTGATTGACCAAGACCAAGAAGCTTATCCAACTTACTCCTTCCTGATGAAAATCGCTGCAAGTCATCCTTGAGTTGGAGAATGGTCTCTGTCATTTCCAATTTTTCCTGTCGAGCCTCGCCGTTGAGCTTCAAGAAGTAATTCGCTTTGTTCACCATATCTACATAATTCTTCTCGAGTTGCTCATTGGACTCTTGAAGGGAAACATTTATTTTAATCAGATTATCCCTTTCCACTTCAAGAGCGTTTGAGAGAGAAGATGCCCTTTTTTGCTTCTTCTTCGAGATCCTGCAATCTCCCTCTCAAACTCTTATTTTGCTTTGCCAGTTTCTTTGAATCCCTCAAAAGCTTATGGTAGGCAAGAGCAAAATCTTCACCTTCAGAATTATCCGTTTCATCGTCCGTTGCAATCTTTTCAATAGTGGAGTTGGACAATGACTCGGATGTACTAGCCATTAAGCACATGAAGGGTGAAGATATGGTGGACGCGTGGAATGCCGTTGCGGTCTTTTCTTCATCACTTGAAGACGACTCATTTGACGATGAGGTGTCATCCCAAGTGACGGCTTGCATCGCTTTCTTCTTTGACGGATTCTTATTAGGACACTCCGTTGAGATATGGCCGTACCCTCGGCACTTGAAGCATTGGACTTGTCCTTCTGAGCTTTTCTTATCCTTAGAAAAACCCTCTTGCTTTCTTGGTTTGAAACTTGAAGAACCTTTGCCTTTCTTCGACTTTACGAAGGATGGGGTTTTGCTTGAGTTACCCCTTCGAAAGTTTCGGCGAAATCTTCTTGTCAAGAGAGCAAGCTGCTTCTCAAAGTCCTCCATAGATAGGTTTACATCATCGTCTGAGGAGGATGAATCCGCGTATTCTTCTTTTATTGTTTTCAACGCATAACCTGAAGACTTAGAAGAGGATGCTTTTCCAGAAGAATAGTTAGTAGGAAATGTCATTTCATAAGTTTGTAATGAACCAACTAATTCTTCTACACGGATTTCGTCCGGGTGTTTAATAGTTTCAATGGCTGTAACCTTGGAACGAAATCTTTCAGGAAGAGTTCTTAAGATCTTTCTTACAATTTTAAATTCTGGAATCTTCTCTCCCAAGTTAGCACATGTGTTTACGATGTCTTGCAATCGTGTATAGTAATCTGTGAAAGATTCATTTTCTTCCATGAAAATAGAGTCAAACTTGCTCGTAAGCATTTGCAGTTTCTGAATCTTCACAAGGTTAGTTCCCTCATGTGTAACTTGAAGAACATCCCAGATTTCTTTCGCAGTCTCACATGCCGAGACGCGAGAGAACTCTGTTTGTGATAAGGCATTAAATAAAGTATTAATTCCCTTGCCATTGTAAGAAGATATATCAATCTCTTCCTTGGTCCATTTCGACCTAGGTTTGATGGTGCGAACATCACCAATAAATTCAGTTGGATTAGACCATCCTAATTCAATTGATTGCCACACCCATTCGTCGATGGAAATTAAAAAGGCTTTCATCCGTACTTTCCAGTACGCATAATTTGTTCCATCGAAGAACGGAGGTCTGTTGATGTTTCCACCTTCAACCATTGTTTACAACCCTATTCCCGCTCCGATACCACTTGTTGGGTTATGTATAATTGGATCTAAATAGGGGAAAAAACACCTAGAGGGGGGTGAATAGGTGTAAACAATAAACACTCAAAAATCTTGCGATATAAAACCCAATGCGGAAAAATAAATAACACGCAGAGATTTTTACGTGAAAAACTCCAAACCGGAGTAAAAAACCACGGGACCGATAACACGGTGAAATCCACTAGAATTAAACACGTACAAGGTGATATACCGTACTCACAGACGACTCAACCTTTTCCATACGCTCCTAGTTGATCTTCTCCGCTCGCTCCGCGACGCTTCTCGAATCCACGATCTGCGTCCAACGCCGAATCCACGGCGTCCAACGTCGAGTCCACGACGTCCGACCGAATCCACGGTCTTCACCCAGTAGCACGCTTCGAATCCACGAACGTACCTCGCTCCGAATCCACGAGAGCGGTTGCACCTTGAATCCACAAGGCCACGCGAGTCCACGCGCCGATTTTGGGAAAATCGTTGTTTTTGGGTGGTGATGATCCGCCGAATACTTAGATTAGAAATAGATCAGAAATACCATCTAAGTATTCATTGATTTGATTCTACTCAAAATGTGAGTATGAAAACCTAGAATCAAATCAATCAATATAGATGAAGAAACATAAGATTAAATCTATTGATTTCCTTTCTTCTCTATATGTGGATTTATATAGCCGTCTTTTGATTTAATAAGATTATTCGGCTTTTCGGTCGTTACCCTAAAAGATGAATTAAAGGGTCTATTTATAGGTTAGAAACCGTTGGAAGAAGATAAGGATCAAAAACTAACCTTTTCTGGAATTTCACAGGACGGCGATCCGGATCGGATTTGGGCGATCCGGATTGCAGTAACGAGACAGACAGTTTCCAGAAAAACCAAGGTTCGGGATCCGGATCGAAGTGCCTGATCCGGATCGTTCATACAATTCACCAACCACCAATGTTCAGGATCCGGATTGAAATGCCTGATCCGGATCGTTCATATATTTTGGTAAAAACCAGTGTTCGGGATCCGGATCAAAAGGAGCTACGATCCGGATTGAATTTGCGTATGAACTAACACCCTTCGGGATCCGGATCGAAATGTCTGATCCGGATCCTGAACATGTCCCATGTCCAGTTTTTTATTTTTATGCAATTAGAAATTCATCCAAGTGTTTCTACACTATAAGAAGTATTCGGATCACCAAAGATAATTAGTTAAACATACCTGATCCTTTTGAATTCTTCTTTCTTGAGATTGAGTTATATGATCCAACCTTCTTTATCTTCAATCTTCAAGACTTAACCGAATTCACGAAATACGCCAACTCAAATTCTGTAACAATCTCCCCCTTTGGCGGTTTCGTGACAAAACACAAATCCACTCAAGAAAATTCAAAAAGATATTTTTGTTGTTATCACCATACAACAAAAATTTACAATGGAGATCCAAAATAAAATAGATACATGAGTTAAACTCCTAAAACAGACTCTAGACTTAGACATCTGTACTCTCTGCAAAAGAAATCATTCTTGACAAAAGAAATCGTTAGATACCTCAAGAATTTTATGTCATTCAAAAACCACACACAGAGATGAAGTTTATACTCATTTATACTTACCATGACATTTATACATTTAGATATGTAATTGGATCATAGTTAAGAACCAACATATCTTCTATGCAATCAAAATCCAAATGTCACAATATTGTTAGTGAACATCAACTTGTTAGTTAAATTACATGCCCAAATAGTTAGCAAATAGTTAGTCGAGGCATGCATTCAATCAAAAGAAAACCAAAAGTTGAAGTTATACTTACCTTCATGGTTCACAACTGGACAATCGATCATAGTTTCATTGTTCAACTGTTCGAATATTCTCTCCCCCTTTTTGTCACAAACTTTAGCCAAAATTACCAAAACGGAGAGAAAAGTTAACAAGTTCAAGAACCAAAACTGTGAGAATTAAAACTAAAAACTAAAACTTAAAACCTGCATAAGAAAAGATTAAAAATCTGCACAAGAAAAAGAAAAGTTTGAGCACACATCAATCGTCTGAATCAGAGTCTTCAGAGCTCGTGCAGCCCATCTTGGAGAATATCTTTTTCACCAGCTTGTTCATTGAATTGACCTTCTTAGTTATTGTAATATGAGCTGCCGTGATGAGCTCAAGCTCATTGGAAATTCTCTTCTGTTCCTTCGAAATCTGTTCCTGCTCAAAAGATAATCGTTGTTGTTCTTTGTAGATGGATGAGACTGATGCTTCATCCGCTGGTGCGGGTGCTGGTTGTGATGGTGATGCGGAAGTGCCGGTACTGGGTTTCGTTCCGCATGGAGGGACTGGAGTGACATGGGGCAACTTATGAAGGGACTTGACAATGGTGGACTCATCGATCATGCCCAAACAGTGATGATAAGTCGTTGAACTAATATCAACCTGAAATTTTTTTAAGATCCTCATTATTAGCAATGGAAATGGGGTTCTTTCAGTGGGATGAGGATGCTCAACATATCTCGTCATTCTATTCCAAATAATGTATGGAATGTTGATATTTAATCCCATTGCCTCTGACGGATGTCCTAATAGATACAAAAACAGCATTCGATCCCATCTTAAGACTTTCGTCTGCATATTTGGAAGGATATTGTAACATGTGATGAAGTTTAGGAACCGGTACTCAAGACGAAGTTCGTTGGATTTGACAGATTTCTCCGTTGATTGAGTTCCCTCTAAACAAATTTCCTTTATAACCATTTGCCACATCGTGTTTGTCAAACTCTTTCCCTTCAAGTAATTAACTCCTGTCTTGCTGGCTTGTATTCCCAAAACCTCGCCAATCAATTGTGGAGTAATTTTAAACCTTGTGCCTTGGATATTCGTGTAAAACTCCATCGGACCGTTTTCAATTTCTCGAAGGTGCCGTGCATTTGTATAGAAGGTCCTCACGAGATGCAGACAATATCCAAGCATTTCTGGGAATCGGCATACTTGAATAAGGTTTGCTTGCTCAATCAGAACACCAAACTCAGGGGAGTGGTCTCGTAGAGCCGCAATATTAACATGCCTCTCGCCAATGCATTCACGATTCTCGAATGCCTTTAGGCGATCTGCATTAACGAACACTTGTTCCTCACGGGGTGGAGAATCCGGAGCTATTGGTTCATTAATTTCAAACCCTCGTGCTCGTCCAAACCGTCGAGCCAGTCTTTTTCTTTTCATCGAGATAGATGATGTCATTGATGCTTTACCTTTATCCATAGCAGTCTTTCCTTTTGATGTGTCGGAAGTCTTCCTCGTTGACTTAACGGGCGTCGTATCCTCATTCATTAATTCGTCCCAATTTACTTCATCCTTTTCTGGTTCAGACTCCGAGTCTTCAACAAGAAGAGATTCTCCCCTTTTTAAAGGTTTCTTCGCTCTCTTCAATTTATTTGTCGCTCTTGTGTGCACCATTGCAACCAGAAGGAAGATTATCCATGCAAATTCCATTGCTGCTGCTTCTTTGTGAGAGAAAAATCCTGTGAGCAACAACTCAAGAGCACGACAAAAATTGTTTATTTTTAAAAATTTAAAAAATTGTACCTAAACAATCATTATCATGTAGAGAGAGTAGGAATCAAATTAGTTTTGCAAAAAGAATTTTAAAAATAGATCAATCGCATGATTTTCGAAAATTCCCATTATATGCCCTAAAACCAAAATTTTTGAAATCGAAGGCCAAAAATCCGTTTATCATGAGAATACCTAGCATATAATCAAAACTAATCTACCCAGAGTTCTTATTTCAAAAGAAATTTGATCAAAAACCATCCACAAACGAAAAAGATACAGAAATTTCATCACGTTTTGAGGAAGAATATGAAAAACTGTGAAAAACCGAGATTTTGATCAATAAAACTTACTTGGAGTCGAAGAACTTGAGTTTGAAAGCTTCCAAGATGGATAAAATCTAGAGAGAGAAGCTCTGGAAACTTTTGGACAAAAGATTGGAGTAAAAAGAAATCAAAACACTTTTGTTTTATATAAAACCCTAGCCGCGATCCGGATCAGTTCGTGAATACGATCCGGATCGGCTACCCGCAGAGAATACCTGCGTTCGGGATCCGGATCGGCTTGTCCAATCCGGATCGTCTCCAACTTTTTCTTCAAAAATATTCAGAAAAATTCCAGAAAATCCAGAAAAAGATTGTAAGCACTTTAGTGTATCAACTTTAAATTAAAATTATCGTTTCATACAACAAGAAATAGATTATGCCAAATCTATCAATAAGATCCAACAAATGAAACGAAAATTTATAAAAATTAAATCCCTTAAAGTTGAACAACTTCAATTACATCTAACTTGATCTTATGAGTAATGCCTTTATCAAATCATCAATTTGGTAAAGAAAATGAAATACCAAGATCAATAGATGTCTGAAATCCCAGATAAGTTAGATAATATATCTAGTCAATTTATTGAAGAGAGTGGCTCTTTGAGCATCTTTCATTAAAATTCCCACCTTATACCAACCTTGAAATTTTGACAGAGTCAAGTATTTCAACATGCATTTTATTTAATCAAACTTGAAAAACCTTGCTTGGTATACATGTGGTAGCTGCACACAGTACTCGGACGACCGAGGTGGTAGCTCTTTCCTCCATGTGGTGGTAGTTTTCACACTCCTCATTGGGATGTAACTCTTTCCACATCTTTTGAGCATAACACTTCTTTGACTCCCCCTCAATTGGCTATCAATTATTTAAGATATAAAGTATTCAACCAAATATTGATCTCGATTTCATACTCGACTAAATAGTCAAATAAGATAATAACTATACCAAGAGATCATTGAGAGAGAAATTGACTTTGATCAAAACAAAGATGATTTAATTGACATAAATGATCATTGCATCAAATGAATTATTATGATATCCAAAGCATAATAAAATTCTAAACATATAAAAAGATGCAGTTAAAGTCAATAAAACTAATGCTCAATTAATGTTCTATGTCTAAGCATGAACAAAAACACAAAAGCAAAACCTAACCTAAACAAGAGTTTCAAAAAGAGGTTATTTCAAGGAAAGCATTCCAATTGCTTTACGCAAATGAATAAAACGTTTTTGATCCAAAGGTTTTGTTAAAATGTCAGCTAATTGATCTTCAGTTGAAATGTAGGAAATTTGAAGAATATTTGATTCAACTAGCTCTCTAAGAAAATGATATCTAAGTTCAATGTGTTTTGTTCTTGAGTGCAACACAGGGTTTTTTGAAATGTTTATAGCACTAGTGTTGTCACATAAAACAGTTACCGAAGTTGCTGAAATCCGGAAGTCGCTCAACACGCTTTTCATCCAAATGAGTTGAGTTGAACAACTACCCGCTGAGATGTATTCCGCTTCGACAGTTGAGAGTGCAATGCAGTTTTGCTTTTTACTATGCCATGCAACAAGACAATGGCCAAGATAAAAACATGCACCACTCGTACTTTTCTGATCATCCACAGATCCTGCCCAATCGGCATCTGAGTATCCAATAATATCTAGACTTGTTCCCATAGGATACCAAATTCCGAAATTAATGGTTCGTTTGATGTACCGGATGATCCGTTTCACCGCTTTCAGGTGAACCTCCTTTGGTGCTGATTGATATCTCGCGCAAATCCCAACACTAAAGGATATATCCGGGCGACTAGCTGTGAGGTAGAGTAGACTTCCAATCATACTTCGATAGAGTTTCTCGTCTACACTATCACTAAGAGATTCACTTCCTAATCCCTTATTGCTAGTTCCCATAGGAGTAGGAAAATCTTTAGAATCTTCTAATCCGAATTTCTTTACCAACTCCTTTGCATACTTGGATTGACACAGATGGATGCCTTCACCATTTTGTTTCACTTGCAATCCAAGAAAGTATGTCAGTTCGCCCATCATAGACATCTCAAATTCGCTTTCCATGGTTTCTGCGAATTTAGAAGCATCATTATCCTTTGTTGCTCCAAATACAATGTCATCGACATAGATTTGCGCAACAATGAAGTTATTTTGATAATGCTTCACAAAGAGAGTCCTGTCTGCTCCCCCTCGAGTATAGCCCTTCTCCAAAAGGTGCTTTGTCAACCTTTCGTACCACGCTCGCGGTTCTTGTTTTAAACCGTAAAGAGCATTTTTCAAACGAAAAACATGGTTAGGTAGTTTACAGTCTACAAAACCTTTCGGTTGAGCCACATAAACTTCCTCATTTTGAAAACCCATTTAAAAACGCGCTCTTAACGTCCATTTGAAAGAGTTTTATTTTAAAGTGACAAGCAATAGCGAATAAGATACGAATGGACTCGAGTCTAGCTACAGGGGCGAACGTTTCATCAAAGTCTATACCTTCTATTTGAGAGTAGCCTTGAGCAACTAAACGTGCTTTGTTCCTGATGATGGTACCATCCTCATTTTTCTTGTTCTTGAAAATCCATTTAGTACCGATCACATTGTGTTGCTTCGGAGGCGTCGTTAATTCCCAGACTTTGTTGCGTTCAAACTGATGGAGCTCTTCCTGCATTGCTTCAATCCAGTAGTCATCCTGAAGAGCTTCATCGACGTTCTTTGGTTCGATCATGGAAACGTAACAAGCGAATCCACAAACCAACTGCCTCCGAGTTCTGACTCCTTCATGTGGGTCTCCAATAATGTTTGATTCAGGATGATCCTTGGAGATGCGTAACGTTTGAGGTAACGGAGTACTCGGAGATACATGAGATGATTCCTGCACATCAGATAAACTTGAAGAACCATTAGATGCATCATCATTAATATTGGAAGTATTATCATGAGAAGATGCATTTACAGGAGTATCATCATCAAGAGAGATATCAGGGGTAGATTTATCAGATGCAAAGTGGAAAGCTTCATCTACTTTAATATTTATAGATTCTACTATCGTTTTAGATACCAAGTTAAATACCCGATATGCTCTACTATTTGTAGAATAACCCAAGAAAATCCCTTCGTCACTTCGAGAGTCAAATTTTCCAAGATTTTCGCGGTCTCGTAAAATGTGACACCGACTCCCAAAGATACGAAAATATTTGATATCCGGTTTTCTACAAAACCATAGTTCATATGGTGTATTTAAAGTTCCCGGGCGCAAATAAACTCGATTAATAACATAGATTGCAGTGTTCACAGCTTCAGCCCAAAAATATAACGGTAAATTCCGGCTATGAAGCATAACACGTGCCATCTCTTGAACAACCCTGTTTTTGCGCTCGACTACACCATTCTGTTGAGGTGTATAGGGTGCTGAGAATTCATGTTTAATGCCGTTGGAAGTGCAAAAATCAATGAATTTAGAATTTATGAATTCTCCACCTCTATCACTTCTAACACGAATGATCTTTTCATTCTTTTCAGTCATAATACGAAGGCAAATCTCGTGAAAAGAATCAAAAGTATCAGCTTTCTCTTTTAAAAATGCTACCCATGAGTATCTAGAGAAATCATCAACCAATAAGAAAATATACCATTTACCTCCCAAGGATGGTTGACGTGTCGGCCCCATAAGATCCATATGCAATAATTCTAAGGGCCGTTTGGTACCGACGTGATTCAAGTATAAAAGAAGAATTCACCTTTGCGTACCCAAACCTTTTGAGTTTTGGAGTACGTCGGAAATGATTGTGAAGTTGATACCTTTGGTGAAAGCGTCTTGTTTGATCCATCGCTTTCTCCTTGACGTCGTCGTCTTGTTTGATGAACTACCGAGGCTTTCTTCCTTCGAATAATTTGCATTTGATTTCCGAGGAATCACCCTTTTGGTAGTCGTTGCAAGAAGTGCTTGAGTTGAGCGTTTGGCTCCCATCTTGCAATTTCTCCTTATGTGCCCTGCAATACCACAACGAAAACATACATTAGTGCTTGACGATCCCGAGGAGGGTGAAGTAGGCTTGTTGTCGTTGCTTGTCGTTAGTTCCGGTGTAGGAGGAGGAGATACCGACTGGGGCACAAAGACTGTCCCAACCGAACTAAAATTGTCTTCAGTTCGATTGTATCCGAGGCCGAATTTGTTTGATTGACCAAGACCAAGAAGCTTATCCAACTTACTCCTTCCTGATGAAAATCGCTGCAAGTCATCCTTGAGTTGGAGAATGATCTCTGTCATTTCCAATTTTTCCTGTCGAGCCTCGCCGTTGAGCTTCAAGAAGTAATTCGCTTTGTTCACCATATCTACATAATTCTTCTCGAGTTGCTCATTGGACTCTTGAAGGGAAACATTTATTTTAATCAGATTATCCCTTTCCACTTCAAGAGCGTTTGAGAGAGAAGATGCCCTTTTTGCTTCTTCTTCGAGATCCTGCAATCTCCCTCTCAAACTCTTATTTTGCTTTGCCAGTTTCTTTGAATCCCTCAAAAGCTTATGGTAGGCAAGAGCAAAATCTTCACCTTCAGAATTATCCGTTTCATCGTCCGTTGCAATCTTTTCAATAGTGGAGTTGGACAATGACTCGGATGTACTAGCCATTAAGCACATGAAGGGTGAAGATATGGTGGACGCGTGGAATGCCGTTGCGGTCTTTTCTTCATCACTTGAAGACGACTCATTTGACGATGAGGTGTCATCCCAAGTGACGGCTTGCATCGCTTTCTTCTTTGACGGATTCTTATTAGGACACTCCGTTGAGATATGGCCGTACCCTCGGCACTTGAAGCATTGGACTTGTCCTTCTGAGCTTTTCTTATCCTTAGAAAAACCCTCTTGCTTTCTTGGTTTGAAACTTGAAGAACCTTTGCCTTTCTTCGACTTTACGAAGGATGGGGTTTTGCTTGAGTTACCCCTTCGAAAGTTTCGGCGAAATCTTCTTGTCAAGAGAGCAAGCTGCTTCTCAAAGTCCTCCATAGATAGGTTTACATCATCGTCTGAGGAGGATGAATCCGCGTATTCTTCTTTTATTGTTTTCAACGCATAACCTGAAGACTTAGAAGAGGATGCTTTTCCAGAAGAATAGTTAGTAGGAAATGTCATTTCATAAGTTTGTAATGAACCAACTAATTCTTCTACACGGATTTCGTCCGGGTGTTTAATAGTTTCAATGGCTGTAACCTTGGAACGAAATCTTTCAGGAAGAGTTCTTAAGATCTTTCTTACAATTTTAAATTCTGGAATCTTCTCTCCCAAGTTAGCACATGTGTTTACGATGTCTTGCAATCGTGTATAGTAATCTGTGAAAGATTCATTTTCTTTCATGAAAATAGAGTCAAACTTGCTCGTAAGCATTTGCAGTTTCTGAATCTTCACAAGGTTAGTTCCCTCATGTGTAACTTGAAGAACATCCCAGATTTCTTTCGCAGTCTCACATGCCGAGACGCGAGAGAACTCTGTTTGTGATAAGGCATTAAATAAAGTATTAATTCCCTTGTCATTGTAAGAAGATATATCAATCTCTTCCTTGGTCAATTTCGACCTAGGTTTGATGGTGCGAACATCACCAAAAAATTCAGTTGGATTAGACCATCCTAATTCAATTGATTGCCACACCCATTCGTCGATGGAAATTAAAAAAGCTTTCATCCGTACTTTCCAGTACGCATAATTTGTTCCATCGAAGAACGGAGGTCTGTTGATGTTTCCACCTTCAACCATTGTTTACAACCCTATTCCCGCTCCGATACCACTTGTTGGGTTATGTATAATTGGATCTAAATAGGGGAAAAAACACCTAGAGCGGGGTGAATAGGTGTAAACAATAAACACTCAAAAATCTTTGCGATATAAAACCCAATGCGGAAAAATAAATAACACGCAGAGATTTTTACGTGAAAAACTCCAAACCGGAGTAAAAAACCACGGGACCGATAACACGGTGAAATCCACTAGAATTAAACACGTACAAGGTGATATACCGTACTCACAGACGACTCAACCTTTTCCATACGCTCCTAGTTGATCTTCTCCGCTCGCTCCGCGACGCTTCTCGAATCCACGATCTGCGTCCAACGCCGAATCCACGGCGTCCAACGTCGAGTCCACGACGTCCGACCGAATCCACGGTCTTCACCCAGTAGCACGCTTCGAATCCACGAACGTACCTCGCTCCGAATCCACGAGAGCGGTTGCACCTTGAATCCACAAGGCCACGCGAGTCCACGCGCCGATTTTGGGAAAATCGTTGTTTTTGGGTGGTGATGATCCGCCGAATACTTAGATTAGAAATAGATCAGAAATACCATCTAAGTATTCATTGATTTGATTCTACTCAAAATGTGAGTATGAAAACCTAGAATCAAATCAATCAATATAGATGAAGAAACATAAGATTAAATCTATTGATTTCCTTTCTTCTCTATATGTGGATTTATATAGCCGTCTTTTGATTTAATAAGATTATTCGGCTTTTCGGTCGTTACCCTAAAAGATGAATTAAAGGGTCTATTTATAGGTTAGAAACCGTTGGAAGAAGATAAGGATCAAAAACTAACCTTTTCTGGAATTTCACAGGACGGCGATCCGGATCGGATTTGGGCGATCTGGATTGCAGTAACGAGACAGACAGTTTCCAGAAAAACCAAGGTTCGGGATCCGGATCGAAGTGCCTGATCCGGATCGTTCATACAATTCACCAAACACCAATGTTCAGGATCCGGATTGAAATGCCTGATCCGGATCGTTCATATATTTTGGTAAAAACCAGTGTTCGGGATCCGGATCAAAAGGAGCTACGATCCGGATTGAATTTGCGTATGAACTAACACCCTTCGGGATCCGGATCGAAATGTCTGATCCGGATCCTGAACATGTCCCATGTCCAGTTTTTTATTTTTATGCAATTAGAAATTCATCCAAGTGTTTCTACACTATAAGAAGTATTCGGATCACCAAAGATAATTAGTTAAACATACCTGATCCTTTTGAATTCTTCTTTCTTGAGATTGAGTTATATGATCCAACCTTCTTTATCTTCAATCTTCAAGACTTAACCGAATTCACGAAATACGCCAACTCAAATTCCGTAACATATGGCTCTAATTACCATAACTTAATTTTCTGCTTGTGCCAACCACCAACCAAGTTGAGCATCATGCTCAGGACATCACAATGAACTGAGGGCTCACCCAATTGCAGCCTAGTTGCTGCTAGATCAAAAGATCCAAGCTCCCAATCTCACTAATGGCCATAGATGCTCCACACAAAAATCCACTCAGTCAAAATTGCAACTGAAGTGAGCATCAAGCTCAGGGCATTGTGTGGAGGCAAAAGCTCACTTTCTGGATAGTCACAGATGGCTAAAACCCATTTCGAGCTCTTTGAGGCATTCTAGCAAACACTTGGTGGGCACAACTTCTTAACACACAAGCTTCCCAACTAAGATGGCAACTAGAGCATGCTTGGATCTGAGGGTTCTAACTTGGTTGGAAAAACTTTACAAGGCAGCAGGAGAATTTCTCATCCAAGCTTGGCATCATGCACCCATGCAAACCGAGAAAAAGAAGAAGATGATGAAGCTCGGGCACCACCTTGGGCAACAATGGTGGATTTCCATTCACAGCCTCTGGGCCACATGAAACAGCACCTACAGGTGATTCTCGACCCCACGAAGTCATCTGGACCCATGCCCGAAGACAGGGCACGGCGGTGGCGGTGGTGGAGCAAGCTCGGCCCGAGCTTCCACCAACAATGGTGGATCTCCACCCGGGCTGCATGGATCAAATGCAAATGCATGGATGGTCCCTAAATGGTCTCAGGAAGCTTCTCGGCCAAGTGGCCGGAGGTAGGGAGCGACGCCGGCGCCGGAGCAAAGAGCTCGGCCGAAGCACAATAACCCGAAAACTAGGGTTCCTATCTGCGACGTGCTCACTAGACCAAACTCCCTCAAATTTTGTAGAGATGATCTACAGGTCCTACAGTCCAAATCCACCATTTTGGTTCGGCGTTTGGACCAGCGGTTGCGACGCACGGCCTCGGCGGAGCCTTTTAGGGTTTCGGCGAAGAACTTTCCTCCGCCGGCAACTGGGGATATCCCAAGAGCTGGGACTTGACATGGAGAATTCCTAGACCCTATAGAGGTCACTTCCATGGGTCTCGGGTGCTAAAAACCTAAGGAATGGAAAATCTTACCTTGCCGGAGTTGGAGAAGAAAGGTAGAAGCCGGTTCTCCTCCCCCGCGTCACGCAGCCACCCAGCAAGCTCGGGCTCGATATCAGGACGCAGGAGAACACTCCAGAAGTCACCAGGAGCAAGTTGGGAAAACTTTGATCCAACTTCCCTCTTCCTCACTCTCTCTCGGGTTGGCTTCAATGGTGCTGGCTCCTCAGCTATCCCCGCACCCAGGGGTTATGAGGAATAACTCATTGGAGTTAGGAAGCCCAAACAACCAGAGTTGGCCTCTCGTATAACCACCCAAAGGAGGCCAAAAGCCACATGAATTAATGCATGGAATTTTGCAAAATTGCCAATAACCCCTTACCCAACCTTCCAATTACTACTAAACTCCTACTTTAGATCACATATGCTGCCAGGACCTTCACCTAAAACCCTTTAATTATTTGGTACAAGAAAAATAGGGTTTCTTACAAAAATACTCAACTTTTCGGCATTTTTCACGCATTTCGAGATGCAAGGGTCGTCAAATTGAAAAACAGACTTCGCCACGACATCCGGCTCGTCGAGACCTTTCAATTAGCGTATTTTCTTTCTTGATTCGGTGCTCCTAAAAATTCTTGGGCCATAATATACAGTGAATTTCACTGTTGGGCACGCATTTTGATGCACCAGGGTCGCCAAACGCGAATTCCGTCAGTGCCATTGTGCTCAGAATGTCGAAATTAGCTAGAATTGACTACTCATACTGCTATGTTTGGGTTTCAAATAGTGAATCGGCCGACATTTGGTCGAGAGGGGACCGAAATCAGGGGTTACTATTCACAACTTAAGTTGTGGGCCCTACTTTTCTTCGCTGTTTTGCGGAAGATTCGCCCGTCGGATCGAAAACATGTGAATATCAATCTTTCTTGTTTTGACGAGACGGTCGCACTGGTGATCTCAGATTTTCACGATCAGACTCCAATCAAAAGTTGATATTTTTTGGCTACATTTACACTATTAATAATCCATTTTTGCTAATCAAATAATCCAGAAAATTATTTAAAATTAATTTTGGTTTCAAAAATTATGGTTACTACACTATGAGATCGCTACACTACTAATCCATGCTCAATGCCATAATGCTACTAAGCCATGCCACACTATGTCACGCCCCGGGGGCGAAACTACGACCTAGGCTCGCCAACAGATCCGCGATCCATACGGGAATCCCCGCATAGGCGAAGCGTCTAACCTGCAAAAGATAGTATCTAACAACTATACAAATATCAGGCTGAAAAAAAAAATTTCTGTAATAAAAATCTGAACCACTGTACAACTGAAATAAAGGTACAATATCCATCTTCCAAAATAATAATATAATAATCTGATCCACTAAATCAAAGTACAAAAAGAATCCTCCTATACAATATTTATAAATCCAAAATGAGAGATAATAAACTAAAGCAATAAAATACAACAGTATACAGTAAAACCCACAATCCGGGTTGGTATATCTATCTTGCTGTAAGGAACAACACCGGTAGGGATCTATCTTGCGACTCCCTCACCTCGATCCGCCAACACCGCAATCGCCACGAAGAAAACTGAAAAAAGACTGAGCAACCACGGGTGTGAGAACTACTAGAAACAGTAGTCCTCAGTGGGTAAATCATCAATACTCCGACGTACCCACCGAGTCTACCAGAGGCATGGAAGGGAAAAAATGGTAAGAACTGTAAATAGATCTGTTGATAAGGAAAAACTACTACTACTATGCCTCTAATGCTATGATGAAGGATAATAGCTGTAAATGCATGCATCAGTGTAAAATAACCGCCGAGGTAAACCCAAACTAGTGGATCTGTACAACTATCACAATCGGCTACACCCAGCTATGTACCACCGATGTGTAAGCGTAATCAAGTATCAATCCAGTCGCCTACTCAACCATCACAATTGGCTAAACCCAGCTATGTACCACCGATGTGCAAAATCACCCAAGTAACTGGCCGGCACTCACTGACCGGTATAACCGCCTACTCCGAAGTGGCACTCGAGGGGAGCTACCCACACGAGGAAAGTAATCATAACAAAAGTATCTCAATAAGCAGGACTTGATCAAGACTATGCTCAATGTGGAGAACTATATCCACTAAAGAAATCCCGGCCCCGACCTGATGCAAAATCCATAACCGGCACAACCGTCCAAAATCCACGGTGGCCAAACCAACCCACAAGTCAAAAATCTGGTGTAAGCCCACCACGACTCGATAATCTCAACTATACCTCCCCAAACCCAAGCTCAACCTAGAGCAACATGTAACACCTCTATATGTGTATAAAAGATGAGAGAATAAACCAAAACGAGTTTTCTCCTAAGTCAAATCCAACATAATCGTGTAGCAGAAAAAGGTGGCTTATCTAGATGTCCATACAAGCATGCATTTGTTCTCTTTTGAAAAGGAATAAAGATCATCAAGTATAATTGTTCTCACATAGGGTAGAGTAGATATCAACAACAATACTTAGTGTGGTGTCCCGGTTTTTCCGTATGACCTGTCTGGGTGGTCGGCGGTGAGAAAACACCTATTATCGGTGTATCGAGCCCGTTGTGCGTCAAACGGATGCCAAAAACGGACTCAGCGCGCGAAAACGTTGAAAATCAGCTATTTTCGGACAAAAAGGGCCTAACGGGCCGATTTTTTGAGCGGGCCGGTCCACGACCCACTTGGCGTGCACCGGGACCAGCCAACGGAGCGGCGTGACACGTGGCGCACGCGCATTGGGCGGTCAACGCACGCGCGACAGTGCGCGTTCCGCGCCGGGCGCGGTGCACGGTGGACCACACCAGGCCATGTGTCGCCCGCCCATTGGCGGGCGCAGCGACCCGGCTGGCTCGCCGTGAACCGAAGGCCACGGTTTCTGCCGTGGACCGCGCTGCCATGCGGCGCGCCACGATTGGCGAGCGCGCGTGCGCGGGGCGCGCGGCGGGCCACGTGGCACGTTGTGGGCGTTTCGGGCGTGCACGGTACCGGGCCGGGCCGGATTCGGGCGCCCGATTCGTGCGCCCGAATCTGAAATCTCCCTTTTGGTGGGCTTGGGCTATAAATAGCCCATTTGGGCTTTTTTTTTGAGATTTTTCTCTGCGATTTCCAGCCCATTTTCGACAGGTGTTTCCACCCTTGAGTTTTCTTCGATATTTTGGATTTCAGAGATTTTTGGGAGTCGTGCCATCTGTGTTCTTCTTGACATCGCGAGCTTCGATGCGCCTTGGATACCGAGTTTTTTTCGTCGACGCTTCTTCCGTGAGCTCCCCAGGACTGACGGGAGAGAGCTTTTGGCCGATTTTTGTGGCATCGGTTTCACGAGAGGTAGATCTTTGTTTTTCGTGTTTCTCGCTCCTCTCAGTTTTGGGTTTTTATTGGGGTTTCTGGAACATCTTTGAACCCCTTTTCTGCTGGTGATTTTCATGGATAGCGAAGCATTGTCGGATTTTTATCTTGGTGCTTGGTTATCAGATTTCGGTTTGTGAGGACTCGATCGACATCTACGCTTCGCGAGAATCTCAGCCATATTTTTATTGGAATTTTTTGATATCATCTCGTAGGTGATATTTTGGCTTCTTTCGGACTGATTTTTTCGCAGAGTTGTGATGTGGGGATTTTTGCTTACCGCGATGTTTGGACTGTATCTTTGTGCCCAGGAGGAGTTTTCTAGTGTTTTTGGACTCGTTGGAATCATGGGAATCTGAGGATTATTCCCGTTCAGTTTCAGCCCATTTGGACCTTGGATCGATGTGCACTTTCAGGTGGGTTGCTTCGTCTCCAAAACCGGTGAACGGTTATCTAATTCTATATGTGTAAGTGAGCATGCATAATGTGAGCAGTGATAGGAAGCATGTTTGTGTGAGATATTGTTTTCTGGTGTTGTTATTATGATCATGTTGATTAGTGCTTCCTAATTGTGTTAATTAAACGCTATTATTGGAACTTGACCTAGAACCCTGTCATATGTTGCATGTTCAACCAGACTAGTAGAAAACTCCAACTTGGGTTAGTTTATTTGTGTTTTAGACACTCCCACTTATTTATTCTTGTCACCTGGACTTAGAGTTCCTCGCTCGGGTAGTGGGCCGAGTGGTCGAGTGGTCGTGGGATGCATGTTACACTCGTGCCTGGGGGCCGAGTGGAGTCGGGTAGCTGTGTTCTGAGTCGACGGTGGGTCCCGACTGTTGAGGATTTCCAGCCAGTGAGTGAGAGATGTGTTGTTGGTTACTGTCGATCTTGTTGATCGTGGATTTGGACTATAGCCTGCATGAGCCACATTGAGCTCGACAGAGATGCGCGGATATTTTACTCGGTGGGGTCGCGCCCCTCGAGTGCCGCTCCGGAGCTAGGCCTGTTTCTTTGCTATCGCGACTTGTCGACGCAGTCCTTCTGGCTGGGCCCTTTTTGGGCAGTCACGGACACCCTATGTAAGTCCAGTCCTCCGTGGATGTAATGGCAGTAGGTGGGCGCAGGTTTGACTGGACCCTATGTGGCATTCAGTGTAGATTGGGTGTGTCACGCCCCAGGGTCGAAACTGCGGCCCGGGCCCGCCAACAGATCCGCAGCCCATACGGAAAGCCCCGTATGGACGAAGCGTCTAACCCGCAAAAGATAATACTACAACTATACAGATTTCAGAGTTGAAAGGTATACTACTGAAACAAGATAAAACATCTCAAAATAGTACAAGTCTAAACCTCATAATACATAAGTCTCTCAAAAATAAAACTCTCAAAAGTAACTAACTACTATAAACCAGCAGACTGTACTACAAAGCTCCAAAAAGGGTACCACTATACTCCAAGGACGGGTAAGGAACTAGCTCGCGACTCCCTCACCTCGAACTGCTGTCTCCGCTCGAACAGAAGCCAGAACAGCTACCTCGGAAAAACCTGTCACCACAGCAGGTGTCACGCCCCGGAACCCGGGCTCGCCAACAGATCCGCCGTGCACATGGGATTTCCCGAGTACACGAAGCGCTGGTAACCTGCTCCGATATAATATAAACAATAAAAGAGCATAATACGGAGCTGAAGTGGAAGAACCACATAGTATCTCAGACTGGAACTACTAATGAAGCTGTAATATGTACAATAATCTCCCAGCTCACCAAAATAGTACATCCAGCTGGCGAAAGCCAGACCTAGAATAAAAGAAGAATACCACAGTCTGAGTAAAGGGTGCAGCATCTATCTAACAGCTCTCAGTCTCCCAGGAGATCTATCTATTCAGCGATCCCCTTACCTCGATCAGCTGCCGATGGCCTAGCAGCTCCCGCAGACGACTCTGCAAAAATAAAGGAGAAGAAAGAAACAGAAAAGAACAATGGGGGTGAGAACTACCAGATAAACTAGTAGCCTCCCCTAGTGGGCAAAACCTCAACTCTGACGCACCCACTAGGACTACTAGAGGCCAGAAAGGAATAAGTGGTAAAGCTGTAAACAGAACTGCTGAATAAAGGGAAACCACCACTAGTATGCCTCTAAATGTCATGTAGCATGAAATGACTGTATGCAACAATACCAAACATGCCTGCCTGAAATAACTCAGTCTTGTGTCACTGGTACTGCCTGCTGTGCCTTGTCAAATCGGGTATGCTGGCCAATGCATAACACCGATAGGGGATAGTGTTTGCCAAATCGGGTATGCTGGCCAACGCATGACACCGATAGGGAATAGTGTTTGCCAAATTGGGTATGCTAGTCAACGCATAACACCGATAGGGGATAGGAGTCTCAAGGACTCAAAGTCTGTCTGTAACACACTCCGGAGTGGCACTCGAGGGGAGCGACCCACACGAGTAAATATCTCAGTAATAAGTATCAGAAGTGCCATAAAACAGCAGGACTGGATCATGACTATGATCAAAGTGGGAAAAACTATCCACTAAAGAAAACCCCGATCTGATGCCATAGTACTTAACAAGTGGGAAAAACTATCCACTAAAGAAAACCCCGATCTGATGCCATAGTACTTAACAAGTGGGAAAACTATCCACTAAAGAAAACCCCGATCTGATGCCATAGTACTTAACAAGTGGGAAAACTATCCACTAAAGAAAACCCCGATCTGATGCCATAGTACTTAACAAGTGGGAAAACCACCCACTAGGATAACCCGATCCTCAGCTGATGCAAAATAGACCAGACTCATCCCTAATCTGATGCAAGGATAAATATCTGGTCGACCGCCTACTGTCCGCGGTCACCGCAACACCACACAAGTTTATAATCTAACATAACCTTGGCTATACTATCCCAAACCCCTGCTCATACTCGAGCGACAAGCAACTGAAAGCAAAAGAGAGCAATAAAACATGTCAAGTCTTAATATGATAGTGTAGCAATAAATAGTGGCCCTACCTGATGTCCGGGCATGCATGCAACTGTCTTTATTTTAAAAGTTGTAAAATAGTGTCAAAGATTTGAAAAGATTGATTTACTGAATAAAAGTCATTTGCATGCGAGATTATAGCCTTTGTCTCAATCACAGTGTCCCAATATAAGTCATCATATCATCTGTGGGTTATATTAAATTTTAGGAGAGTTCGTCCCAGCGGTTCTCATCAATTGTCCTGTTAGTAGTCCTGTTAGTAGTCCTGTTAGTAGTCCTGTTAGTAGTCCCAATAGTTCTCATCAATTTAGTTTGTCCCAATTGTTCTCATCAATTGTCATATTAGTTTGTCCCAATTGTTCTTATCAATTGTCATATTAGTTTGTCCCAATTGTTCTCATCAATTAAATTTTAAGGGAGTTCCAGTAATCCCAGTGAGCTTGTCAAAAATGAGGTAAGCAACAACCGCCCACCTCGAACAGCTCAAATCACACCCAGATAGTCTCCTGGCTGTCCACAGTCCCCTAGAACTGCTGTCTGCCGAGAACGGTGCCCTACAGCAACACACATTGCACAGGGTGTAACTATATTATTCATAAAAATACAGCTTTTGCTGTTTTTCAAATAGCACGAAAAGAGAGGAGTTTTTCACCTCTGTATAGTGCTCAGAAAAATCCAGAAAAATTACGGTTGCGTTCCTCGCGAAGAGTAGATCAAAATCGACTCTTTAAACGCCTCGATCTGATGCTCCTACGCCAAGATAAAAATCAGAGAAGTTGACACTGTCCAGAAATTTCCACAGCAAAAAGGGGGGTCAAAGAGGCCTCGGGAAACGTGCCAAAAGTACGAAATGGAGCAAAGTGATCAACACGGAAATCGAAGCCTTACCTCTTAGGAACGCGCTGTCGCAAAAATCGTCCAAAAATTCCTCCTGGTTAGCCCACAGGGAATTTTCGACGGAACTGCGACGGGAAATGGGCCGAAAAAGAAAACCGTCGCAGTGTGCCGCGTCGCAGATAACTCACTAACTGTAACTCCAAAAATTCTGAGATTTGGAGGAGAGAGAGAAGAGAGAGAGAGGAAGAAATTTCGTAGAGGGCACATGCCCTGATTCTCACTCTAAGGCCCGCAAATCGAGGTGGGAATGAGAGGGGGTGGGGATTGCTATTTATAATGGGCTGGGGCTCCACACAGGATCGGATCCGAACAGGGAACACCGAAACGGGCCAACCAAAACGCACCACGCGTCCACAAAACAGGAAACAGCCTGTGCAAGGGCCACTCGGAAGCCGCCACGTGTCCACGTGGTGCACAGGCCCGGTCCCCGCGCCGGGTCTTCCGGAAGATGTTGGCCAATCGGAGCGCCGCCACGTGACCCTTCTAGAAGCCGGCCGGCCAATAGGGAAGCGCCACGTGTCAAGGTAAGTCTTCGGTGCACCCGGTGCACGCCATGCCGTGGACCGCGCACCAGCGCCCCCCGCCCGCGCCGTGCGCCGCTGCGCTCTGCCGCGCTCCGCCGCTGCGCCGCCGCTGTGCCGCCGCCTGCCGCCGCCCGCCGGTCGCCGCCGGCTGCCGGAACAGTAATTCCGGCAGCCGGAGTTACTGTTCCGGTGAACAGTGTTTTGGCGCCGAAAAATAAAGTGAATATACCGTTTTGATCATTTTCGCGCGCTGAGTCCAAATCCGCTGTCCATTTCGCCAAATTCTCATCCGAAATTTTGCCGAAAGCTCCCGGAAAATCCCATTTGCTCCGATTTTCGCGCAGAGTCTATATTAAATGTCCAATTTTGATTCTACAAGCTTTGTTTCACCGAATAAGCTCCCTACAATCACTGTTTAATGTTGCACAGTTCCTGCGGGAGTCTGGATCATCACATCCTCCCCCACTAAAAAGAGTTTCGTCCTCGAAACGAGACTCAACAACAATCCTCAGTCCAAAGTCTCAAATAAGTAGGGGTGGGCGTCCCTCATCTCCGACTCAAGCTCCCATGTAGCCTCGCGCTCGTCATGATTGCCCCATTGAATTTTCACATAGGGAATGGCCCTACTGCGCAATTCTCTCACCTCTCGGTCCAGAATTCGCAGTGGGCGCTCCTCATACCTCAAATCTTCGCTAAACTCAAGCGGTGTGAAGTCAATGACGTGCGATGGGTCGGAGACATAATATATCATGGACACCAGCAAGCCTCGGGGAAGTGCAAGTCGGTAGGTAACTGACCCGATACGCTCCAATACCTCAAAAGGGTCCAATATATCGGGGGCTAAGTTTCCCACGAGTGCCAAACCTCCTGATTCCTTTGGATGGCGAGACTTTCAGGAACACATGATCTTCAACCTGAAATTCTAAGTCTCGTCGCCGAACCTCGGCATAACTCCTCTGTCGGCTTTGGGCGGTCTGAAGATGCTTTCGAATCACCCGGACCTTCTCTTCTGCCTCTATCAAGACATCTGGTCCCAAGGTCCGTCTCTCGTCTACGTCCCTCCAATAAAGTGGTGATCGACACTTGCGTCCATACAATGCTTCAAACGGAGCCATCTGAATGCTCGCTTGAAAGCTATTGTTGTACGCGAATTCAGCCAAAGATAAATGCCGAATCCACCCTCCGCCGAAATCCAAGACACAAGCCCTCAGCATGTCCTCCAGGATTTGTATAGTCCGCTCTGACTGCCCATCAGTCTGCGGATGAAAAGCTGTACTGAACCTGAGTTCAGTTCCCAAGGCTGTTTGCAAACTCTTTCAGAAATGCGAAACAAACCTCGGGTCTCTATCTGATACAATGGAGGCGGGGACTCCATGCAATCTAACTATCTCATCTAGATATAGCTGGGCTAGTCGCTCAAGTGGCCACGTAGTCTGCATGGGCAGAAAGTGCGCCGACTTGGTAAGTCTATCAACAACTACCCAGATAGCGTCTGCTCCTCCCTGGGCCCTCGGTAGTCCGACCACAAAGTCCATTGTAATGTGGTCCCATTTCCACTCGGGGATTGGGAGACTTTGTAACTTGCCAGCTGGCACTCGATGCTCAGCTTTCACCTGCTGACAGGTTAAACACTGCGCCACAAATCTCCCAATATCCCTTTTCATGCCTTTCCACCAGAAGTGTGCCTTGAGGTCCTTATACATCTTAGTCCCACCAGGATGTAGGGTATAAGGTGTATAATGGGCCTCTCGCAATATCTGTTCTCTAATCTCCACATCTATTGGCACACATGCTCGGTTCCTGTACCTCAGTATTCCCGAGGCATCTATCGTAAAGTCCCCTGACTGATCACTCGGAATATGATCTCTAATCCTGGCCAAGTGGGGGTCCTCACTCTGTTTCTCTTTGATCCTGTCCAGCAGAGTGGGCTGCAAGACTAAAGATGTCAGTCTAGCAGTGACCCCAGGGGACACAACCTCTATCTCGAGTCGTCTCATTTCCTCTAATAGCGGTGCCTGGTATGTGATCAACATAGACAAACTTTGCACCGCCCTCCTACTTAAGGCATCAGCGACCACATTAGCCTTGCCTGGGTGGTAGAGAATATCTACATCATAATCCTTTAATAGCTCTAACCACCTACGTTGCCTCAAATTCAACTCCTTCTGCGTGAACAGGTATTTTAGGCTCTGGTGGTCGGTGTAGATTTCACAATGCTCCCCATATAGATAATGACGCCAAAGCTTTAGTGCAAACACTACAGCAGCAAGCTCCAAGTCATGGGTAGGGTAATTCTTCTCATAATCCTTGAGTTGCCTTGATGCGTAAGCAATTACCCTCCCTTCTTGCATCAACACACAACCAAGTCCGCTGTGTGATGCATTGCTGTAGATCACATATCCTTTCCCCATAACAGGGAGGGAAAGGATAGGAGTGGTCATTAATCTATTTTTCAGCTCCTCAAAGCTCTTTTGACAATCCTCACTCCCGATAAACTTCACTCCCTTACGCGTCAAGCGAGTGAGGGGTGTGGAGAGCTTCGCAAAGCCTTCCACAAACCGACGGTAATACCCAGCTAAACCCATAAAGCTACGTACCTCAGAAACCGTCGTCGGTCGGGGCCAATCACGGATTGCCTCAATCTTCGCTGGGTCCACTGCCACACCTGCGGCAGAAATCACAAGGCCCAAGAAGACTACCTCCCGAAGCCAAAACTCGCACTTTGCCAGCTTGGCATACAACTTCTTTTCTCGCAGAAGTTGCAGCACAACCTTTAAGTGCTCCTCATGCTCAATATCACTTCGGGAGTAAATCAAGATATCATCAATGAATACTACTACGAATCGATCCAAGTATAGTCGGAAGATCCGGTTCCTTAAATCCATGAATGCGGCAGGGGCATTAGTTAGCCCAAAAGGCATAACTGTAAATTCATAATGCCCATACCGTGATCAAAATGCCGTTTCGGAATATCTACGGCCTTCACCTTTAACTGGTGGTAACCGGACTGCAAATCTATCTTAGAGAAGACGCAAGACCCTTGCAGCTGATCAAAAAGATCATCGATGCGCGGCAAAAGGGTACTTGTTCTAGATGGTCACTTTATTTAATTCTCTATAATCCACACGTAGTCGAAGTGACCCATCCATCTTCTTTACGAATAGCACCGGCGCACCCCAAGGTGATACACTCAGCCTAATAAAGCCCTTATCCATTAAATCCTGGAGTTGCGCCTTAAGCTCTCGCAGCTCAGCCGGTGCCATCCGGTAAGGAGCCTTAGAGATTGGCGCAGTTCCTGGAACTACGTTAATCACGAACTCAATCTCCCTATCTGGCGGCATGCTAGACAGCTCAGGTGGGAAAACATCCGGGAACTCGCGGGCAATAGGGATATCCCCGAGTCCCGGCGCCGCCGTAGGCCCCTCAACAACACTAGCCAAAAAGGCTACACATCCTCGACGGATCATCAGCCTCGCTCGGGAAGTCGAAATCATAGAGGCAAAGAAAGCGCTCTGACATTCCCGATATACCAACATTTTCTGGCTTTCTAAAAGTGACGGTCCTTGCGGCACAATCAATAGTCGCAAAATACCGAGCCAACCAGTCCAACCCGAGGACCACATCGAAGTCCTTCAGTTGACTCAGGTCCAATAGGTCTACTGGCATAATCCAGGACTCGATCTAAATCGGGTGGGGCTAACAGCACTCCTCCATGTGCAGAGTTCAGTCGGGAATCTACACCTTCTGTGCACAAGGTGAGAGTCCTATTCCTAACCCTATGCAATGATGTACATTCTCTACAAATAAAAGAGATGCCCCTATAAAAACGAGGTACGAGTCCTTATGCCAGAAAGTAAATCATACCTGCCTCCACTCGATCAGCCATAGCAGAATCCCTTGCCTGCGCTAAGCCATCTTGACTGCTCAACAACGGCTGTCTCTCTCCAGAAGGGCGGGGGAATGAAACTTGATCTCCTTGAAGATCTGTCGGTGAAGCTCCTGGTCGTAGCTGGGAAGTGGCAGGGACAGATGCCGAAGTAGGTGCCACCGTTACCCCCGAAGGACACGTAACTCGCACGTGCCCGGGCTGTCCGCACTTGAAACAGCGGCCGAACCTCAAGTCACAAGCACCTGAAGTGTGCTGACCTTCGCAGAAAATGCACCTAACTATAGACTGAGGCTGCCTTACCTGCTGTTGCTGCTGCCTATGCCGCTGAGGCCTCTGTGACCTCTGCTGGGATGCGGTAGGGGCCAATGCTGAAAAAAGGTGCTACTAAAACCTGAAAGGGGCACGTAGGTCGGATGTGGCCTGGCTGCCCACATCGGAAGCATCGACCCTCCCTCAAGCCACAGGTATTTGATGAATGCTGCCCCCTACAGAAAATGCATCGGACCGACGCCCGAGACTGTCGAGACTGCTGCTGCGGAGGCCTCTGCGATCTACCAGGTCCTCGTCGATCAAGACGCCCACGGCCCGTAGACTGGGGCCGCAGGGGTCGTGGTGATCTCCTGAACTGGCCTGTCCATCATTATCTGGGGTGGGGCGTTCCTTGTCTGGACGCTGCTCGAAAGTCCTGGCCCCTTCGTCAACCGCCAAGTCACCTCTCTGCGCCAGCAACTGCTCCAGGCGTTGGTCCTGTCGAAAGCTTCTTGCCACCAAATGGGTCACCAAGGCCCGTAGTTCTCCCAGCTCAGCAGATACCGCCTGCTCGGGCTTCTCAGAAGGGGTAGAAATATCCCCGACGGAAAAATGACGACGGGGGTGACATACTGTCACCAAAAGCCACAAATCAGCAAAATAAAATTCCACACGACCCAATCTAGCGAAAGTCAAAGACATTCCCCTATTTCTGTGACTTTATGTTGTCTGCAGCCAACATAACGGTTCACCAGAAATTAGGCATATCGATCCCTCTTCTCTCACTGGAAGAGTCAAACAATAAATCAACGACTTTCGCAAATATCACGTCTCTCGTACCCTATTATCCTAGGGTCTACCAAAAGCCTAGGGTTTCCTAAGTCCCAACTGACCAATCCCTAAGCTCTGATACCAACTTAATCTGTCACGCCCCGGAACCCGGGCTCGCCAACAGATCCGCCGTGCACATGGGATTTCCCGAGTACACGAAGCGCTGGTAACCTGCTCCGATATAATATAAACAATAAAAGAGCATAATACAGAGCTGAAGTGGAAGAACCACATAGTATCTCAGACTGGAACTACTAATGAAGCTGTAATATGTACAATAATCTCCCAGCTCACCAAAATAGTACATCCAGCTGGCGAAGCCAGACCTAGAATAAAAGAAGAATACCACAGTCTGAGTAAAGGGTGCAGCATCTATCTAACAGCTCTCAGTCTCCCAGGAGATCTATCTATTCAGCGATCCCCTTACCTCGATCAGCTGCCGATGGCCTAGCAGCTCCCGCAGACGACTCTGCAAAAATAAAGGAGAAGAAAGAAACAGAAAAGAACAATGGGGGTGAGAACTACCAGATAAACTAGTAGCCTCCCCTAGTGGGCAAAACCTCAACTCTGACGCACCCACTAGGACTACTAGAGGCCAGAAAGGAATAAGTGGTAAAGCTGTAAACAGAACTGCTGAATAAAGGGAAACCACCACTAGTATGCCTCTAAATGTCATGTAGCATGAAATGACTGTATGCAACAATACCAAACATGCCTGCCTGAAATAACTCAGTCTTGTGTCACTGGTACTGCCTGCTGTGCCTTGTCAAATCGGGTATGCTGGCCAATGCATAACACCGATAGGGGATAGTGTTTGCCAAATCGGGTATGCTGGCCAACGCATGACACCGATAGGGAATAGTGTTTGCCAAATTGGGTATGCTGGTCAACGCATAACACCGATAGGGGATAGGAGTCTCAAGGACTCAAAGTCTGTCTGTAACACACTCCGGAGTGGCACTCGAGGGGAGCGACCCACACGAGTAAATATCTCAGTAATAAGTATCAGAAGTGCCATAAAACAGCAGGACTGGATCATGACTATGATCAAAGTGGGAAAAACTATCCACTAAAGAAAACCCCGATCTGATGCCATAGTACTTAACAAGTGGGAAAAACTATCCACTAAAGAAAACCCCGATCTGATGCCATAGTACTTAACAAGTGGGAAAACTATCCACTAAAGAAAAACCCCGATCTGATGCCATAGTACTTAACAAGTGGGAAAACTATCCACTAAAGAAAACCCCGATCTGATGCATAGTACTTAACAAGTGGGAAAACCACCCACTAGGATAACCCGATCCTCAGCTGATGCAAAATAGACCAGACTCATCCCTAATCTGATGCAAGGATAAAATATCTGGTCGACCGCCTACTGTCCGCGGTCACCGCAACACCCCACAAGTTTATAATCTAACATAACCTTGGCTATACTATCCCAAACCCCTGCTCATACTCGAGCGACAAGCAACTGAAAGCAAAAGAGAGCAATAAAACATGTCAAGTCTTAATATGATAGTGTAGCAATAAATAGTGGCCCTACCTGATGTCCGGGCATGCATGCAACTGTCTTTATTTTAAAAGTTGTAAAATAGTGTCAAAGATTTGAAAAGATTGATTTACTGAATAAAAGTCATTTGCATGCGAGATTATAGCCTTTGTCTCAATCACAGTGTCCCAATATAAGTCATCATATCATCTGTGGGTTATATTACATTTTAGGAGAGTTCGTCCCAGCGGTTCTCATCAATTGTCCTGTTAGTAGTCCTGTTAGTAGTCCTGTTAGTAGTCCTGTTAGTAGTCCCAATAGTTCTCATCAATTTAGTTTGTCCCAATTGTTCTCATCAATTGTCATATTAGTTTGTCCCAATTGTTCTTATCAATTGTCATATTAGTTGTCCCAATTGTTCTCATCAATTAAATTTAAGGGAGTTCCAGTAATCCCAGTGAGCTTGTCAAAAATGAGGTAAGCAACAACCGCCCACCTCGAACAGCTCAAATCACACCCAGATAGTCTCCTGGCTGTCCACAGGTCCCCTAGAACTGCTGTCTGCCGAGAACGGTGCCCTACAGCAACACACATTGCACAGGGTGTAACTATATTATTCATAAAAATACAGCTTTTGCTGTTTTCAAATAGCACGAAAAGAGAGGAGTTTTTCACCTCTGTATAGTGCTCAGAAAAATCCAGAAAAATTATGGTTGCGTTCCTCGCGAAGAGTAGATCAAAATCGACTCTTTAAACGCCTCGATCTGATGCTCCTACGCCAAGATAAAAATCAGAGAAGTTGACACTGTCCAGAAATTTCCACAGCAAAAAGGGGGGTCAAAGAGGCCTCGGGAAACGTGCCAAAAGTACGAAATGGAGCAAAGTGATCAACACGGAAATCGAAGCCTTACCTCTTAGGAACGCGCTGTCGCAAAAATCGTCCAAAAATTCCTCCTGGTTAGCCCACAGGGAATTTTTCGACGGAACTGCGACGGGAAATGGCCGAAAAAGAAACCGTCGCAGTGTGCCGCGTCGCAGATAACTCACTAACTGTAACTCCAAAAATTCTGAGATTTGGAGGAGAGAGAGAAGAGAGAGAGAGGAAGAATTTCGTAGAGGGCACATGCCCTGATTCTCACTCTAAGGCCCGCAAATCGAGGTGGGAATGAGAGGGGGTGGGGATTGCTATTTATAATGGGCTGGGGCTCCACACAGGATCGGATCCGAACAGGGAACACCGAAACGGCCAACCAAAACGCACCACGCGTCCACAAAAGCAGGAAACAGACTGTGCTAGAGGGCCACTCGGAAGCCGCCACGTGTCCACGTGGTGCACAGGCCCGGTCCCCGCGCCGGGTCTTCCGGAAGATGTTGGCCAATCGGAGCGCCGCCACGTGACCCTTCTAGAAGCCGGCGGCCAATAGGGAAGCGCCACGTGTCAAGGTAAGTCTTCGGTGCACCCGGTGCACGCCATGCCGTGGGACCGCGCACCAGCGCCCCCCGCCCGCGCCGTGCGCCGCGCGCGCTCTGCCGCGCTCCGCCGCTGCGCCGCCGCTGTGCCGCCGCCTGCCGCCGCCCGCCGGTCGCCGCCGGCTGCCGGAACAGTAATTCCGGCAGCCGGAGTTACTGTCCGGTGAACAGTGTTTTGGCGCCGAAAAAATAAAGTGAATATACCGTTTTGATCGTTTTCGCGCGCTGAGTCCCAAATCCGCTGTCCATTTCGCCAAATTCTCATCCGAAATTTTGCCGAAAGCTCCCGGAAATCCCATTTGCTCCGATTTTCGCGCAGAGTCTATATTAAATGTCCAATTTGATTCTACAAGCTTTGTTTCACCGAATAAGCTCCCTACAATCACTGTTTAATGTTGCACAGTTCCTGCGGAGTCTGGATCATCACAGCAGGTGTGAGAACTACACCGTCACGTAGTTCTCAGTGGTTACCCGCCACCAAGCCGCCCGGTCTGCCACAAAGTCTACTAGAGGCATAAGATAACATGAAAATGAAATAATGTAAAGATAAGCCGGGAAAGAAATCTACAGCTATCATGCTTATCTCCCAATGCTCAAGGGTGATACAGATGAAATGAGATCGACTCTAACCCAATATACTCAATCAACCCAATCACATGACTGCCACATGGGGGTAATGACACGACTTTTTCCAGGATTTTTACCCTCCTGTTAATAGTGTTTATTTAGTGGATCGAAATTACCGAGTTCCGTAAGTCGGTCGGTGTGTTGCATGAGTATTTTTTCTTGTGATAAGAGCACGAAAAATGATGACCGACGGTGCAATAATCGGATCTGAAATCACGACTTAGGGATCTCCCGGAACACGGGTTTGTGTCGCGAGGACTTAACGTGATCGAATCGTGCAAATATCCTGCACGCTTTTGTCGAGGGAAAGATGGATTATCTCGTGTGATTAAGTAAGTAAAGAATTATTATCGGTTACGGATATTAAAAGGTTGGATTTAATTGTACGTACGAAAAGAAAAAAAAAATCCCACTTTATACGAAAGAAGAAACCTAGCCGGAGAGAACCGATAGGAGAAAAAGAAGAAAAGAAAAACGGCGAAACCCTAACGTCGGAGGGAGAAAACGAGAAAGAAAGAGGAAGGAGACGGAGGACTCCGATCACCCGAACCAAGACGGAATTAGTGAACGATTACGGTCGCTCCCCGTCGGAACTTTCGTAAGTAGATTTCTGTTTTGTGGTATTTTTGGGGTTTTTCGTATCTTTTGTTGTCGTCAACGCCATCTACCGTCTCCGATGTCCACCGCGACCTCGCCGCGCCCCGCTGACTAGGGCACGGCCGTGCGGGGCGGAAGTGCGCGCGGTGCCGTCTCCGACTACTTAGATCAATGATAGACAAGAAATACCATCTAAGTATTCTTCCATTTGATTCTTCAAGAAATAGACGTTTTGAAACCCTAGAATCAAATTGAACAATATTAGATGGAATGAAACATGAATTTAAGGTTTTCCTTTCTTCTCTATATTTGTGATTTCTTTCGTTGATCTTTTTTCAGATATGTGATGACCCTAAAAGAGAAATGTATGGTCTTTATAGGTTAGAACCTTTGGAAAAGATAAGCATCAAATTTGACTTAACAGAATTTTTTCCCGCACGGCGGTCGGACTGGATTTGGCGATTCCGGACTGTCGTCTTTTTTCAGCAATTTTTCGGTGAAAAGTTAGGTTCGTGGGTCCGGCCTGGAATTTCCGGATCCGGGAATGTTCCTGCGATTTTCAGCAAAACATCGGTCGGGGCCGATGACGGGGATGGTGTCGGACTGGAATTCCGCATGCACTAAACTGTGTTCGGGGTCGGATTTTAAATGGTCTGATCCGGATCATGAACATCCAACTTGTCTCGTTTGAATTTAGCAATGGACAACTTATCCAAGTGTTTCTAAACACACAAAGTATTCAGATCATCAAAATATTTAGCTTACACGTACCTATCATTCCGAATCCATTCTTCTTGAGATTGAGGTATAATCACAAGGTCTTATCTTCGATATTCAAACTTTTACCACTTCACTGGAAATACGCCAAAAACAAAAATTCCTTAACAATCTTCCCCTCTTACGGTTTCGTTGACACAACAACAAAAATCCGCCTAAAAAAATTCAAAAATATATTTTTGTGCTATTACAGACAACAAAAATTACAAGTATGATCCAAATAAAAATGCATACA